>JACEEZ010025622.1:18994-71494 GCA_016584305.1 Chionoecetes opilio | reverse complement strand
TTCAATGGCGAACCACTTTTCAAAACATTTTCTCCTACACGCATCGGCCCTTCCCGTGCACAACCCGTGAATACAAGGCCACACAGCAAGAATTATTTACACCAGACATTTCTTTTAATTAAAACTTTCACGATGGGGAACTATCAGAAAGCCATAACTTCAAACACGATTATACCATTTTTTAACATTTACTTTTGCCCTTCTTTCCGGCAACCTATAGCGGGGCATGCGTGGCTCCCTGTTATGTATCTTGCTCGAGTCCTGCTTAGCTTAAAAATGTTATCTTATTATTTTTAAACAGGACTATTCACCAAGGGAGCTGGGACTGACTCTCCTAATCTGCTTGTATGTAACACTGTATATTTAACTTGTCGGTGGATGATGTTAATATTAAACAGTGTTGTGTGAGCTGGTGTAAGGGAAGCAGGAATAAACTCTGGTCTTTAAGTCGCTTCTTAATCCCTGTCCCTGTTGTATTCCTCACATTGTTACTTTGTTTTATTTCATGCTAAGCCGTACTGTGCATCACAACATAGGTAGAGGATCAAACTTTACTCTCTCTCTCTCTCTCTCTCTCTCTCTCTCTCTCTCTCTCTCTCTCTCTCTCTCTCTCTCTCTCTCTCTCTCTCTCTCTCTCTCTCTCTCTCTCTCTCTCTCTCTCTCTCTCTCTCTCTCTCTCTCTCTCTCTCTCTCTCTCTCTCTCTCTCTCTCTCTCTCTCTCTCTCTCTCTCTCTCTCTCTCTCTCTCTCTCTCTCCCTGTGACATACTTTATTCACGCCAAACAAACACGCATTCTTTCCTCTCTCTCATTTATCCTGTGTCAGTCTTCTCAATTTTCTGATTTCACAGTCTTTACTACTTTCATTTTCTTCTTCCTCTTTTTCCTTCCTCGCACTGCCTCCTTTCAATTATACATTTCAATAAACATCCGCCTCTCTTTTCTTCCGGTCTCTTAAATTTACTTTCTCTCTCTCTCTCTCTCTTCTCCTCTCTCTCTCTCTCTCTCTCTCTCTCTCTCTCTCTCTCTCTCTCTCTCTCTCTCTCTCTCTCTCTCTCTCTCTCTCTCTCTCTCTCTCTCTCTCTCTCTCTCTCTCTCTCTCTCTCTCTGTGGCAATATCGCCTATAAGGATTTACGTGCTGGAGTTAAGGGAAGGGCAGCGTACGTAACCTTGACAGTAACTAACCCGCCCCGCCAGAACACAATGCACTGTTTGCTCTCCTGGCCGCGAGGAACCAACGCTGCCAGGAATTTATTGACTTATAGAAGAAGAAGAAAAAGAAAAAGAAGAAGAAGAAGGAAAACCAGGACCAACACCATCACCAAAACAAACAAAAACCATAACAATAACAAGTGGAGAGTGAAGGCGAGGATGACGAAGAGGAAAAGAACAAGAACAAGACAGAAAAAAGAACAACAACAACAACAAGATGAAGATGAAGAAAAAGAAAAAGATGATGATGAAGAAGAAAAAAAAATGATGAAGATGAAGAAGAAGAAGAAGAAGAAGAAGGAGAAGAAAAGATATATAGATTGGTAAAGGGAAAGAATGAGTGAAGGATAGGAAGAGAGAGAGAGAGTGTGAAAGAAAAATAGAGATAATTGGATATAGATGCGTGTTCTTTGTTCCTTTTTTTTTATTACTTTTTTCCCTTCTTTATTTTTCATGTCAGTGTTTTGTTTTAATTGTTGCTTCTTTGCTTTTTTGTCCATTTTTCTACTTTTCTTTTTTGCCGTTTTTCTACTTTTCTTTTTTGCTTTTTTCTACTTTTCTTTTTTGCCGTTTTTCTACTTTTTTTTTTTTTCTTGATCTATTTTTTACCTTGTTCATCTTTTATAACTGCAGCTCATTTTTTATGTGATCGTTTTTCTATTTTTCTTTTCTTTTCTCTGTTTACCTTATTCAAATATATTTACTTTTATCAACATTCGTTGCTATATATTTCTCCTTCACTTGCCTGTCTCTTTTCCTATCTTTTCTATATCTTTCTATCTGTCCATATCTATCTTCCTAACTGTTTCTATATTCATCAAACACAAACACACACACACACACGCACGCACGCACACACACACACACACACACACACACACACACACACACACACGACACACACACACACGCACACACGCACACACACACACACACACACACACACACACACACACACACACACAAAAGAATGCTAAATAAAATAAACGTGTTACTTCCTCATTAAGGAGGGAGTGAAGGGGCAGCGTTGCAGAGCCTTTGTTTACACCCTGTACTCTCCTTTGCAGCTTACCCTCCCTTGGGAACACCCGCTACGTACATAAGCCAGAAGCCCTGCACTGGAAACGCGGGCTGGGGATGTTTTGACGCAGGCGAAACAAACACAGAGGGAGGAAGGCTGGGTACTGAGAGAATAACATGGAGAGGAAAGAGTTAGGAATGCAGAAAGGAGAAATGAGACAACACATAGAGAGAGAGACTACTGAGAGAAGAAAGAGAAGAACATGGAAAGGAAAGAGTAAAGAATGTAGGAAGGAGAAATTAAACAAACAAACATAGAGAGAGACTACTAAGAGAAGAACATGGAAAGGAAAGAGTGATATAGGAATGTAAAAAGGAGAAATGGAAGGATGGAGTAGGAGAGAGATTGGTATATATACAGAGAAGAAATGAAGGAGGATGAAGAGAAGGAGGGATAGTTTAACAAAGGAAATGCGTACAAAAGAAGTTGAAAAGAAAGGAAGAGATAGAGACAGAGCGAGAAGGGGAAGAAGAGAGAAGGAGGAAGAACTGAGCAGGAAAGTAATAGGGAGAATAAATGAAAGAAGGGAATAAGGAAGCAGAGAGAGAAGGAAGTGAAGATGAAGGGGAGTTTAAGAGAGGAGAGAGAGATGGGAGAGAGGAGATGAGAGGAAGAGAGACGAGAAGAGAAGAGAGGAGAGAGAAGGAGCGAGAGAGGAGAGAGAGAGAGGAGAGAGAAGAGAGAGAGGAGAGAGAAGAGAGAGAGAGAGAAGAGAGAGAGAGAGAGAGAGAGAGAGAGAGAAAGAAAGAAAGAGTAAAGGCAAAAAGAATTATATAAATAGTAAAGTGAGGCAATTACCAGGTTTGCAAAAAAGACGAAAATAGCGTAAAGCAAGGAAAGGGAGAGAGAGAGAGAGAGAGAGAGAGAGAGAGAGAGAGAGAGAGAGAGAGAGAGAGAGAGAGAGAGAGAGAGAGAGAGAGAGAGAGAGAGAGAGAGAGAGAGAGAGAAGAGAGAGAGAGATCCACTGGGTTTTTTTTTCATTATTTGCTGATTTTTTTTATTTATTTTAACAAATATTTCATATCCCCCTTGTTTTCTGATTATTTTTATTCTCTCTCTCTCTCTCTCTCTCTCTCTCTCTCTCTCTCTCTCTCTCTCTCTCTCTCTCTCTCTCTCTCTCTCTCTCGCTCTCTGCTCACTTTCCCGTGCTAGCAAAGACAGAAAACGGGAAGCGACTGCCTCTCCAACCTGAGGGAAGACTGAGCTAGGAGAGTCAACATTGTCTTAGGGGCGAGGAAGGAAGAGGAGGGAGGAGGGAGGGGGGGGGGGGCACCGCTCTGGAGGAAAGCAAACATACCTCTTATGTCTTAGCAGAGAGAGACAGAGACAGAGAGAGAGAGAGAAAGAGAGAGAAAAAATATGAATAACTAAGAGAATGTAAAGTAAGGAACGACTATGAATGGACAACGCAGACAGACGCATACAAGCACAATGGTGAAACAAAAGGCAAGGAGACATAAAAGAAAAGAAAAAATAGGAACAGGCAAGAAAAATATATGACAAAAAAAGTGAAAAGCATCCATCTATTATTCCTGTTACGTATAACAAAAGAAATATTCGTGAGACGACGACGAAATATACATACAGAATGTACGAAAAACAACAACAACGTCAAGATAAAATATAACAGAAATGGAACAAGCTGTTTCGGATCCCAACACTTGAAATTAAAAGAAAAAAAATAATGCTCTGGTAAATATAATGAAAAAGGTCGCAATTTTCAAAACTAATAGTATTAAGATGACAATTGCACTTTTCTAGCCCAACGTGTCCTTTATTGCGGAGAAACGACGCCGAACTTGTATGGAACAATTACTTCAGCTTCTTTCGCCTTCCCAAGACAAGATGGGGAGCAGGAAATTGAAGGTGGGTTTTTAAGGCCGTATATATTTCATTATTGGCAGAGAGAGAGAGAGAGAGAGAGAGAGAGAGAGAGAGAGAGAGAGAGAGAGAGAGAGAGAGAGAGAGAGAGAGAGAGAGAGAGAGAGAGAGAGAGAGAGAGAGAGAGAGAGAGAGAGAGAGAGAGAGAGAGAGAGAGAGAGAGAGAGAGAGGAGAGAGAGAGAGAGGAGAGGAAGAGAGAGAGAGAAAGAGAGAGAGAGGGAGAGATGAAGGGAGAGAGAGGAGAGAGAGAGGAGAGGAGAGAGAGAGAGAGAGAGAGAGAGAGAGAGAGAGAGAGAGAGAGAGAGAGAGAGAGAGAGAGAGAGAGAGACCCACGTTTCCTTCCTCCCTCACTTCTTCACCAACCCCTTACGTCACTCGAGCATCGCGGTGCAGGGCGGCAGCGGCGCCGTGAACGCCGTCACGCTGTCCTACGAGAGGCACTCGTGCTGGTGCTGGGGGCGCGGGAGGCGGGTGATCGCCTCCTTCACCTTCCCCCGCGAGGACTGGCAGTGTGCCTCCCTCACGAGGGTGCGGTGCGGAACACCTCCACACAGGTGGCCGTGGTGAAGGTGAAGGTGGGGCGCTTGGGGAAGCAGGACGGGAACACCCCCTTCAGGGTGACCTGCCTGGCGGACGGCAGCCCCGTCGTGACCCAGGAGATGACCCTCGCCGACCCTCTGCAGGGTCTGAGGCTGACAAGAGTCGAGGACAGCGCCGTCCTCTTCTTCAGCCTCGGGGGCGGCAGGCTGGAGGGCGCCGCAGGACCAGGACAGCCCGTCACGGCGGTGTTCTGTAATGGCAGCAGCCTCGGTGATGGCGGCGCCGAACACATGCAGGGCGGCGCTCCCCAGCAGGAGGACGGCGAGGAAAAGACTGTTGCTGTTGCTGTCTGTTCATCCTTTGTATTCCTCCACCTCCTCCTCCTTTCTTCTCCCTCTCCTCTTCCGCCTCCTCCTCCTCGAGCACTCTCCTCAAGTACAAACAAGCAGCAATGGTTTAAAACGAATTGGACAGCGTTTCAACACATATCTTCGTAAGAAATATTTCATGGCAGAGTAGTCATGGTACAAATTGCAAGCTAGTGTTGTCAAAGCCAGCACAATAACCACAATAACCACATTCAATAACAGACTAGACGCGTACTTCAAGATAAATGAGTTTTGATATTGCCCCGCGTGTAATCTGATTTACATGCCCTGGATAAAATAGTCTTAGCGGCAGTGTTAGTTAGCATATTACACTCTTCTCATTCTACACTATGTAATTTCCATGCTCCTATCCTCTTTAGGTGCACGGTATTCTTTCCCAACTGTTTGTATGATCTCTTACATGTAGTTTGTTAGTAAGTAGTTCAGCAGATGTAGGACCAAAAGGACGTTATAGACCAAAGGATCTCCTGGTATCTGTTCTTCCTATGTATTCCTATATATGTATAGTCCTCCTCCTCCTCCTCCAATCTTGCGTTGGTGTGACGGAGGAGTCTTGTGTTAGACATTGTTATAGAAAGAGACAAAACACAAGAGAGAGGAAAGAGGGAACACAAGAAGGGAGAGGAGGAGACGGAGGAGGAGGTAAAAGGAAATGATGAGTAGGACCAGGATGAGGGAGCGAAGGAGGATGAAGACAAGGATGGAAATATCTCAAAGGTGTGTGTGTGTGTGTGTGTGTGTGTGTGTGTGTGTGGTGTGTGTGTGTGTGTGTGTGGTGGGGTTGTGTGTGTGTGTCATTCATACCCCAGGGGTTTGTCCACGCGAGCTGGCTCCGTTTCGCCAGTTTCACCCTCAGTGCGAGTTGGAGCTCATTTTTACGATCTTTGGGCAATGCTGGGACCAACACACCAAAACATCCCATTGCTCAAGGGGGACAGAAACCCGGGCCGAATTGTCAAGGGGGAAAATCCCGGGAGCGCGGGATTCGAACCGCTACCCACAGAGGTGGGGAGACCAAGAAAACGCTATCATATGACATCGGGGTGTGGTGTGTGGTTGGTGTTGGGTGGGTGTGGTGGTGGTGGGTGGGGGGGGGTGTGGTGTGGGGGGGGTGTTTGTTTTGTTTTTTGTTGGGTTTTTGGGGGGGGTGGGGTGGTGTGTGTGGTGGTGGGTGTGGGGGGTGTGGTGTGGGTGTGTGTGTGGTGGGGGTGTGGGGGTTAGAAAGGTAAAAAGGGTTAAGTAAAGAAAAAGGAAAGGGAAAAAAGAAGGATGGCAAGTTTACGAAAGGGATAAAAAAAGGGGGAGAGAGGAGAGAGAGGAGAGAAGAGAGAGAGAGAGAAGGAGGAGAGGGGAGAGGAGAGAGGAGAAAAGAGAGAAGGGAGAGAGAGGAGAAGGAGAGGAGAGGGGGAAGAGGGGAAAGAGGGGAGAAGAGAGGAGAGAGAGAGAGAGAGAGGGGTAAAGAAAATAAAGTTGAAACCGAAAGAATAAGTTTTTTGTAAGGGTGAAAGGGAAACAAATAGGGAAAAGAGGAAAGGGGGGTGAGGAGGAGGAGGAGGGGAGAGGGAGGAGGCGGAGGAGGAGGAGGAGGAGAAGGTGAGAAGGAGGGTGGAGAGAGGAAGGAGGGGGAGGGGGAGGAGGAGGAGAAGGAGGAGGAGGGGAAGGGGAGGGGAGGGAGGAAGGAAGAGGGAGGAGGAGGGGGGAGGGGAGGAGGGAGGGGAGGGGAGGAGGGAGAGGGGGAGGGAAAGGGGGAAGGAGGAAGGGCCATTTTTTATGAGGAGATGGAGGACTGACGAGAAATCGAAGAGGGTAGAAGGGGGAGATGTGATAAATGAGAGATTGAGATGTAGTGAGAAATGGAGGGTGAAGGGCCTGCATTATGCTAGTGAGGAGGTGGGTGACGGTGCTGATTGGCTTCCGTAGGCTTTTGGTCGAGGGAGGTGGAAAGCGTGAGAAGGAGACTGAAGGGGAAGAGAGGAAGGGCTTATTGTAAGATTTTAAAATGCGAGAGGACTAGAGGGGGAGTGAGGGAAGAAGGGGGAGGAGAGGAAGAGGGAGAAGAGAGAGGGAAGAAGAGGGAAAAGGAGAAATAAGGGGTATGTGGGGAGAAGAAAAAAGCTCAAAGGAGAAATAGAGTTAAGGAAATGGGAGCTGGCCAAGATTGGGAAGGGAGAAAGGCTGCTGCCTTGCTCAGGTGCCCCTCTCCCCTGGCTCCGTAGAGCCACCTATTACACGGTGGGGGTTGCTGCGCCGGGGGTCGGGTGTTTGGCAAATAAATATAAAAGAGGAGGGAAAGGTTACAAATGAGGAGGGGAGGGAGAGAGGGAAGGGATAGAGGCGAGGGGAGGAGGGGAGGAAGGTGACGATCGGAACTGAGTCAAACGAGCTGGCAGAGTGGCTTTGGCAGAAAAAGGTTCCAAACTGAATCTTTGTTCACTTTTTAAACATACTTGACTTAAAGAGAGAAGAGAGAGAGAGAAAGGAGAGAGAGTGAGCTAGAGACGCAAGAGAGACAGAGTTTAGTGGTAATGGACAGTCTGGAGAGGGGAGAGAGGTGTAGGAGATTGGATGTGGGGAGGAAGGAGAAGTTTAGTAGTACGAGAGAGAGAGTAAAACTTCCTTCTCTTTTATTTGCTTTTCTTTTATTCCTTTATTCCTCCTCCTCTCCTCCTCCCTCTGGCAGTCCTACTTGGGAAATTGCACACCGGGGAGTGGAACGAGCTGGGCCTGATTGCTGCTGCCTCCCAAGAAGCCGCCAGGCAAGGCTGCCGCACCACCCTTGAACTTCCACACTGAGCCTACACCAACACTACATTAGACCTCATAACACACACAGATAGCCCCGAGTTAACGGTTACCACTACTACTCTCGACCTGTGACGGGCTGTGGTTCAGTTAGGGTCCTGACAGTTAGTGACCACCATCGGGATTTAAGGTACCAGGGGTCACTGCTGCAGGAGGCATTGAAGTCGGTAACGGCGTCCTACATGGAAAGTACACAATCCGCAGTGGATGATACGGAGCTGGGGCCTGATTGACTGCTGCCTCCCAAGAAAGCGCCAGGCAAGGCTGCCGCACACCCTTGAACCTCCACACTGTGTTCAACCATTACAAAACACACATAACATGACCTAATCTATCAAGCACTAAACCTACCCCCACAAACTAGTAGTAGTTTAGCCATAGATTACAGCTTTCAACTTTCCTCACAAATTCCATGCAGTTTTTCTATATGCATGGTATCACTTCTTTTCCGGCCAGCTTCGGCTGGAGGGATGGGTGGGTGGGGAGGAGCCTTCTACTTCCTATCCTTTCTCTCTTATTATCTAGTTAGTGTAGTGTAGTTAAAGCAAACAGCCTTGTAAGGACCTATCGGTCTGTTGCTATTTGTGTTTCCTTTATATTCCTTTGTATTCCTCCACCTCCTCCTCCTCCTCCTTGGAACGCTTCAGCTTAGTGCGTCACACACATTTTCTCTCAATTTTTACGGCGAGTTTATTTATCAAGTCACAAAACTTTGACGACGTGAACGAAGTCTGAGGGAGAGGAGACGGGCGGCCCCTTGATGGTGAGGATGGCGCTGATGATGATGGTGATGATGATGATGATGATGATGATGATGATGATGATGATGATAATGATGACTGATGTATCAATACTATTATCCTTATCATTCTTCTTCTTCATCGTTGTCGTCTTCATATTATTACTATTGTCATTATTATTATCATTACCAGCATCATTGTCATCATTATCATTATTAATATTGTTAGTATTCATATCATTTATAGTTATCATTATCATTAGGAACAGTATCAATAATAGTAGTAGTAGCAATAGTAGTAGTAGTAGTTGTAGGAGTATCAATAATAGTAGTAGTAGCAATAGTAGTAGTAGTAGTTGTAGGAGTACCAATAATAGTAGTAGTAGCAATAGTAGTAGTAGTTGTAGGAGTAACAATAATAGTAGTAGTAGCAATAGTAGTAGTAGTTGTAGGAGTAACAATAATAGTAGTAGTAGCAATAGTAGTAGTAGTTGTAGGAGTACCAATAATAGTAGTAGTAGCAATAGTAGTAGTAGTTGTAGGAGTAACAACAATAGTAATAAAAAAATATATACATAAAAATACAATACAAATATAATTATGATAACAATAACAGCAACAGTCTACCTTAATATGACCACAAAACAAAGACGGCACGTGAAACCCCCCGTAAGTAGAGTATAAGTACCATAACTGGGCTTTCAGGGAACACGCAAAAAAAATGAGTGGCGGTAAATGGGTCATGTAAACTAATTAAGAAAACAGGAAAAAACACGCGACGTTAGGAAAAAAAAATAGGGAAGCATCTTAAGACGCCTAACATTTTATCCTCAACTAAAAGCATGTCTCGGGGTGAGGGGGAAGGAGGAGGAAGGGGAGGGTGAAGGGGAAGGAGAAAGGGGAAGAAAGGGGAAGGGGAAGGGGAAGGGGAGCGAGAATAATGCAGCTTCCAAATATTGTTACAGGGTGAAGGAGCGAAGATAATAGAGGAAAAATCTAAGTAAGTGTATGGAAGTAAAAATTCTCTCTACTAAAGAAAAGTTTATGGGTGAATCAAGAAGGGATAGTTATAGGAGGGGAAAATCGATGTATGGTAAGTGTATACAAGTAGAAATTCCGTATGATAAAGAAAAGGTTATGATAAGGAAATAAATAGTCTAGTACAGTGTGATATACGAGAGAAATTGGGCTTAAGAAAGAAAAAAAAGGAAAGAAAAGAACGAAAGAATGGCAGTTTACGACAGGGATAAAAGAAATGAGAGAGAGAGAGAGAGAGAGAGAGAGAGAGAGAGAGAGAGAGAGAGAGAGAGGGAGAGAGAGAGAGAGAGAGAGAGAGAGAGAGAGAGAGAGAGACCAACTATGGTTTTGATCTGGCAATCTCTATCGTCAACACACTCATCTCCTCGGGCTTTCCAATCCACAAATCCCTCTCTCTCTCCCCTCTCCAGCCTCTCGCCCTTCCTTTCATCATCTTACCCTACAATCGTAATCCTCAATTACCTATATTTCCTTTCCTTTTTGCTCACTTCCCTCACACATATCTCTTCCACCCTCTGTCTCAGTAATTCCTCCGTTCGCTTTTCTCCCTGTCTTGCGATATCTCTCTCTCTCTCTCTCTCTCTCTCTCTCTCTCTCTCTCTCTCTCTCTCTCTCTCTCTCTTCTCTCTCTCTCTCTCTCTCTCTCTCTCCCCCCCCCCTCCCACGCCACCAGTGACAGTATACCACCAACACTACTTTCACAACTACAACCATAAAATCATGTTCATTCCTCCTCCTCCACTTCCACCTCTTCCTCCCGCCTCCCACATTTCGTTCCTCGGCAAACAAAGCTAAAGGCAATTTCACAGCCGGATCCATAAGTAGTAGAAGCGAGGTCAAATAGGAGGATTCAAACCCTTATCTAAATGGCTTTCAAATACTTGGCGATGCTCCTTTGTTAGCCTCCTGCCTCCCAGGGTCATATACACGTAGTACTATTGACACTGCTGCCTCCCTGCCTCTCTTCCCTCCGGCGGACTCTGTCACTCATGGCTCCACTGTGTTTTGTCTGGCGAAGAATGTGTGTGTGTGTGTGTGTGTTTTGTGTGTGTGTGTGTTTTGGGGTGTGTGTGGGGTGTGTGTGTGTGTGTGTGTGTGTGTGTGTGTGTTGTGTGTGTGTGTGTGTGTGTGTGTGTGTGTGTGTGGTGTGTGTGTGTGTGTGGGGGTTTGTGTGTGTGTGTGTGTTTGTGTGTGGTGTGTGCTGTGTGGTGTGTGTGGGGGGGGTGTGTGTGTGTGGTGTGTGGTGTGTGTGTGTGTGTGTGTGTTTGTGTGGTGTGTGTTTTGTGGTGGGGTGTGTGTTGTGTGTGTGTGGGGTGTGTGTGTGTGTGTGTGTGTGTTGTGTGTGTGTGTGTGTGTGTGTGTTTTGTGTGTGGTGTGTGGTGTGTGTGTGTGTGTGTTTGTGTGTGTGTGTGTGTGTGTGTGTGTTTTGTGTGTGGTGTGTGGGTGTGGTGTGTGTGTTGTGTGTGGTGTGTGGTGTTGTGGGGTGTGTGTGTGTGTGTGTGTGTGTGTGTGTGTGTGTGTGTGTGTGTGTGTGTGTGTGTGTGTGTGTGTTTGTGGTATTTCGTTCTTCGTTATTCACTTTCTGACATCAGTTGAGGCTTTCAGGAGGTGGTGGAGGGGGGGGTGGAGGTGGAGGAAGGGGGTTGAGGTGGGGGTAGAGGTGGGGGGAGGGAGAGGTGTTTGAGCTCGATGTGTTGTGAAGTTTCTGTGTTTTTTTATTCATTTTTACTTTCTTTTGTCAGTTTGGTTTCTTTGTCCCTGTCTCTATATCTTTCTGTCTGTCTGTCTGTTTGTTTGTTTGGTCTATCTGTCTGTCTATCTGTCTTTTTCTCTCATCCGTATTTTCCTACATCCAGTCGTTAGTTATCTTCAAAGCTAGTGCAAAGAAGAAGAAGAAGAAGAAGAAGAAGAAGAAGAAGAAGAAGAAGAAGAAGAAGAAGAAGAAGAAGAAGAAGAAGAAGAAGAAGAAGAAGAAGAAGAAGAAGAAGAAGAAGAAGAAGAAGAAGAAGAAGAAGAAGAAGAAGAAGAAGAAGAAGAAGAAGAAGACGAAGACGAAGAAGAAGAAGAAGAAGAAGAAGAAGAAGAAGAAATAAATTAAGAGAGGAGGAGGAAGAACGACAAAAAACAAACTGTCTCTTTCTCGCAAATCTTCGCAACAAAAACATAGAAGAAGAAAAAAGAAGAGCGAGTCGATCTCTCCAGTGACAAGTAAGAGAGACGGAGCGAGACAAACAGACACAAAAATAGATCAACCAATAAAGAGTGAGAAAAGAGAGAAAACAGACAAGATCGCTGAGGACGCTAATGCCATCTTCCTGCACTTATTCTCCTCCTCGTCTTTCTTCTTTAACGGAATCTAATCATCGCAGGTCACTTCTCCACAACACAAATTGGAACAAAGTTTTATAAGCTGTGACATGCATGAGTCCTGGAAAACAGTCACTTTCATTTCAAACCAAGTTGTGAAAGTATGTGTTTCTTTTCATAACAAACAATCAGTTAGAAATTATATGACGGAATAAGATTTAGTAACAGCCTTCCATCCATAAAACGCCAGAGCTTCATGCAAAGATTACGCAAAAACGAGAATGATGAAGCGAAGTTTGAAAAAATAGTTAGCGTGAAACGAAGAAAATAAGGAGAGAAAGTAAAATATGTAGTCTTAAGTACAGTCTTAAGTAGTAAGGTGGCTCTTTAACCTTGTATGTACCTATACGTATATTGCAAAATCTTACAACGCGTCTTTTAGTGTTTCATAATTGTATTGAGAAGAAGAACGTTCTCACAAAAGAAAAATGGCCCTCTTGCTATGGTAGATGGTCCGCGCATGAATGACAAAAGCGAGACTCGAAATATCCTTTCCGAGTCATTTGTTTCAGCATTCACACAAGAACACGGCGCCACACAACCACCGGCTGCCCCGCTCACGCCACACCAAGACTCATCCACGCCTTCCTTTTCACACCAATGTAATCCTGCACACGATATACAAACTTATCGTAAACAAAACACCTGAACACGATGAAATTTTGTTTAGAATACTAAAGGAGGAAAAAATTAAGTTATATATTTATAATTCAATAATTGGCTTACTGACGATAAGTATCTCAGGAATGGATATAAGTGAAGGTAACTCATACATAAAATGGCGATACATTGCAACCAGGCAACTGTCAATCAATCAGTCAATTATCTGTGTGCAAATTGATGGATACAAAAACTATAAAGTGGTTAATTATTCAGAAAAAAAACAAGCGGATATTTCCAACACGAATTAAAAAGGAAACGCTCATGGCTACACAATATGTTTGATTGGGTTCAATGATTTTAAAATAAAATGTGTTCAACGATAGGTCAGTGAATGTTATTTATCCTCATAAATCAGTATTTTGGTCCATATCACTTTCTTTCTGTTTACGTCGACGACATCATTACTGACATATCAAAGTTTGACATTGTCATGAAAGTATAGTTACCACAATAGGTGTCGGGAAACAAATTCAAAGCAATTTTGACCGTTCAGTCACCTGGTCACATAAAGGACAATTTAAGTTTAAGGTTCTTAAAGGCTTATTATTGCACATAGGAACAACTATCAAGCTGGCTATTCAACGAATGGTGCTCAATTCTCTTAAATTGTCCCAAAAAACTTGTTCATTTTCAGCGACCTAAAACCTGATCAACATTTGCAAAACAGGTTTTGGGAAGATTTACTAATGAACTAACACGATTCCTCGCGGGAACCTTCAAACATAAGTCCGATGAAGTCATTCCTGAACGCCGACCTTCATTACTGCGTACATTTCCCGATGCCTCACTATAAAAAAAAAAAAAGGTTATAGATAGATCAGAAAATAAATACGTGGGATAATAAGAAAATTTATGGATTGTGAAACAAACTATTATGAAGATTTAAATAATTCAACCTGTATAGTTTATCCAAACCGAAATTGAGAAGTAACTTGAGCTTATAGGATTACAGAGGATTTAATAAATTAATGTACACGACTATATTACAATGAATCAATCATTAATTATGTCACCAAGAATAAAGGATTTGAGATAATCGGTAAACGGTTCAAATCAGATGAAGCTTAACACTTTTCCTTTAAGGCGTTGTGAACATTTTCAATAATTCAGTACCGGAGCATAGACAGTAATAGGTAATGTAATGATGGTACGCTTGATAACAGACTCAATGAATACCATGTACACATTCCTCAACTCATTCTTTCTCTCCCTTATGACTTGACCAAGCACTTCTCTGGCAGGTGTGATGGCATGAGGTTATAAAAAAAATCTGTTTGCTTTCCTTCTCTTCTCACCCTCACTTATCTATTACAGTTTCTATGTTAACCTTCAACTTTGCCCTTTCTTCCTGACCTGTAGATAAGGTTGTGTACTTCCTGTAGTTCCCGCAAAGCATCGTTTAGACCAAAACATTTGCTGTTGTATGATTTTTTTTTTCGTTTGTATTCCTTTTGTATTTTTTCTACTTTTTTACTCCTCTGTACAATCAGCATTTCCATTTCCTCAGCCTCTCTTTTCTGCCTCCACGCCCCTCCACTTTACCGACCATTTCCAGCTCCTCTCCTCTCTCTCTCCTCCAGTGTCTCTTTTTATCTCTACCGTCTGAACTTTTGTCCTACTCCCCCTCCACCATTTCCCCTTTCTCCTCCCTTCCCTCCTCTCTCCCAACTCCCTCTCTCTTCCTAACCGCCACACCTCCCGCCCTCCACCTCCTTCCTGGGAGTACAGGCGCCAAAAGTGTCATGATTCAAAGCGTCACGAAAAATATTAAAGTTCGCATCGCATTCACTGAGGCTTCGTGCTCACCCACTTCCGAATCCTTGAGCTTCACGCGCCAAACGGAGGAGCTTCACGTCGTTTCAAGGCTCGAGAAGACTGCGACGAAGACGACGACGAAGACTACGACTAAGACCAGCATCTCCAAAGACTATGGGAAGGGTGGAAGAAGGGAAGGGAAATGGCACAAAGAGTGGAGGAATGGAAGCATGAAAAATGAAGTGAGGGGTTTGAAAAACAATTAGGATGATCGGGAAGAAGAAAATAATTGAGAGAGGAATTGAGTAAAGGAGAAAGGAGATAGAGGCTGAAAAAAATAAAGGATGGAAAAATGCCCGATGAGGAATGCGAGGTAGAGAAAAATGAGGAAAGGGAGGAATGGGAAGATGCAAAATGAGCAATTAGGATGTACTAAAAGACACAAGGAGGAATGGAAGGGAGAAAAAAGGAAGTGGGATGGAATATTGAAAAGAAATTATTTATATTATATAGACATGAATGTAACAGACATGAGATGAAACATGAGACAGACAGACATGGACAAATAGTGTATTAGAGGGAGAAGGAATATATCAAGAGATGAAATGGGCGATGCGAGTAAGAAAAAGGCAACGGAAAAAGCGAAGGAATAGAAAAGAAAGCAAATGAAAAGAAAGAAAGAAGAGGTCAAGAAACGCAATAAAAACGCGAGAGAACAAGGACGAGGTAACAGAGAGGAACGGTTGAAACGAAGAAAGAATAATCGGCAGGAGAGGTCCAAGGAGGAGGAAGAGGAGAAATACAAAGGAATACAAAGGAAGAAAGACAGCAACAGCACAACTGGGCCAAATGGGGCTGCCTGCGTGACTCCTTATATTACCACCGCTGTAGTTTCTATGAGTTGGAGGCAAAAGAACAGCAAAGTAGAAGGCTCTTTCCCACTTCCCAGGAGGAGGAGGAGGAGGAGGAGGAGGAGGGAGGAGGAGGAAGAGGAAGAGGAGGAGGAGGAGGAGAAGAAAGAGGAGGAGGAAGTGGCGGCGGAGAGAGAGAGAGAGAGAGAGAAGAGATTTTGGAGAGGAGAGAGAGAGGAGAGGAGAGAGAGAGAAAAGGGGAGAGAGGAGAGAAGAGAGAGAGAGAGAGAGGGGGAGAGAGAGGAAAAGAGGGGAGAGAGAGAGAGAGAGAGAAGAGAGAGAGAGAGAGAGAAGGGGAAGAGGAGAGAGAGAGAGGGGGAGAGAGAGAGGAGAGAAAATAGAAAGGGGTCGGGAGTAAGGAGCGGGAAGAGGGGAGAGGAGAATAAGGAGAGGATTTATGGAGGAGAAAGAGGGAGAAAGGAGGAGATGAGAAAGGGGGGGAAGAGAGGAGGGGAGGGAAGAGAGGGGAGAAGGACCATAGCAGGAAGCGCGAGGGAGGGAAATGGGGAGAGGGGAGGGAGGGGAAAAAGGGTGAGGGGAGGGAGGGAGAGGGAGGGGGAGGATAAAGGGAGGAGGGTTTGGGAAGAATAAAGGGAAGGGGAAGGAGGAAGGAAGAGGAGAGGGAAGAGGGGAAGCACCCGGTAAGAAAGGATGAAGGGAAGAAGAAAGGCAATGAGAGAAAATAAGGGTTATGAAGAAAAAGGAAGGTTGGTAAAGGGGATAAAGGAGGAAAGGGAAGGAAGGTTAAGCACGCTGGGGAAGGGGAAAAATATTAAAAAGGAATTTTAAAAAAAATTTTAGAAAGGAAAAAAATCGCGGGAAGCAAAAAATTAAAGGAGTGAAAGGAAGGATGGATGAAATGTTCCGAAAAATATAAAAAAGTTAACGCAATAGAAAAAAAATAATAATCCCCTCAAAAAAAGAAATTTATATAAAAAATAAAAGGGGGAAAAATAAGAGTGATGAAAAGAAAGAATTAAGGATAAAAAAGATATATTTAATGAGATGAAAAAAAACATAAAAGAAAACAAACATTTTAAGAAAATAAAAAAAAGAGTGAAGAAAAGAAAGACATGGAAGGGTAAAAGATTATTTTAGAGATGAAAAAAACCATAATGAGAGGGAAATAACCCCGAGTAAGTTGATGAAGGGTGAAAAAGAAGTGGTCATAAAGAAAACACGAAAGGTTTAAAAAAAAACCCCCTTAAGACTCCCTCCTTTTCCTTCCCTCGGGTCCCCTCTCTTCCTCTTCTCTCTTTCCCTTCTTCCCTCCCCAAACACACAATCTCTAATGGCTTCTCTCTCTCTCTCTTCTCCCCTCCCCCTCTTCTCTCCTCTCTTCCTTCTCTCTATCTCTCCATCAACCCTTAATGGCCCCGTCCTCATTTCAGACTTTTCTCAAAAATTCTTACCATCCTCATATATTTTTGCCTTCATTTCCTTAATTTCCTCATCAACCAAGCCTGCCCGCCACCCCGCAGACCTTTCCCACCCACGAACCAGGAGGATCACGGCCGAACAGCGCACACCCACACCGCAAACGCACCCCACACACACAAAAACCAAAAACCCAAAACACGGCACACACCACAAACCACAACCACACACGCACCAGCACCCCACACACACACACACACACACCACACCCCACCACACAACACACACACAAAACACATACCACAACAAACCACAAAAACCACACACACACAGCCCCACACCACCACAAAAAACACACACACACCACAACAAACCCCAAACAATTAGTCAAAGGTGCCCAACACATAATTGACAATAAACCCGAATTCTTGGGTAAACCAAACATTTTTGACAAGAACCGAAATTGTCCTCTTTTCCTCTCTCTCTCTCTACTCTCTCTCCTCTCTCCTCTCTCTTCCCCTCTCTCTCTCTCTCTCTCTCTCTCTCCCTCTCTCTTTCCCCTTCTCTCTCCTCTCTTCTCTCTCTCCCCTCTCTCTCTCTCTCTCTCTCTCTCTCTGTACCATACCCGTACTTGAGCACACACACACGCAACTTCACCACAGCAGTCTCATCCCCTTTCCCCCTCCCACCTCCTCACCCATTCCCTCCCCTTCCCGTCCTCCTCACGTCCAGGTCTCGCCCAAGGCTGTCTGGGTTCCGTCAACAAAGGCTCTCCAGACTCCCCGTCACTGAGCTAAGGGACCATTAACCTAACAAAGGGCGGTGAGCAGCTCCGAACTAAGCTTATTATGTACGCCCTTTTCTTTACTTTTCTCTTCCTGCGAGGATAGCAAGCAGTGGCGACCAATCTGCAGGAAAGTAAAGGCCAAGGAGGGGAGGGGAGGGTGGGAGGGATGGAGGAGGGAGGAGGGTTATAGAGAAAGATCTGAAAAACCGGAGGAAACGAGAGAGAGATTTAGAAGAGAGAGAGAGAGAGAGAGAGAGAAGGGGAGAGAGAGAGAGAGAGAGAGAGAGAGAGAGAGAGAGAGAGAGAGAGAGAGAGAGAGAGAGAGAGAGAGAAGAGAGAGAGAGAGAGAGAGAAGAGAGAGCGAGAAAGAGACAGAGAGAAAGAGAGATAAGATAAGATACTTTGATCCTATCTAGACACTTTGCAAGTACCAACTACAAGGTTATTGACTAATACAAAGCGCCACCACGCCAGGACGAACTTGGTGGACTCGAACCCCCCGGATGACAAAGAATGCGCAGGGACGGTAGCAAGACAAGCTACGCCAAACAATGCCTCACGCCGCGGACTACACCCTACCAAACACCCTGACTATCGGCCAACTCTTTTAAAAACTAAAAAGGAACGTGAACCACTGGTTTGTTTTTGTTCTTGTTGGCACGGGGGGAGGGCGAGAGAGAGAGGAGAGGGGGGAGGAAGAGGGGGGGGAGGAGAAAGGAAGAGGAGGAGGAGAGAGAGGAAGGGGAAAAAGAGGGGGGGAAAAAAGGGAAGCTCTCTCTCAAGAAGGGGGGGTGGAAGAAAAAGGGGGGGGAGAGGGGGGGGAAGGGGGAAGGGGCGGGAGGGACGTGGGGGGGGGGGGAGGGTAGGGGGAGGGGAGGGGCGGGGGTAGGGAGGGGGTTGGGGGAAGGAGGGAAAATGGAGGGGGAGGGGGGGGGGGCCCAGGGGGGGTGGGGGGGTGGAGGAGGGTGGCGAAAGGGTGGAGGAGGGAGGGGGAGGAAAAAAAAAAAAATAAAAAAAGGGAGACAATCAGTGGAAAAAAAGGGAAAAAAATAGGGGGAAAAGAGGGGTAAAAAACAAAAAAAAGAAAGAAAAGAAAAATAAAGAGAGAAAATGAGAGGAAGTAACATACTTAGTTAAAGAACAAAAATAACCTCCATTAGATAGACAGACAGATACGGAGACACGACAGACAAAATATAAACCAGATAGGAAATTGCACGGGTAGATTATCTAGACAAAAAACCCCAAACAGATAAGATAAATTATCAAGTAGAACGAGATACAGGAGGCAAAAAAAACAAGATATAAGGGGGGTTTTCAATTAAGTAAAGAAAACCAGAAGAGAACAAGAAATAAAAGGTATAAAACCAATAAAAAGAGGAAGAAAAAAAACAGAATACAACAAACCACAGACCGGAGATGGGCCACACAAAGAACCAGACGCGCAAACGTTCGAAAACGTGGAGAGAAAAACAAAACGAGAGGAAGACAAACAGGCAGGAAGGGAAATTGGATGAGGCGAACCGCACAGTTATCGCCCACACACACACTCCTGAGGTCCCTAACTATTATTCTCTGGCCGATGGTTGCATATGACCCGAGTCGCTTAAAAAAAAGTGGCTTTCCAAATATTCCAATCCTCTTAACAAACTACCAAAAGAACCCTACCACCACCATCACAAACACAAACACAAAAACAAAAACTTGGACACACAACGACCTCGGACTCGTCAATCTTCTCTCTCTCTCTCTCCCCGATCACTATCTAATCCCTCCCAACGGTTCCTCCTCGTTCTCTCTTCATCTTCCTTCTCTCTTCTCCTCTCTCTCCTCCTCACTCCTCCAGTCATCTCATCATCTCCCTTCTTCAGTCACGAAGAAGACAAAACACAAACGACACACCACTACACGACACACGAAGCGCTAGGTTGAGTAGGTTTAGCGCAACTGTCAAGTAAAGTAACGAGGAGGGGTTCCTGCCTTCCTCTAATTTTTCGACGGTGTCCCCTTGACTGTTCAAGCGTATTTCTCAACGCTATCACCATTTGTGCCAAACGATTCCAGCGGTCGAATCCCGTCTCCATTGCCTTGGGAATTGCGAATTTCTGGTCGACGACGTGGAATCACCGGGGGAAATGGCGGGAAATAATAATGAAAACCTTTCAAGAGCGCGCCATGAAAAAACACTCCCCACACACCGAGGGAGCGCCACATGCCACATAATAAAAGGAAGAAAGAACTATAAGACATAAGGAAGAGAAAACAACTAAAAGACCACACATGGACTTTAGCGTCTGGAAAAGGGTTACAAAAAACTAAATTATTAAACAAAAGTTAATGTTCTTCAAAACAAAAAAAGAAGCTACCGCAACAACAATCGTCAAAGTTAATGACAAGTCTTATAGAAAATCACCAGGAACACATGCTTGTCACGAGGTCCCTAAAAATAGTGTTTACTGTCCCTGTACCGCTATAACCTTCCCTGCTGCTGATGATGTGAGGATATTCCCAGCCCCAACACAATACTACGAGGAAAGGGGGGTCGGGTGGGTGTACACAAGTGACTAACAACACAAACCCAGTCAGGGAAAGTACAAATGGGGTCACTCACTGTGTTACGGGAAAAGACACACAACAGACGACAACAATAAACACACACACACAACTACACACAAACACAAATAACCCTACTACAACTACCGCCACAACGTGCGAACAAACGCACACCGACACCCACACACAAGGAACACAACCTATGTATGTTTATAATAAAATTGTTGTGGAGTTCAAAGGTGGCAGGTGTATGTGCAAAAAAAAGTGCGAAAAACAACATGAGTACTCGTTTGCGGAAATATTATGGTAAATTCCCCCTTATGCGTGGCGGTGCGTGTGGTGGTTGGCAAGATTTAAATTGAAGGCCTAGTAATATGAAAATACTAACCTCTCTCATCATCTCTCTCGATCTGTCTCCGTTTTCGCCTCTCTGACTCTCCGAGTCCCGTCTCTCTCTTCTCTCCCTCTCCATCATCCTCCTCCCTCAAATACCCCTCCATGTCCGCATTGCTCCATAGCCGATAAGCCTCCAAATCCCCCAACTTCCAATCTCGCGCACGCTCTCGCGGCCCCGTCTCACTCACACACAAGATCAGCGCTTACTAAGGAAACGGGTCTCCTCAGTTTCCCCTCCACGCAGTTCACTTCTCCCTCATCGTCAGTCCCACCCATCTCCACGTCCTCCCAAAAACTCCCTCGTCATTCCGGTCGTGCGTCCCCCGCAAGCTTTGTGGCCCATCCGGCCACCCTATCCACCGTACTTCTCAGTATGTAAACCATCAACCTTCTCGATTTCATAGTTCATCGGGGATAGCTCTCAGTCTAATAGAGCCGGCCTCACTCTTCCGAACCTCTCCTCCATCTCGTTCACTCTCACCTTACACTCCAGGCACACACTCTCCCACCTCTGTCACTAAAACAGCACTATCAACTGACCGTGCTCACCCCTCCGGTACTTCCCCTCCTCTCTTACAACATGCACTCTCCAATCCATGTATAATCCTCACTCGCCACAAACTCCCTCTCCTCCTATCACGTCTCCTCATCACGCTCCTCCCAGCTGGATCGGCCCTCGTCGTCCTTTACCAGTTTAACATCGTCTTCTTTTATTCGCGCTTCTCATTTTCCGGTGTTTTATCCCCCCCTTTTACTTATTTTTGTTTATAATTTTCCCTCTCATTTATCCCCCTTCCCAACCCTGCTCTTCGATTCTAAAGCCTCTAATATCAACTGGTCTCTTGCGTGCATTATCATGCCCACCTTCTCTCGTGCCCGACTACTTCATCTCGAGACTCGGAGTCTGGCTCCACACAGCTCTTAGATCCGGCTGTCTGCTCGATTCTCTCGGTCTCCTAATCTCTCAACCGTCCCCGCTTCTCTTCGTCCCCTCGAGGCCAATATCTAAACTCACACCCCTCAGAGGTAACCCCCCCAATCAACCTACTCCAAACCCAGATCGCCCATTCCATCTCCCCGGCCTCTCATTCTAGTCTCTCTGCACACCCCCAACCGCCGACACGTCGTGGAGGTCATTCTCTCGTCCAGTCCTTCACTCAACATGCCGCAGACCCCGGATCGGGCTCTACCAGAGTGGGGGCACTCTCTCAAACGGTACTTCCCGGAAACTCCCTCCTACATTGGGCCCTCTTGTCTCCTCCTCCACGTCCTCCGTCCCTCCAACTCTGAAACATCACTTCCTCAATTCTCAGATCTCCTAGGTAGTCCCTCCTCTCGTCCCCTATCTCCACCTAGGTCACCGACTGCACCAACTCCGCTCCGTCACTCTCGCATCGCCTCATCTTTCTCAGGTCGCCAAGCCTCCCCTCGGCGTCTCTCGCGCCCCAACTTATCCGCTCCAACTCTAACTCCTCTCTTTATCCTCACCTCATCACCCAGGCTTTAAAGGAGCATCCCGTTACTTACTCTCGTCCGCGAATCTCCTATCCAATCTCTCATCCTAGCACAACCCCCTCCGATTCTCCCGGTCATCTCGATCCCCTCCCGTCAACCACGGATCATCCTGATCTCTTGGGCTCACAGGAATCTCCTCCCACCACTTCCTCATCTATCTCTCTATCAGTCAAGGCCCAAGCTCATCTCCGTAGAGCCGCCTCTCGCCCCAACCCGAGTCCACCGGCCATCTTCCCCCACACTTCTGTCACGTAACTCCCCCCCACCCACTTCTCATCCTTCACCTCAGTCAAGCTTCTCCTGCATACACAATCATTCCAGTTTCGATGTCCATCCTCATCTCCTCCGGCTCGCCCCCTCTCCTCATCAAAACTTCATAGTACCATCTCCTCCCCTCAAGGCAGTGGTCGAGCCCCTCCTACTCTCACCACTCTGTCCCTTCCCCACCTCCTCCCTGTCTGCTCTTCCCCCCTCGCACCACTCATCCCTCCTCAGACAAAGCTTATCCTCCCTCTACTGTCCTTCGACCCAACTTCCCTTTCGAATCCGCTCCCACCTCCCTTGCCCGGGTCCGAGCACACCTCGCCAAACACCCCTCCCTTCCTCCTCCTCACCCCCCATCGCGTCACTTCGCCGGCCCTCTAAAGCTCCATCTAGGCTCTCGGTAGGGATTTCGTCCCCTCATCCAAGGACGTCGACCCCCACTTTCTCCACACCTCTCATACTCACGAATCTCCTCATCCTGTCCTCTGACCCCCTCCGAACTCCTCCATTCGCGGCTTCTGTCGATGTGTATATAGACTCCGTCTCATCCGCCCCACCTCCCCCCTCTCTCTATGATCTGCTCAATACCTCGCGATTCTCCAACATCTCAGGCGTCATCTCTTCCAGTGCTCCTCTCCCACTCCAGTCTTCGTCTCTCCCTCTCGTCTGTTGTTCTCTAGCTCATCCCTCTCTCTATCTCTCTCTCTCTTCTCCTCCCACCCTCCTCACAGTTCTGTCGCATACTCTCTCTTCTTCTTCTCCCCTCTTCGTTCATAATTTCTTCTCCTCTCATCGGGCCATCTCAACATTCGTCCCACCCAGGCTGGCCACTAATCCTTTCTTTTGTCCTCCTAAATCTTTCTTCCGGACCCAGACGCGTTCTTTCCCTCCCAACTCAATCCCCTCCCTACTAATTGTTCGCCGTCCGTCATCGCCTACTCTCGTCTACCTACATCTACGTTCTCGCAATTCCCACGCTACAGTCCCTTCTTGCCTCTGCCCAGACCGCCACAGCCCCAGGGGCTCTTTGAACTTCACAATATCAGATCCCCTCAGTAAATCCACCCCCCCCACTCTCTCGCTCTCATCATGTCCAATTCATCTCGCTTATCCTATAACTTAAGCCCTCCTCGTTTCACTTCTACTCTCTCCTTATCCCTCTCTCCTCTCGTTTAAAATAAAGCAAATCTTAATCTTTTATTGCCACCTATGTAAAACTCCCATCATGAGAGGGTCTGTTAGTAAATAAAACGTGTCGAGTGGAGCGCGGCTTAGTTCGATATGAAAGGGGTTTGCAGGATACACACACACACACACACACACACACACACACACACACACACACACACACCACACACACACACACACACACACACACACACACAATTAAACACACTAACCGCCAAAACTGAAACTCTTAAAAGCATTTATTCGTTATTTGTCAAAACTCTTTTTAAACATCCCTGCCACTAATACAAGGGACGTATATCGGACGTATATGGACGTATTATTATAATTATTTCCCCGCCATTCGGTGATCCATGTGACAGAACCAAATTAGACAGCCACGTAGACAGACCAACAAACAAACAGAGGAGCAGAGCAGAGAATGGTGTGGCGACGCAGTTATCGCCACACACACACACACACACACACACACACACACACACACACACACACACACACACACACACACACACACACACACACACACACAGAGATTGTGTGTATGAGAGAGAGAGAGAGAGAGATATTATTACATTTGTAACTCATTCAAGACCTCTCTTAGGACTGCACAAAAAATTATTTGTTACCCTCATTCACGTAACAATCACTCTTTAATCTTTTAGCGAAGTACGCACACTACATAGCCATTCCCTGTAATACCATGTCTAATATATTACTTTTTTTGCTTATGACTGAAATTACACATACAGTTTATTTATTCTTAGATTCACATTAATTCAACTAAAGGAAATTCTCTATTACTTCGTGTTGTACTTTTCATTTGTTGAAGTCATCGCAATCTGGATTACAGTCTGGATACATACACACAACTAAACCTAATGCCATTGTTTCGTTTATAACGCATTCTATTAGTATTTTCTTAGATACACTGTGATTCAACAACACAATATTCGCCTTGAAAAATCTTAGTTTTCTTTTCTTGTCTACATGCATATTGGAAGAAAAAACCGTAAAAGTAACATTCGCTGACGTGGAGATGATCAAGAGCTTCGATCTGATCAGCCGCCACACCACCGTCAGCAGTGAGGCGATGCTCGCACGACAGCGACTTCCGCCTCATGGCTCACGGCCTTCCGCAGAACAAGTCCCCCAAATATATATAGTTCCCTTTCGTTGAGTCCCTTGTAGTTTATCAAGACATGAACACTTGGTCACATCAAAGACTACTGTATACAGTAGTCTTTGGTCGCACTATTGCCGCATCGATGACAGCCTGAAGAATACCTGGTCGAGGTGACAGTACACAGAGATATCCATTACTAAAATCACCGACACCAGTACTTTATGATACGCTGTCAGCCATTTACGTGGAATGCTGTCAAACAGTATCAACATCAACCACATTAACGGCGTTGTGATGTACCTACATAAACGTGAGCATCAGGATACGGCCGGCATTCTCCCCTTACATCAATGTCCTTACACCGGGCCACCCATTACTTCAGAGGCACAAGGTTACTTAACACCCCATCCGAGCGAGAGCGAGCTCATGACGGCACCCCATGTCCCGTCCTCACACCAGGCCACCATATACTTCAGGAGCTCATGCTCATAAATCCCGCCAAAGACAACGAGCTGACCCTAAAGCGCCCTTCTCTCACCCACACGTCATCGTTCGCGCCTCATCACACACACTTTCATCGCTATTTGATTATCACGCCTTCCACCTCCTCTCACCCATCAGCCTTAATCATTCCCTCAATTCACTTATCCACTCAAACACCCTCATGGCTCCCCTGCCTTGTCCGCGTCCTTCATGGCAACTCAAACACCACCAAACACACCGATGCAAAAGATGAGAAGGAAGAAATGTCGGATAATTTTCATGTTTTCTTGATATCAGAACATTGACAGCAAAACTATGGCGTCTTTTTACCACCAACTCCTCCCTCCCACTAACACCTCCTTCCTTAGTTTACAGAAAGAGTTCTGAGTCTTTCTCGCTGTCGCCCTTGCTTGCTATTGGTGGATGCCCCTCCCTCCCACCCTCCCTTGAAACTGACTTTCTATTGCATTTTTGGTTTTTGATCCCGGGACAACTCCAGCATCCTTGACCCTCCATGGCGAAGGTTATTACGAGCGAGCGCGAAGCGCTCGCGAGTCCTCACTGGATACGGGATTTTTCTCACTTAAGCGGCCGACCCGACCCGACCCGACCCGACCCGACCCGACCCGACCCGACCTGACCCGACCCGACCTGACCTGACCTGACCTGACCCGACCCGACCCGACCCGACCGACCGTCACGCTTTTCAGGCGCTTATATCTTTGGAATACCGCTTCCGATTGACAAGCAGTCTTCGCCATCTGATTCAATCCCTTTTGTGCTTGCCATGTTTTGTCTCACGTGAGGGTCAGTATGGCGCGTGGCGGGGAGGGGGTGCCGGACGTGAGGGGTTGTCAGACAACGTTATCTCTTGCTATAGCGAGAAACGCTGTACCGACTAAGTTGAAATTTGGTGTGTGGTTGTTGAGACCACACACCTAGCATGTCACACAGGTCAAACTCCCTCGTGACGCGGGAAACGTGCGCACGTGCGCGGGTTTCTAACGGGCTCGCTCATCCTTTCGCTGATTAAGGGCGTCTTAACTGTTATGAATATGGTGATAATATCTGCCGTCTGTGTATCTCGTGGTGTGTGTGGGTGTTTGTGTGTGTGTGTTGTGTGTGTGTGTGTGTGTGGTTGAGGTGTGTGTGTGGTGTGTTGTTGTTGCGTGTGTGTGTGCGTGTCGTGTGTGCGTGTGTGTGTGTGTGTGTGTGTGTGGTTGTGTGTGTGTGGTGTGTGTGTGTGTTGTGTGTGTGTTGTGTGTGTGTGTGTGTGTGTGTGTGTGTGTGTGTTTGTGTGTGTTTGTGTTGTGTGTGTGGTGTCGCTGCAGATATTACTGATGTAAGTTGAAGTCATATGATTCTCTCTATCTATCTATCTATCTATCTCTATCTTTCTCTCTCTCTCTCTCATTTTTCTCTCCATTTATTTTTTTCATTATCCTTTTATCTTGCTAATGCAAAACAGACTTCATACTTTCCGACGGAATTTCTGCACTTTGCCTCATTTTATGCTCATTTTCACTGTGCACATTTCCACGACACATTAACAGTGTAAGTTTGGAGCTGATTAACAGTGTAAGTTTGGAGCTGCCTCAGTTATATGTGCTTTATGAAGTGAATGTTTTACTGTTATGAATAACTTTATTACTGCTATTGTTGTAATTATTAACATTATTGTGTTTATTAGCTATTATTATTATTATCATTATCATTATTATCATTATCATTATCATCATTATTACTACTACTACCATTACCTAGTATTATCTCAAGGGCAAAATAAATGTCATGTTGCTATATTTCTTACATGTAAAAAAAATTTACTCACTTCGAGACACAGACGAAGGTCTAGGAATCCTTCTTTTGTGAACTTGTACTAATAAACTAATCCTGTACAGCCTGCCGCCACAGCCAACCTTGCAGCCTCACTAATTCTGCACAGCCTGCCGCCACAGCTAACCCTTGCAGCCTCACTAATCCTGCACAGCCTGCCGCCACAGCCAACCCTTGCAGCCTCACTAATCCTGCACAGCCTGCCGCCACAGCCAACCCTTGCAGCCTCACTATTCCTGCACAGCCTGCCGCCTCAGCCAACCCTTGCAGCCTCACTAATCCTGCACAGCCTGCCGCCACAAGCCACCTGCAGCCTCACTAATCCTGCATCAGCTGCCGCACCAGCCAACCTTGCAGCTCACTAATCCTACAGCAACTGCCTCACAAAGCAACCCCTTGCAGCCTCACTAAATCCTGCACAGGCCTGCCGCCACAGCCAAACTTGCAGCCTCACTAATCTGCACAGCCTGTGCCGCCACAGCCAACCCTTGCAGCCTCACTAATCCTGCCAAGCCTGCCGCCACGCCAAAACTTTGCAGCCTCACTAATCTGCACTAGCCTGAGGCCGGCCACAGCCAACCCTTGCAGTCTTACTAATCCTGCACAGCCCTGCCGCCACAAGCCGACCTTGCCAGCCTCACTATTCTGCACGAGCCTGCCGCCACAGGCCACGTCTTGCAGCTTCAACAACCCTGCACAGCCTGCCACCACAGTCCCACCCCAAACGCTTGCAGCCTCACTCATTCCTGCACGAGCCTGCGCCACAGCCCAAACCCTTGCAGCTCACTAAATCCTGCGCACAGTCCCTGCCGCCACAGCAACCCTTGCGCTCACTAATTCCCTGCACAGCCTGCCGCCACAGCCCACCCTTGCCAGCTTCATCACACCCTGCACAGCCCTGCCCCACGAGCCACCCTTGCGCCTCACACATCTGCACAGCCTGCCGCCACAACCAACCTTTGCAGACCTCACTAATCCTGCACGCTGCCGCACAGCCACCCTTGCAGCCTCACTAATCCTGGCACAAGCCTGCCGCCACAGCCAACCCTTGCAGCCTCACTAATCCTGCACAGTCACCGAATTCAGAAGCCTTGCCGCCACAGCCACCCTTGCAGCCTCACACCCTGCCACAGCCGCGCCACAGCCAACCCTTGCAGTCTCACAACCCTGCCCAGCTTGCCGGCCAAAGCCTACCCCTTGCAGCCTCACACCATGCACAGCCTGCCGCACACAGCCCAACCCTTTGCAGCCTCACAAACCCTTCACAGCCTGCCGCCACAGCCTACCCTTGCAGCTCACACCCTGCACAGCCTGCCGCCACAGCCTAACCCTGCAGCCTCAACACAAATGCACAGCCTGCCGCCCACAGCCTACCCTTGCAGCCTGCACACCCTGCACAGCCTGCCGCCACCAAAGCCTACCCTTGCAGCCTCACATCACCCTGCACAGCCCCTGCCGCACAGCCTACCCTTAGCAGCCTCACACACTGCACAGCCTGTACTGCCGCCACAGCCAACCTTCAGCCTCACTAATCCTGCACTAGACTTCCTCCACAGCCACACTTGCAGCCTCACTAATCCTGCACAGCCTGCCGCCACAGCCAACCCTTGCAGCCTCACTAATCCTGCACAGCCTGCCGCCACAGCCAACCCTTGCAGCCTCACTAATCCTGCACAGCCTGCCGCCACAGCCAACCCTTGCAGCCTCACTAATCCTGCACAGCCTGCCGCCACAGCCAACCCTTCACGCCTCACTAATCTGCCAGCCTGCCGCCACAGCCAAGCCCTTGCAGCCTCACACCACTGCAACAGCCTGCTGCCACAGCCAACCCTTGCAGTCACTTCACACCCTGCAACAGCTTTCCGCCACAAGCCTACCCTTGTGCAGCCTCACACCCTGCACAGCCTGCCGCCACAGCCAACCCTTGCAGCCTCACACCCTGCACAGCCTGCCGCCACAGCCTACCCTTGCAGCCTCACACCCTGCACAGCCTGCCGCCACAGCCTACCCGTGGCAAGCTCACACCCTGCACAGCCTGCCGCCCACGAGCCTACACTTGCAGCTCACACCCTGCACAGCCTGCCGCCCACAGCCAACCCCTTGCAGCCTCACACCTGCACAGCCCTGCCGCCACAAAGCCTATCCTTGTGCAATGACTCAACACACACACGCACAGCCTGCCGCAAACAAACCCCCCAAAAAAAAAAAAAAACCAACCCTTGCAGCTCACATTCACATCTGCACAGCCTGCCGCCACAGCCTACACTTGCAGCCTCACACCCTGCACAGCCTGCTGCCACAGCCTACCCTTGCAGCCTCACACCCTGCACAGCCTGCCGCCACAGCCTACCCTTGCAGCCTCACACCCTGCAGTCCTTGCCACGACACACGTGAGGAACAGAAAAAGGCTGAGGAGGATTAGAAACAGGAGACTCAAATTAGGGAGAGTGAGGATGCTCGGATGAATCTAGGGAGAAATCTGATGATAAATGAGGCAATTTATATATCGGTCTGCCTTTTACCATTTTTTGTGAGACCGAAAGTTAAATGGAAAAAAATACATGAAGTTACAGATGATAGTCCACGTTATGATCGTCTCTGGGACCATTAGGTGAAAACAGACATATAAAAAAGAAAATACCGCATGAAATGAACAAAATTACGTACGGAATGGTATGTTAAAAAATGTCTCTAGATCTACATGCATAAGAAAAACAAAGTGCAATATAAAAATATAAAAAATGAAGGAAATTATGTACGTTATTTTAGACGCAAATGTAAAAAAAAAAAATCATGAGAGCTTGGGTAAGTATAAAGGAATTAAATCATGGCTGTGAGGGAACGCGTGGCCATTACCATGAAGGATGAAGGGGAGGAGGAGAGAGGCGCGAAGGAGATAAAGAGGAGAACGGAAATAGGCGAGGCAAGATGAATCACAGTGTTGGGAGGATGAAAGGAGCGGAGAGGAAGGAGCGGTATAATGTCCTGGGAAATACTGAGGCAATGATAAAGATAGTGTGACAAAGGGGAATAATGGATGACTATGAGGGTTATAAGAACAAAAAGGTAGAGTTGAAAGTACTGTACATGTGAAGCTAATGGTGCATAGGGAGTGCCTCGAGCAATGGGAAAAGAGGAAATACCTTAAGTGCATTTGTTAAGAAGATACAGAGAGGGAAGTAGACAATGCATGGTGCAATAATAGGGATATACACAAATACATGTCCGTGAGTGGAGATGGCTTATATATTGACAGACATGCACAATAGAGAAAGACTGATAGATGTATATGCACGGAGAGTAGCGATAGGAAGATATTTTTTTTTTTGTATGTGTGAAAGCAAAGGCGTGGAGAGAAGATTCAGTGTGAGTGAGTGAGTGTGAGTGAGTGAGAAAGAAACAGAGATAAAGAGATAAAGAGAGAGAGAGAGAGAGAGAGAGGGAGAGAGAGAGAGAGAGAGAGAGAGAGAGAGAGAGAGAGAATAGAGGGGGGAGAGAAGAGAGAGAGAGGAGCGAGCGATGAGAGAGATAGAGAGAGAGAGAGAGAAGAGAGAGAGAGAGAGAGAGAGAGAGAGAGAGAGAGAGAGAGAGAGAGAGAGAGAGAAAATACTAATAAAATGAAAGACATGAAAGAGATTATGAAAGGCGACGATGGACAGTAATTGAAATGAGATTTTGTCAAGAGGGAAACTGATGGTTGAAGTGGAAAGGAAAAGCAAATCATGAAGCGAAAAAGTAGAACAGCTAATGGTGGAAAGAAATGATATTTGAGCTGATATAAAGGAAAAGAAGGACTGTTAATAATGGAATAGTGAAGTGAAGCGAATAACTCGGTGAAAGAAAAGAGGAAAGAAAAATTACAATCACTACAAGAGAAGAAGAAGAAAGAGGAGGAAGACAGTGGGAGGAGCGTAGGAGGAGGAAGAAGGAAACGAGAAGGATGGTTCGCGATGAGGATGAGGAGAGGAACGGGGAGACACGTATAAAGGTTGTCGAAAATATAAAGTTAATCTGGAGTGCCGTGTACAGTGTGTGAGGAGCGCGGTGATAAGTGTTTGTAGTGGCTTTAGACCCGCATGGAGAGGTGGTGAGGGACGAGGACGCAGTGTAAAGAGGTGAGGGTGACTATTTTGAAGGGCTGTTGAATGAGAAGGACGAGAAGGGAGCAGTAGTGGCGTTGTGGAGAGAAGGAGACAAGTTTCTATAGTCTAGACAAGTGCTTGTGGGCCCTTCGGACCCATGTATTGATGTTTGTAGTAGTAGTATATATTAGACAACATGTGATTGCAAACTCCAATCGTGTTGTTGCTGTCGTTGGTCACTGGTCAAAGTGCCTCGGGGTAGCCACGTTTCAAAAGTGGATTCAACCTTTGTGTTACCGTGTGATTCCACCACACACACGTCACACACGCCCCCAAAAAAAAAAAAAAAAACAAACACCAAACGTCCATGAGTCTACTGAATTTGTGGAATGCGTGTTTTTAGCCCAAAACCCCCCTTCAAAATTAGTCAATCGACATGGGACCGCGCCGCTTACCACCTACGATTTATTTGCGATTTTTTGAGCCTACTCTCATCAAAATTGAATTTACAGTTTCGGCTACCCAAAACAGACAGACAGACAGACAGACAGACACAGACACACACACACACACACACCACACACACACACACACACACACACACACACACAGACACACGGCTACTCTTATAGTATATTAGATGATGAACAAAAATAAGGATGATGATTAGAGTGAAGTATTAATGATCTCTACCGAATAACAGACACGGGATGTCACATAGAAATTGTGAATATAATGGATTTGAATATAAATGGATTCATTAGAAAGGAGATGAGTAGCTTTTTAGTGCAGTGGTTGGTTCATTGTGTGGTGTGTGGTTGAAGGCGGTGGAGGCAGGTCAATAATAACCGGAGAGTTGTAATATTCCACTGCACAGAGGTCAAGAAGGTGACAGGGTTGTACATGTTACTAAGGCCGGCTGCCATTCTTCAACTCGAATATCTGACTCCAGATGATCAACTTAAGTCCAAACTATTTATTACTCTTGCCTCCTTTTGTAGTGATTGTAACATTTTGTTCCTCTTTTTTTCATGGAGTTTCTTTCATTGCTTCACTTAACCATTCCATTATTAACATTAATTCCATTATTATTATCCTTCTTTTCCCTTTATAAGCAGCTTGAGCGGGGGGGGGGGGGGGGAAAGAACGACTATAAAAATAAAAATCTCTAGTATTCATTTGGTAATTCATTGTATTCACACAAGGACATGCGATACAGTCAAACGAAATAATAAATAAATATTTCAATGCCTCATCGTTGAGATGAAATTAATGCTATCCATCTAATCCTTATCGATAGTCTATATTTTAGTCCATTTCATATATTTGTATAAGCAACAAAACGTGTACTTATATACTGTATTAAACCTTTGATGATTTTAAACACAAATCATGTGCACGAGACAAGAGGATTACACCCGCTGCCTTCATCTCTGCACAATGTTGCCTCTGTAACACAACATTGTATTAATCAGTAATGCTTTGTACATCCTCTTCAAGTTTTGCCAACTGAAGCGTAGTGCCGATTTAGAGCCCAACCGTGTGTCGTAATCCATCGGTGTAACAGGAGCCTTGTGTGTACGTAATGAAACCAAACAAGTAGAAACAGAAGACTGCTTCACCAGATACTGTTTGGCCTCCAGAGACTGTTTCTTGCTATCACTGTTGCATTTACCAAGGGAATAATTATAACATCAGCGGAGTTATATCATAAAACTCTCACGTACAAAGTATTGATAAACATGACGAAAGTTTTATGAAATAATAGACTCAGGAGACCTCACAAGGCAGCGAATTCAATATTACATAACCTCGCAACCCCTGGAAGCCTCGGAGTGTTTCTGGCCTCGGGAATCAGACAAAGAGTTATCACGAGCTGCACAGACTCGAAAACTGCTGAGAGTTCTGAATGGCGAGACACAGGAGGACATTAGTTTTGTATTCGCCTTATGCATATATCCGTACAACATACATACATATATACAAACATAGACAAAAACACGACAATGGTACACACACACACACACACACATACATGCACGCAAGCGCGCGCGCACCTACACACAAACACACACACACACACACACACACACGCACACACACACACACACACACACTGAAGTATTTCCACCTGTTCTTGTAGTTGTTGTTTTGCGTCCACGGAGTGCAGGACCCGGGGGAGCCGCTAAAGTGAGGTTTTTTTTTTTTCAGTTTTTAACATTGAGGCACACACGGCGGCATGCTCCCTCGGCGCCTCCGGTACCTTGATATAGTTAAGGGTGGTTTCACACTGAGGTCTTTTTTTCGGCCCTTGTCGACCGAGAAAGTCGGTCTGGGTCTGGGACTGGGTCCCCCCCCCACACCCCCCCCCAATGATCGCAATAGGTTTTTTTAAAAATCACACTCCCGCTCACGTGTAGTCGGGTCATTTTATCGACCGACTTGTCGAGAATTTCGCGCGCCAAATTCATCCAAATAAAAACGCAGAAGCCCGCACCACCCTCTCCCAAAATCACACCCTCAATTACTTGGTAATAATTTTTTTTCGTAAAAAAATGTGCACTAAAACTAACAAATTATTTACCTCATCGTGCAGATCTTTTCATCCTTAATTTGAATCCCAATTTCCCATGCCAATGGCGATACATATAATACCGCAAATTTTCCATATTAGCTTTAGCCCTAAAACGGTTGTTAGTTTTAAATCAGATTATGCTAGGTTAGACGTGGGTGTGATTTAGTAGATGATATCAAAGGAAAAAACGAAACTAGCAATACTACTTCATCTAGGTCAAATTGCGCGAAAACGTTATCTATATCGCGCGCCAATACACACAAGCCAGCCTACTAGCCCCTATAGCCCCTAAGCGCGACGTGACCCCTGGACCCTGGCTGCCTGAACCCTCAACTCGGGGGCCCCTGGAACAACAACAAGCTTCGAGACGAGCTTGACAGACGACCTTACACAGCGATACTAAAAGCAGAAAGGTCACAAGAAGAGAAAGAAACTCAGAAGAAGATTTGTCGCCAAGAAACGAATTGCGTGTGTGAACGTAACTCCGCACTAGCCCCTCCAGGACCGCTTCTCTTTCGACAAAATGCCGAAAAAAAACCTCAGTGTGGAAACCAGCACTTTAATGCTCCAGGTTCAACACTTCATTTTCTCTACAACTACACACGCACGCACGCACACAGTACGCACGCAACACACGCCACGCCACACCATACACACGACCGCACACACACACACACACACACACACACACACACACACATACACAGCTGCACACATAAACACGCACACACACACACACACACAGCTGCACTTCAAACCTACACAGGTATGCAATGATGATTCTCCTTCAGCAGTTACGTTCCAGTTCGCAAAATCAGGAAACACACATACTTCTCACTTTAATTGGCCGAGAAGTGCGAGCATCCCGTACTGCACGAGCCTGAAGTACGACCTTTGCACGACTCTTATGACTCATCACGCCTCGCCCCGACTCGCCTTGACTCACCCTGGTGACGTGAGTCACCGCTCGTTACTGCCGCTCGTTAAGTGCAGGCACCTATAAGTGAAAATTTGTATTGATTTACCCCGGGACGCCATCGCGGGATTAATATTGGAGGGCGAGTCTTGTCCCGTCACGCTGTAGTATTTTCATAAACATGGGGGAGAAAGTGACACGAAAATAATACATAAACATGGGAGGGAAGGTGACACGAGAATAATACATAAACATGGGAGGGAAGGTGACACGAGAATAAAACATAAACATGGGAGGGAAGGTGACACGAGAATAATACATAAACATGGGAGGGAAGGTGACACGAAAATAGTAAAGTATTGGAAGGCTAAGAATATACTTATCTAGCCTAACTTTTCTCCATAACTTTTTGTCTTGATATTTTCTTTCCGATGACCTGTTTTCTTTACGCGCAGATGCCTCCATAAAGACAGTAATGCACGACCTTCCTTTAGGCTTTCACGACCACCGCAACACAAGCCTCACGTGACGACCAGCGATGTGAAGGACACGTCAGGGCACGCTTTGCCGCAGCGCCCATCCCGCCTCTCAGTCTTAGGCAATGGCTGGATATACAGACACTATTAAGACAGAACGACTACATACCATAACATTTTTCGGTCATTTAATCTCGGTAAAGTCAATTAGCAGTCTCAGAGGAATTGCCAAAATGCTGCAAGATACCACTCAGAAAGCAAACTGTAATGACTTGTTGAATGTTCCCTTCAGGGGTTCGAGTATTGTTGTGGGTACGAAGTGTTCTACTCAGGGGTTCGAATATTGTCCTGCAGTTTCATGCTAGTTTTGGTCAGCACTAGCTTAGGGCCCCAGCGGCAGATTATCTCTAGCCACGTCCGGCTAAACTCCGCCTCCTGTAATCGGCAAGTATACCTACAAGTACGGCTTTCTGGTTTGCACTTAAACCTGAAACTTGGAGTTATTACATTGGCGACGAGGATAACCCACCATGGCGACCATTGGCAGAATAGAAGAATATAATCAAGAAACGGAGGTGTGGACGCAATATGTGGAACGTCTGGAGCATTTCTTCGTAGCCAACGATATTGTGGAAGAAAAAAAGAAGAAAGCCACATTGTTAGCCGTGTGTGGGGCAAGAACCTACGAGTTAATTCGGTCTTTGTGCCTACCTGTCAAGCCTGCCGATAAATCCTACAGTGACCTGAAGACACTCTTGGAGAATCACATGTGTCCGAAGCCATCAGTCATCATGAAACGATTCAGGTTCAACTCTCGTTTCAAGCAACCAAGTGAGTCTGTGTCGACTTTCATTGCCGGTCTCCGTAAGCTGGCTGAGCACTGTGAATACGGAGCTCAGCTGTCTGATATGCTTCGGGATCGCCTGGTTTGCGGGATCGACGACAAGAAAATACAAGCCAGGTTGTTGACAGACGGCGATTTGGACTTCCCGAAAGCAGAGGCAACGGCGCTGGCGATGGAGGCAGCGTCGAGGGACATGCACGACTTACAACATGCAGGGGAGCAGCAAGCCCGTCACGTGAATAAGGTTCAGGAGTGGCGGAGTCAAGAGAGAAGTGAGGACAGTCAGCGAAAGCAGTTTGGCCCTCGGCATAAATGCTACAGGTGCGGGGGTCAGCATATGGCTCACGACTGTCATTTTGTTCGCTCCACCTGTTATGTGTGTAGGAAAGTAGGGCATTTAGCAAAAGTGTGCCGAAGTAAGGAGAGGAAAAATAGTAAAATGCATAAAGTGGAGGAAAATGAGGGTGAAGAAGGCATTGGCAGTATAAATGTAGAAGACTATGCCATGTATAACGTGAGAATGCCCCGTGAACCACCCGTAATTGTTCATCCAAGGTTAAACAAGACCCCAGTGCCTATGGAAGTTGATACTGGTGCTGCAGTATCAATTTTGAGTAAGAAGGCATATGATTGAAGTTGGAAAGGAATGTTGAAACCTGTTTTGAAAAAGTCTGATGTTGTGTTGCGTACTTATAGTGGTGAGATAATTAAGGTACTGGGGAAAGTGGATGTGGATGTAGATTATAACAACCAGTTACGAACTATATCATTGGTGGTAGTTGAAGGTGACGGACCTAACTTACTGGGCCGTAACTGGCTACGTCAAATCAAACTGAATTGGGGAGCCGTGTATAACTGTGAAACTAGTTGTGATAGTGTTATTCGGAAATTTACAAATGTGTTCAACGATGAGCTGGGTCTCGCTCGTTAAGGGTGCAAAGGCTGTGATCCACATGGCTAGGGACGCTCGACCCAGGTTTTTCAATTCTCGTCCGTTACCTTACGCTTTGCGGGAAAAGGTAGAGATGGAGCTGGAACGACTGGTGAGTGAAGGGGTAATTGAACCAGTGCAATTTTCCGAGTGGGCAGCGCCTATCGTTCCTATAGTGAAGGAAGACAAATCTATAAGGATTTGTGGTGACTATAAGATTACTGTCAACCAGGTAACTAAAGTAGATAGTTACCCGATTAAAAGGATAGAAGATTTACTATCCAACCTGGCAGGAGGCAAGACTTTTTCGAAGCTGGACCTCTCGCACGCTTATTCACAACTAGCGTTAGATGCTGAATCCAAGAGATACGTGACGATAAACACTCATAAGGGTATGTTCAGATACAGCAGATTACCTTACGGGATATCATCTGCGCCTGGGATTTTCCAACGGATGATGGAAAACTTGCTGCAAGGTATTCCCCAAGTTGTAGTATATTTAGACGACATTCTAGTGACAGGAAAAACTGAGGAAGATCACATGCTTAACTTAATGGAAGTATTGAGGCGTATGGATGAAGCTGGTGTGAAGTTAAATTTGAGCAAGTGTGTTTTCCAGGCACCTGAAGTCATTTATCTAGGCCATAAAATAAATGCAGAAGGATTGCACCCTACAGATGAGAAGGTTAGAACCATTTTGGATGCACGTACACCTAGTAACGTGACAGAGCTGAAATCTTATCTAGGACTGATCAATTATTATGGCAGATTTATTCAAAACCTCTCAACTGTGTTTTCGCCCCTTTATAGGCTACTTCAGAAGGATGTTCTGTGGCAGTGGGGGCGCAGCGAACAACGGGCCCTGTCGTTTTCCAAGCAAATGTTGGCGAGTTCCAAAATACTGGTGCACTACGACAGCAGCAAGCCACTCTTACTAACATGTGATGCCTCCCCACATGGGTTAAGGGTGGTGCTTTTCCATCGCATGGAAACTGGTGAGGAAAGACCTATTGCATATGCATCACGAACCTTAAGTTCAGCTGAACGAAAGTATGCTCAAATAGAAAAGGAAGGTTTGGCAGTGGTTTTTGGGGTAAAAAAAATTCATAATAATTTTTTTGGGCGTCATTTTGAGATTATTTCTGATCACCAACCCCTTAAGAGTTTGTTCAGTGAAAATCGTCCAGTACCTGTCATGGCTTCAAGTCGCATATAACGTTGGGCACTTACCTTATCAGCGTGTGATTACACCATCACACACACACCTGGGAAACATATTGCACATGCTGATGCTCTCAGTCGTTTGCCTCTTCCAGAAGCTCCAAGGACTACACCAGTGCCGGGAGATGTGGTGTGCGTATTAGAGCGTCTGGATAGTTCGCCAGTTACAGTGAAGGATATCAGACGGTGGACGGAGAGGGACCCCACACTCTCCAAAGTAAGGAACCATGTCCTGTATGGGTGGCCTGAGGTCGTGATATTAGAAGCAGAGAAACCTTATTTTAGGAGGAAAGATGAGCTAAGTATACAAGATGGCGTGATATTATGGGGATCAAGAGTTGTGGTGCCGGAGCCAGGAAGGAAGAGTGTGTTGGCTGAGCTGCATGAAATGCATCCGGGAGTATAACGAATGAAAGGTATTGCACGTAGTTATGTGTGGTGGCCAAAAATGGATAAAGAAATTGAAACAACAGTGCAGCAGTGTCAGCAGTGTCAACAGTCGAGATATCTACCTTCCGAAGCACCTCTTCAACCATGGGAATGGCCAGAGAAGCCATGGTCAAGGATACACTTAGATTACGCAGGACCATTTATGGGTAAAATGTTTCTGGTAATTATTGATGCTCATTCTAAATGGATGGATGTTCACCCTACTAATTCTGCCACTTCAGATCAATCACAATTGAGAAATTACAGGGGACTTTTGCATCACTAGGTCTTCCGGAGACAGTAGTTACGGATAATGGGACGAATTTTTGCAGCGAGGAATTCGAAGCATTTATGAAACAAAATGGTATTGTTCATATTAAAACATCTCCCTATCACCCAGCTTCAAATGGTTTGGCCGAAAAGGCAATGCACATTTTTAAAAGCTCAATAGGGAAACTAGCCGGTGGTTCGATTGAGTCGAGAGTAATGAAGTTTTTGTTACGCTATCATGTTACTCCAAAAACAACTACAAGAGTTTCTCCTGCTGAACTTCTAAACGGAAGAAAATTAAGAACTTGTTTAGACCTGTTACGTCCAGATGTAATGAAGGTGGTTTGTAAAAAGCAGGAATGGCAGAAATACTATCATGATCGGACAGCAAAAACTCGTGAGTTGGGAGTGGGAGATAATGTATATGTTGTTAATTTTAGTTCTGGTCCACAGTGGTTGCCTGGTATAATTGTTCAAGAATCCAGGCCAGTATCATTCAAGGTGGAGTTGTTGGATGGTAGAACAGTGCGGCGTCATCAGGACCATGTTCAGAGACGAGTCAAGCTTGAGGAAGACGAGGATGACGTAGATGATGTGGTGGCACCTCCCTTGGATGTTGTGGTTCCTTCAGTGGGGGTCACGGAACACACATCCATCACATTCGAACGACGTGCCGCCATCGAATCGAGACGAGGTCGTGCTTTCAGAACCGAATGCGGAGTAGAGCCTGTCGCCGCTGGAAAAATCCGCAGGGGACGTGGGGAGACGTCGTTCGGGGAGACTTAAGAAAAAACCTCATCGTTTTCAGATAGTTTGGGAATAGTTAGTCTAGTAGAGTATTTCCGTATTTTTGTGATTAATTTACGGAGTTAATTGAATAGTTGTTTCGGATAATTTTTTTTGAGAATAAGTTACTGTGTTGTTGTTTAAAGGTGGAGGAATGTAATGACTTGTTGAATGTTCCCTTCACGGGTTCGAGTATTGTTGTGGGTACGAAGTGTTCTACTCAGGGGTTCGAATATTGTCCTGTAGTTTCATGCTAGTTTTGGTCAGCACTAGCTTAGGGCCCCAGCGGCAGATTATCTCTAGCCACGTCCGGCTAAACTCCGCCTCCTGTACTCGGCAAATATACCTACAAGTACGGCTTTCTGGTTTGCACTTAATCCTGAAACTTGGGAGTTATTACAGACAGGGAAATTGCGAAGTCGAGCGGGAATCACCTTAGAAGAAACGACAGGAAAAGACAAAACAAGAAAAGTGCTCACGACCATAACTCAAAACATTTCTCGAGAAGGAAAGAAAACGGGTGAATGAATACAAAAGGTTGCCGCGTGGAGCCTCGGCCGTGAATGATGAAATATTGAACCTCGCCAAGAACCGGGACTTTGCAGGGCACGAAGTCTCTTTAGCTGAGCGTTCCTTGCCGCCGAGGTTCTTTGAGCGCTGAGAGAATGCTTAATTAGGATCTTAAACATCCCGGCACACGAAAGACCCGGCAAAACGCGGATTATACAAGCCAATAAAGCATTCACGGACCTTGCCAGAGAAGATGACGGGAGTGAAAGAAATCGTTCCTAAAAGAGAGAGAAGAGGAGAGAGAGGAGAGAGAGAGCCCGAGCCCTAACCCTCAAGTGAAGGTTCTCGCCTTCTCCGCGTTCTCGCGGTTCAAAGTATCTCGCCAAGAGTTATTCAAGCGGAAATCAATTATTGAAAATCCCTCACTTTTCTTGCTCCTCCTTTCCTTCCTCCTTTCCTTCGTTGGTTCCTCTTCCACCTCTTCCTTCCTCGGCAGCGACTACACAGGGAAAACTAAGTGCCACTGTCAAGAATGAGAAAATAAAAATACATAAATAAGATAGTGGTCAGTTAGAACACGCCTCCTCCTTTCTCTTCTTCTCTCCTTCACCTCCTCCTCCTTTCTCTTCTTCTCTCCTCCTCCTTCTTCTCCTGTTTTTATCTTTTCTTTTCTTCTCTCCTCCTCCTCCTCTTATCCACATGTACTCGTCTCTTTGTCCTTATTCCTCTCCTCCTCTTGTCTCAATGTTTCATTTTCTCTTCCTTATTCTCGTCTTACATAACATTCTCTCCTCCATCATTTCTCTTTTCTTTCATCACTTTTCAATAATTTCATCCTTTCTTTCTTCTTGTTCTTGTTTCATTTGTTCTGTTCAGCTTCTTTTCCACAAGTATGTATTTTCCTTCACCAATCTTCATATTTTCCTCCTCTTTCTCCTCTACTCCTAATTTACCATTTATTCATCTTTTTCCTTCCCTTCCTCTCCCTCTTCGTGTTATTTTCCCCATCCTCCAACCCTTCACTCATCTTCCTCCTCCTCCTCCTTACATCAGCTTGTTTCACTAATCACCTCATTCGCCTCCTCGTCTTTTGAGATTTCATATTTTCTTTTTCTCCTCCTTTCTTGTCATCTTTTTAGCCCTTCACTCTTCTTCCTCCTTTCTTACCGCCTTTCCTTCCTCTGCCACTGCTTGTTGTTGTTGTTGTTGTTGGGGGCGTTAGTAAGAGTCCTCCTCCTCCTCCTCCTCCTCCTCCTCCTCCTCCTCCTCGCATTGCCTAGCTGCCAGTGAAAAGGCAAATATGATGTTGGGCTTTATTAAACGTAACTTTGAACATAAAACTCCGAAAGTAATGACACAATTATACACGTCCTTGGTTAGGCCGCACTTGGAATATGCAGTTCAATTCTGGTCGCCCTGTGTCGTAAAAGATCAAGCCAAATTGGAATCAGTGCAAAGAAGAGCAACCAAACAAATTCCATCTCTGCGAAATTCATCTTATGAAGAGAGACTGCGGAAATTTAATATGTTTTCCTTAAATGATCGTAGAATCCGTGGGGACTTGATAGAAACCTTTAAGATCCTAAAAGGGTTTGATGTCATTAATCAAGAGAACCTATTCGAGCTTTCAACTCAAGTGACAACAAGAAATAATGGTTTAAAACTAAACGGTCAACGTTGCATCACCGATCTCCGTAAAAATTATTTCAATGTTAGAGTCGTTGATCGATGGAACAAGTTACCAGCAAATGTTGTCGGAGCCAGCACAATAACTACATTCAAAAACAGACTTGACGCGCACTGTAAAGTAAATGGGTGTTGATAGTGCGAATTCGTATCTAGTTCCCCGTATCGATTAGTTGTAGTGGTAGTTGTAGTTAGTATTTTTCATATCCTATCATTCTGCACTATGAAACTTCCATGTTCCTATCCTCTTTAGGGACATGGCATCATTTTCCAACTGTTTTCTTACAAGTAGTTGATAGTTAGTAGTATGTAGTTCAGCAGATTCCCTCGCTATGGACCAATAGGTCTCCTGGTGTCTGTTATTCCTCCTCCTCCTCCTCCTCCTCCTCCTCCTCCTCCTCCTCCTCCTCCTCCTCCTCCTCCTCCTCCTCCTCCTCCTCCTCCCAACGATCAAATGCAGACTGCGATTCTAGAGAATACAATGACGTCAAACGTCGCTGCAAAGGACTAATTAAGTCTAAAAAGCGCGAGTATGAAGAAAAAATTGCAAAGGAATCCAAATCAAACCCGAAAAGGTTCTTTCAATACGTTCGAAGTAAGAAAAACTAAAAACAAGCTTTGGGACCACTGAAAGATAAAAAATAATATCTTGGTAAATGATAATAAGGTATGGCTTTTCTACTCAATGAAACTTTAAATTTGCAGTTTTTATTAAAAAAGGGACTAAACCCCAATTACCAAAACCCATTAAAACTGTATGCGGGAAACTCAAAAGGGATGGATAGACTGGTAATGGAGAGATAACAGTAAAACAAAATACATTTTATTTGCGGGAAACTTGCCCCAGAAAAAAATTCCGTGGGGGGGGAAACAAAAATTCTCCCCGGGAATACTTCGCAAAGGTCGTAAAATTTTCGCTCCTTTAAAAGTTTATTTTCAATAAATCGCAAAGTAAAAAAAAATGTTCCTAGTTGTGAAAATTAGTTAATGTTAAAACCGATATTAAAGAAAGGGGAAAGGGCCTCGAAAAGTAATTATCCCCCAAAATTAGTCTAACGTCCGTGGGGGGAAACTATTTGAGAAAAAAAAATTTGGGGGAAAAATAAAATAGTGTTTTTTTTCCCCGGATGAAAATAGCTCTATCCCAAAATCCCGCTGGATTTTCGAAATAAAGGGGATCCTGCTTTAAAAAACCTACTGGATTTTTTAAAGTAATTTTTTCAACCCGGGCGCAAATTTCCCTCGGATGTAATTACCTTGATTTTCAGAAAGCCTTCGAACAGTTCCACATAAGGAAAATTTTACCAAAACTAAGGGGACATGGCATGGAGAGCAATTATGTTCATGGATTGGCGATTGGCTTTCAAATCGTAAACAAGGGGTAGTAAAAATGGGAGGCATCTTTTGGGTTAATGTCACTAGTGGGTTCTCAGGGCTGGGTCTTGGTCCTCCCTTTTTTCTGAAATATCAACGTCGGGACTATAGATTTGTATCTAAATATCAAATTTGCAGATGACACAATTGGGCGGTAAAGCTATACTAGAAAAAAACGTAAACTCATACAAATGACTCGACAAACTATCAAGGGAGTGAAAAATGGCTATAAAAATTCAATTCCGAAAAATTTAAAGTAATGCATATACCACGATAACCTAAATATAACTATCCAATGCAAAATAAATCTTTAACTGAATACAGGCAGGAAAGGATTTGGGTGTCATCATCTTAATGATCTGAAAACCAGTTCGCATTGCCTACTGCCAGTAAAAAGGAAAATATGTTTTGGGGCTTTATTAAACGTAACTTTAACAAAAAACTCCGAAAGTAATGACACAATTTATACAGTCCTTGGTTGGCCGCATTTGGGGAATATGCCGTTAAAATTCTGTCGCCCTGTTTCGTAAAAGATCAAGCCAATTGGAATCGGGGCAAAAAGAGCAACCAAAAAAAATTCCATCTCTGCGAAATTATCTTTGAAAAGAGACGGGGGAAACTTAATATGTTTTCCTTTGAGGATCGTGATCCTGAGGGCTTGATAGAAACCTTTAAGATCCTAAAAGGTTTTTATGTCATTAATCAAGAAAAACCTATTTTTAGCTTTAAAAATCATGTGACAACAAGAAAAAATGGTTTAAAACTAAAAGTCAACGTTGCATCACCGATCTCCGTAAAAATTATTTTAATGTTAGAGTCGTTATCGAGGGAAAAAGTTTTCCAGCAAATGTTGTCGGACCAACACAATAATACATTCAAAAAACAGACTTGACGGCACTGTAAAGTAAATGGGTTTTTGATGTGCGAATTCGTATCTAGTCCCCCGTATCGATTTAGTTTTAGTGGTAGTGGTATTGTAGTTAGTATTTTTCAATCCATCATTTGGCACTATGAAACTTTCCCTGTTCCTATTCCTCTTTAGGGGCATGGTATCATTTTCCCAACTGTTTTTTAAATAGTTTATAGTTAGTAGTATGTAGTTCAGCAATCCCTCGCTATGACCAATAGGTCTCCTGGGCTGTTACTCCTATGTAATCCTATGTAATCCTCCCTCATCCCCTCCCCTCCTCCCCCTCCCCTCCTCCTCCCCTCCTCCTCCCCTCCTCCTCCTCCTCCTTTTCCCCCAAATTTTAGCCGTATAATAGCTTTTATTTCAATCACTTACATACACGCCCCAGTGATACACATGGAGAAGACTAAAAAGATTTTCCTTGTCTTACAATTAATCTATTAACATCTATTTTAATTAAACTCTCAGTATTGTGTTTTTTTTATTTAAAACGCGATTTCGTTGTAAGTANAGTATTTAATTGGCGGAAAATGGAAATAAATAACCTAGATGATACTATTTTGCGGCCAAAAAAAGCTTATAATATTATATCCTCCTTTTTATTAATAGTGGGGCGTTTGTTATATATCTACTTATCTATCTTATTTACATAATGAGAGAGACTAGAAAATTATAAGAATAAAGACGTCAGATATCAAAGAAATTGGCTTTCTATTGATTTATTTATTAAAAAGGCTTATTGTTTTTAACCTTCCATCTTTTTCGCCAAAATTCCTGATAAAGTTTTCTTAGCGAGGCACGAGTTCCTGATACGAAAATATTGCTATGACTAATTTACAAAACATTCCAGCTACAATTTTTTTTTAGCAAAGCCGTCATGTCAACAGTCACTTTCCTGACAGCTAGCCTTGACAGAGTGACACCTGCTGCTGTCTGCTGCCCTGCATAAAATTTGATTTGTTTAGGGAAATACATACACACATCAACACAGTCCTAACGGATAACATAAATAATAATCCCATTGATATGCCTTCCCAAGAAAGGATACAAAGAAGAATATGAATTTCAGGGTTAATTGAATTTGTCAGCCACTATAACGTAAAGGCCTATCCAGACGAGCGGGCCTGATCGGCGGGCATGCCCGTCGTCGGGCACATTTGACGGGCAAACCATCGAATTGCCCGATCCCCCGTTGAGCGAAATCACCGTGTGGTGCCCGGTGGCTTGAGGAGCTACGCCGCTGCCAGACACAAATTAACATTAGGGATAAATACAAGCCTTGCCTCCTACTTATTACTTCGTTGTAACACTGTTCACATCAGGAACTTTATACACACAGCAACAATTATGCTACACAATACTTCTTCGCAGTAGTACTGGGCACCATGTTTATCGTACCGCATTCGACAACCTACTGGCATCGTCGGGTACGCCCGCCCATTCATCGACTCTGCCGTGTGGACAACATTCACGGGCATGCCCGGCACAATTTGTCCGCCGACCGCGCTGCCCGCCGGGCACGCCCGCTCGTCTGGATAGGCCTTAAGGCTTAGTTCACATGCGGGACTTTTAACTCTATTTTTACGTACGAATGTCTTTTAACTCTATTTTTACGTACGAATGTCTTTAACTCTATTTTTACCTAAAAATAGAGTTAACTCTATTTTTACCTACGAATGTCTTAACTATTTTTACCTACGAATGTCTTAACTCTATTTTTACCTAAAAATGTCTTTTAACTAATTTTTACCTACGATGTCTTAAATCTCATTTTTTTACCTAAAGTGTCTTAACTCTCATTTTTACCACGATGTCCTAACCCTATTTTTTACCTATTCTTTAACTCATTTTTAACATACGAGTGTCTCTTAATCTCATTTTTTACCTACGATGTCTTTAACTAAATTTTCTACTACGAGTGTCTCTTAACTCTCATTTTTACCTACGAGTGTCTCTTAACTCTCATTTTTTCTCGATTTTTAACTCTTTTTACACGAGTGTCTCTTAACTCATTTTTTACCTAGAGTGTCTTTAACTAATGTTTACCTACGAGTGTCTCTTAACTCATTTTACTACGAGTTTTAACTTTTTTTACCTAGAGTGTCCTTAACTAATTTTTACTACGAGTGTCTCTTAACTCATCATTTTTTTACCTACGAGTGTCTCTTAACTCATTTTTTACCTACGAGTGTCTCTTAACTCTCATTTTTTACCTACGAGTGTCTCTTAACTCTCATTTTTTACCTACGAGTGTCTTTTAACTAAATGTTTTACCTACGAGTGTCTCTTAACTCATTTTTTACCTACGAGTGTCTCTTAACTCTCTACGGTTTTTATTACGAGTGTCTTTTAACTTCAATTTTTTACCTACGAGTTTTTGTTCAGAGGACTACCTTAATGTACTTATACAGCGATCGGCCCATCCACATTCTCAATCGAGGCTCTCCTTCAGTTGGTAAGTGACGGCCACGGCGTTCTCCCCCGATTGTTGGTAGGGCTCTCGGTGGCCTCCAGGGGACAGTTGGCCTCCGTGGTGACGGCGAACTGATTGTTGGGTGAAGTTCCATCTGTGTCCTGCACTGAAGTCTGTTGAATGTAGATCAATAGTTATGTTTATAAATTATTGAAGTTATTGAATGAAGTTCGTGTAGGTGTACCTGCCATAGTTCACCTGAGCCGGGAAGAATTCAACATGATTTTTTTTGTTTTTTGTTTTTTTTTATTCTTATCAGTACATTTTTTTTCCTCCCACCATCACCACTTTCTCCGCCTCCAATTCTTCCTCTTTTGTCCTCATACTCCTCCTCCTCCTCCTCATCCAGGTAGTCATGTATGCCTGTGTCTTTCTCTTTCTTTCCTTTCTGTTTTTCTTTTTGCTTAAGGTCCATATGCGACTGTCAACAGATATATAATTTTCACATTTTTCTTGGTGGCAGCGAGTTAGGCGGACAGGAGACTTCTTGCTTGTGCTTAAGAGTTCATTGGCAAATATCAGTAGTTGTTTCCTTATATATTGGTTAAGTCTTAATGTTCATATACACCGCATTACCTATAATTATAACAGCATTCACCTCCTCTTCCTGATTCTGGCCCCTCTCTCCCACTCTCAAGCTGACAATAAAGATGAAGACAATGTGGGAAGCAGCTCAGCAGGTGATTCTGTCGAAACCCAACAGGGTCTTTGGTATCTGTTATGTCTGTTGTTCCCTGTCTCCACTGTGCTTTGTCCTCTCCTTTCTTCTTTTCTCCATTCTGGTTCTCTTCGGTCTCCTTCTGTTTCTGCTTCTCCTTAATCTCCTTCTGCTTTTCCTTTTCCTTCTTATTCTTCTGGTCCTCGTTAATGTCCTCCTCCTCCTCCTCCTCCTCTTTTCCTGCTCCTGCTCCCTCTTATCCTATCCCTTCCACTCCTCCTCCTCCTCCTCTTCCTCCTCCCCCCCCTCCTCCTCCTCCTCCTCCTCAATAATAATATCTTGGTAAATGATAATAAGAGTATGGCGTTCGTACTCAATGAATACTTTAATGCGGTATTTATTAAAGAAGACGAAACTCCATTACCAGAACCAGTAAACATGTATGCAGGACTCGAAAGGGATAGACTGGTAATAGGAGAGATAACAGTAGACGAAATATCAAAGTATTTGCTGAAACTTGACCCAGCAAAATCCGTGGGGGTGGACGAAATCTCGCCGCGACTACTTCGCGAATGTCACAGTCAACTTTCGCTCCCATTAAAGATTATTTTCAATAAATCGCTAGGGGACAAATCTGTTCCTAGTATGTGGAAATTAGCTAATGTTACACCGATTTTCAAGAAAGGGAATAAGAGCCTCGCAAGTAATTATCGCCCAATTAGTCTAACGTCCGTGATTGTTAAACTATTTGAGAAAATATTGCGGGATAAAATAGTGTCTTTTCTCGATGAAAATAACTCAATACTAAACTCCCAGCATGGATTTCGAAATAAGAGATCCTGCTTAACAAACCTACTGGATTTTTTTAATGTCATTTATTCAAACTGGGACGCTAAAATTCCCTCGGATGTAATATACCTTGATTTTCAGAAAGCCTTCGATACAGTTCCCCATAAGCGACTGTTGACCAAGCTAAGGGCACATGGCTTAGGAGAGCAATTATGTTCATGGATTAGCGATTGGCTTTCAAATCGTAAACAACGGGTAGTAATAAATGGCGAGGCATCTGAATGGTTAGATGTTACTAGTGGGGTGCCTCAGGGCTCGGCCTTGGGTCCTACTCTTTTTCTGATATATATCAACGATCTAGACTGCGGACTTGTATCTACAATATCGAAATTTGCAGATGACACCAAATTAGGCGGTAAAGCATATACTAGAGAAAACTGCGAACTCATACAAAGTGATCTCGACAAACTATCAGATTGGAGTGATAAATGGCTATTAAAATTCAATTCCGACAAATGTAAAGTAATGCATATAGGCAACGATAACCTCAAATATAACTATCAAATGCAAAATAAATCGTTAACTGAAGTACAGCAGGAAAAGGATTTAGGTGTCATCATCAGTAATGATCTGAAAACCAGTCCGCATTGCCTAGCTGCCAGTAAAAAGGCAAATATGATGTTGGGCTTTATTAACCGTAACTTTGAACATAAAACTCCGAAAGTAATGACACAATTATACACGTCCTTGGTTAGGCCGCACTTGGAATATGCAGTTCAATTCTGGTCGCCCTGTTTCGTAAAAGATCAAGCCAAATTGGAATCAGTGCAAAGAGAGCAACCAAACAAATTCCATCTCTGCGAAATTCATCTTATGAAGAGAGACTGCGGAAACTTAATATGTTTTCCTTAAAGGATCGTAGAATCCGTGGGGACTTGATAGAAACCTTTAAGATCCTAAAAGGGTTTGATGTCATTAATCAAGAGAACCTATTCGAGCTTTCAACTCAAGTGACAACAAGAAATAATGGTTTAAAACTAAACGGTCAACGTTGCATCACCGATCTCCGTAAAAATTATTTCAATGTTAGAGTCGTTGATCGATGGAACAAGTTACCAGCAAATGTTGTCGGAGCCAGCACAATAACTACATTCAAAAACAGACTTGACGCGCACTGTAAAGTAAATGGGTATTGATAATGCGAACTCGTATCTAGTCCCCCGTATCGATTAGTTGTAGTGGTAGTGGTAGTTGTAGTTAGTATTTTTCATATCCTATCATTCTGCACTATGAAACTTCCATGTTCCTATCCTCTTTAGGGACATGGTATCATTTTCCAACTGTTTTCTTACAAGTAGTTGATAGTTAGTAGTATGTAGTTCAGCAGATACCCTCGCTATGGACCAATAGGTCTCCTGGTGTCTGTTATTCCTATGTAAATCCTATGTAAATCTCCTCCTCCTCCTCCTCCTCCTCCTCCCTCCTCCTCCTCCTCTCCTCTTTCTCCTCCTCCTCTTCACTTCTTTTCCTGCTCCTGCTCCCTCTTGTCCTATTCCTTACATTCCTCCTCCTCTCCTCCCTCATCCTCTTAACCTATTTCCTCCTCCTCCTCCTCCTCCTCCTCCTCCTCCTCCTCCTCCTCCTCCTCTACTCCAGCCACTTCCTCCTCCCCCTCTCCCTCATCTTCTCTTTCTTCCTCTACTTCCTTTGTTCCAGTAAAACGCGGTTCGCGAAGAGCACCAGCAGTTAAGGCGTCCTTAACGATCACAACCTTCAAGAAATTTCAGGTTCTTGGCGAAATGGAGGAGGACGTTCATGAGACGAGATTGATCGGGGACTCAATTCTCCGAGGACAGCTGGTGGAGTTTTGTGGTAGGATTACCAGTGATAAAAGGAAGCGCTTCTGTTTCCCAGGAGCCAGACTCGACGACATCACTGCAGCCTGCGATGACGTCACCAAAAACACTAACGATAACACTATGTCATTCATGCAGGAACAAACGACGTGTACAGTAGCGGATCTGAAGAAATACTGGACAAGTACAAGAAGTTGATCCGGAAATTCAAGACTAAAACTTATCATGTCATTATTTCAGGAATTCTCCCCAGACTGGGAGTGGGTCGACGCGCTTACGATAAAGCGTTCAGCGTAAATAACCGGCTAAGGTCTCTTTGTTCACAGGAAAATGTAGACTTCGTAAACTTCTGGGATAATTTCTACGAGGACCCCTTCCTGGTTGAGGATTCCATCCTGTTTGGGGATGATGGACTCCACCTCAGCCCCGTTGGCCATGCACGATTAGGACGACTGCTTAATGACAAAGTGTCCTCTTACAGATAAAAAAAACGGCGAGCGGACGGCAGCAGCAACATCACCTTAACCCCTTTCTTACCCCACAGCAACGCTGGGTCACTTTCTGTTTCCGCAAATACTAATCAAAGTATTTTCATTATTAGCATACGTTGTTGCCGGAACGCCAGATATAGTTAGGATCACTGAGAGTTGGATCAACACCAAAGACAAACATTTACTATCTGAAATAACCATTCCAGGCTACAAGACATTCCTAAATTGTCGTACACATAAAGCAGGTGGAGGTGTCATTCTTTATATTAAAGATGATTTACAAGCAATCGAAATCGATAAAGTAAATCAAGAGCATTATGACTCAGTCTACGCAAAGATTAAGCTTAACGGTAGACCGCTAACTTTTGGGACAATATATCGTCCTCCCAAATCAAATGCGGAAGTAGATTGCCTCCTGTATGACGAGATAAAGTCAGTTGTCAACAATAATAACGATACAATTGTATGTGGAGATTTTAACCTGCCTCGTATAAACTGGAATAATAATTCTGCTGATAGAGAAGGTATGCGATTGCTTGATATGGTAAACGAATTATATTTAAATCAGGTGGTCCGTGAGCCTACAAGGGATAATAGTATCCTAGATTTAGTTTTCACTACCGACATAGATCTGATTGACTATTGCGACATAGGTGAACATTTGGCAAACAGTGATCACAGGTTAATCAGATGCGGCATAAATTGCAACGTAGACATCACAGAGAATCAGTTATTATTTCCCAATTTTAATAAAGCAGATTTCACGAAGATCAGCAGGGTACTAAGCGAAGTTGATTGGATTAACCTACTAAATGGTAATAACGCCGAAAACATGTGTAATTTATTCGCAAATAAACTCCAATCGGTTGTTGGCAAATATGTTCCCACGGTAAGAAAACGTTTGAATAACAAAAACAGACCCTGTTGGATGACTAATGAGATTCAACAAATCATCAACAGAAAGCGCCGAACGTATAAAGTTTACAAGCGATCAAATGTGGACTGCGATTCTAGAGAATAGAATGACGTAAAGCGTCGTTGTAAGGGATTAATTAAGTCTAAAAAGCGCGAGTATGAAGAAAAAATTGCAAAGGAATCCAAATCAAACCCGAAAAGGTTCTTTCAATACGTTCGAAGTAAGAAAAACGTTAAAACATGTATTGGGCCACTGAAAGATAAGAATAACATTTTAGTAAATGATAATAAAGTATGGCGTCCGTACTCAATGATTACTTTAATACGGTTTTTATTAAAGAAGACGAAGCTCCATTACCAGAACCAGTAAACATGTTTGCGGGACTCCAAAGTGATAGATTGATAATAGGAGAGATAACAGTAGACGAAATATCAAAGTATTTGCAGAAACTTGACCCAGCAAAATCCGTGGGGGTGGACGAAATCTCGTCGAGATTACTTCGCGAATGTCACAGTCAACTTTCGCTCCCATTAACCCCTTCACGCACGAAAAGTTTAATAAGTTTCTCCGTCCACTGCAACATCCGTCTTATGCTCCCTAAGGGGCCCCGCGAAATGGCCTGACTGTGCGGCGAATTATTTTTTTATGTTATCAATTTCACCAACGTGTATTCTTTTTTCCTGGCATTATTATATATCATTGGTTTTGCAAGAGATTATTCTGCCTTATTAAGGAAAAAAATAACAAGAAATGCAAATAAATAGCGGAATTTACCGACTCCGAAAAAATATTGAGTAAAGAGAAATAAGAAATACTTACGTCCACCACTTCGTAGCTCGAAACTTCCTGAGCCAACTTTTTATGGTTTATATGCCAATAAAAACGGATTTTTATGAGGATTCCAACGCTACCATTATAATTTTCATATGGCCAGTATGGCTAGCTCGGGACACGTTTTAAAGGGACGACAATTCGCGCTCACAGGCTGCCTGCTGAGTGGAAACTGAGACACAAACCCTTATCATTTCACATCCACTCACACGAGAGAATTGATAATTAGTTTATTTTATAGGTCTAGCTTGGATCTTTAACGCAGAAAAGTTTGAGGCAATTCTGATAAATACTTTATTTTTGGCGAATTTAAACAGTTTTTTGACGCAATTCGCGTCAAAAGCACAGATTGCAGACGGGCCCGTTTTGACGCGATCGCGTCACCGTGCGTGAAAGGGTTAAAAATTATTTTCAATAAATCGCTAATGGACAAAAAATTTCCAAGTATGTGGAAATTAGCTAGTGTTACACCGATATATTCAAGAAAGGGGTTAAGAGACTCGCAAGTAATTATCGCCCAATTAGTCTAACGTCTGTGATTGCTAAATTATTTGAGAAAATATTGCAGACAAATAG
>JACEEZ010025619.1:0-17500 GCA_016584305.1 Chionoecetes opilio | reverse complement strand
TGTACTACTACAAACATCAATACATGGGTCCGAAGGGCACACAAGCACTTGTGTTATCTGTTGTAATAAGCGTGTCGAGGCGTGTTTTTAGGGGTATTGGAAGCCTTTATTGTATCGCTGCCACAAAGGGCGTATCCTGCACCTGTGTTTGTTCCCACAAAATTTACGGGTAACTTGCTCATTTTGTGAGCAGATATTGTGCATGACTAAAATTAAATATTATACATGGAGAGAGAGAGAGAGAGAGAGAGAGAGAGAGAGAGAGAGAGAGAGAGAGAGAGAGAGAGAGAGAGAGAGAGAGAGAGAGAGAGAGAGAGAGAGAGAGAGAGGAAGGAGTCATGCAGTCTGGACTAGAGGAATCAGTCATAGTCTGCATTTCACCATGGCAACATATACGGAAGTGCTAGATTTTGAAGAGGAAGGTTTTTCACTAAACGTATAATGGTGAAGGATGACACTGTACGTTTCCGCATAAGTGCTAAAACAAAAGAAGATTTCCAGCATTGGAAGAACTTTAATAGGGACAGAACTAACGCCTGCTTCAATGTTACATACATGTATCCCGCGAAAGAAAGGAAGGTCCTTCGATCACCAAAAATTGCCTCCACTCCCGCAAACAGGCGATGGCTCGCGACCGTGGTTGTTGGTGAAGGCAATGTTCCAGAAGAAAGTTTCTTCCAAGGTTTGTTGGAACAATAAAACGGACAAAGAGGCTGAGGGTGAATATAGGCAGGAAAATCTAAGTATTGTGCAGCCTAAACTTGCTGTAAATAATGATAGTGATGGTGATGATCTACAGTAGGCTCCAGATATAAGCGAATTTATGGCTGCTTTGGACAAATCAGTGAATAATCACCGTAACAGCGATACTGAGGCTGCCCTAGATAAATCAACAAGACGCATCATGAATGTAAAAAATGAAAACCAGCTAAACACTTGTTTACACAATATAGGTGGTAGCATTTCAAGCAAGGGTAGATAGATCAATCAATCAATCATTGGGGGCATACGCCGGGGGGCGCGTCGCCTCGCCCACCCTACGACGCCACTCCCGGGGGTCACCACGCGCGAGTTCCCATGCAGGCTCCTTTCCCATACCAAGCAGCTCTCGACAAGAAACATCAACTTGCCCCAGCCACGAGCCTTGTGGGCGTCCCCTTGGCCTCCTCCACGCCGGATTGTCTCTTACAGATACAACCCGATGGGAAGGATCGGTTTCAGGGTAGCGTGTCACATGCCCATATAGTCGAAGTTGGCGCTGACGGACTGTGCAGGTAATAGGCCTCGATTCAGTCTCACGGTGCAATAGCTGATTTGACACGTAATCATCCCAGCGATACCCCATGATTCTGCGAAGACACTTATTACCAAAGGCATTGATTCGTCTCTTCAAGTCACTATTTAGTGTTCATGTCTCACAACCATAGAGTAAGACAGGGATCACAAGCGATTTGAAGATCCGGATCTTTGTCCTCCTGCACAGGTACCGACAACGCCAAATACTCCCGCTGAGCGAGTCCATAACACCGTGGGCTATGCCTATGCCAATCCACCGTAAGACTTCTTGACGTGACCCGCCGTCATTATGGACTGCGCTACCAAGGTATGTAAAGCTTTCCAAGATCTCAATGTCCTCGCCACACGCATGAACAGACTGTACTGCTTCATCTTGTAAGTCTCCAAACACCTGGACCTTAGTCTTGAGCCAGGAGACCTCAAGTCCCAAAGGCTTTGCCTCCTCGTGCAGCGCCTCGAGAGCCATCACCAGGACCTCCAGCGACTCAGCAAAGATTACTGCATCATCGGCAAAAACAAGATCAGTGATCTTGGTGTTGCCAACGGATGCTCCACAATCACTTAGATCTACAACCTTGTCCAATACTCAGTCCATACAAGCGTTGAAAAGTGATGGGGCAAGGACGCACCCTTGCCTCACTTCTGTATTCACAGGAAAGAAGCCGGATACACCTGCCCCACACTTCACAGCACTCTCAGTCCCAGAATACAGACCAGTTATCAAACCAATAGTCCTTGCAGGAATCCCTCGAAGTTGCAGAAGATCCCAGAGTGACTCACGATGCACTGAGTCAAACGCCTTCTTGAGATCAATATAGGCTGCAAGCATCCCCTGTCGAAACTCACGTCGGCGTTCCACCAGGACACGAAGCGCTAGGATACGGTCCGTTGTTGACTTACCAGGCGTGAACCCAGACTGCTGAGGTCTCTGATGCTTCACCAGATGGCTGCGAATCCGTATCAGCAATAGATGGGCAAGCACCTTGCCTGGTACGCGGGAGCAGTGGTAAATACCGCGGTAATTGTTGCAGTCCTGACGGTCCCCTTTCCCTTTCCAGATAGGGACGACCAGCCCCTTTTCCAGTCAGGAGGAACGGTACCTGATTGCCACACGGCAGTCAGGACAGCATGCAACCCGTGGATCATGGCCTCACCCCCAGCTTTGAGGAGCTCCGCACTGATATTACAAACACCAGCTGCCTTTCCACCCCTCAACTTTGCTACAGCCTCTCTGACTTCGTCAAGAGAGGGTGCGCTTTCGTCAATGGAGGATCGGCATCCACTGCCTGTAACCCAGTGGTTTGTGAAGCTGCTCAGTTGGAGGGTCCACCGTGAAAAAACTGCCCAAAGTACTCAGCCCAACGAGCCATCTGCCCATCCATGTCCGACACGAGGCCCCCATCTGCTGTTCGAATAGCACTCGCCCGAGAAGGAGACTTGGAACGGAGTTTTCTTCAGGGCTCGGTAGGCGGGTCGGGGGTCATTAGCGTTCAAATGACCCTCGACATCCTCAGCGAGACTCCTGACATACCTCTCCTTGTCTCTCCCCAGGAGGGTTCTAGTCCGGCGTGACAGAGCCTTGTGCTGGTCCCGGTTCCCAGCCAGCCTGGCAGCGCGACTCTCCTCGATTTTCTCCACCGTCTCCGTCGAGACAAAACCACGCCTTGACCTCGGGCGCTCCCCAATACACTCCTTGGCAGCCTGTAGAGTTTCACGTTTGAAGGTATCCCACAGTTCTACAGGGTCCCCGAGAGCACCGAGCACGTCAAACCGATTTGAGACTGCCACTGCATACTCATGAGCACATGTCAAGTCCTTCAGTTTCTCAATATGAAACACAGTATGGTTACCTCTTGAGATTCTTCTGGACTTGACATGAAGCTTAAGTGTAGCAACAACAAGTCTGTGATCTGTTCCAAAGAACTCAGCACTCCGGTAAACCCTTCAGTTCTGGAGGATTCTCCAACGAGTGCTAACGAGGATGTGGTCGATCTCCTTTGCTACCCCTCCGGCATTACTATACCATGTCCAACGGTGCAGTTCTGGTCTCTGATACCAAGAACCTGCAATTCTCAACCTTCTGGACCTTGCAAAGTTCAGAAGCAGAGAACTGTTGGTGTTTCTGGTACCGGAGCCATGGGGACCAACACATAACTCGTAGCCATCTCTCACAGTGCCAGTAGTAGCATTGAAGTCGCTCAAGACAATGAGTGTGTCTCGAGGAGGACAGATAGAGGAAGAGGGAAAATTCCTTGCCAACCAACTTCCATTGCCAGAAGAGGACCAGGAAAACCAAGGGAAGCACCACCTCTTGGTAAGGGACGGCGGCCAGACAGCATGCTGAAACCAAAAGCAAAGCGACCAAGAAATTTGTTGCATAATATTCTGCACAACGTGTCCAATGCAAAATCTCATGGCAGTGACCATTAGAGAAACTTGTATAGTTTAATATAATTATAGTAGGATGCTCTTGTAACTTAGTGTGTCCAATAAATTGAGTATATATCTTGTTTCGTGATATAAGTCATATTTTTATCTGTCCTAGTATGTTACATAGGTTCCAGTATGTCAGTTTAACAGCAGGTTGGAAAAGACTACTTTAACCTAGTGACTTATTGTAAACGCATGTAAATATTTTTTTTTATTTATAGACTAGTTTTATGAGCCAAGTGTTTGTCTTCCCTTCTAACATTCATCCATCAGTACTACTACTACTCATGTTCCGTCATATAAGTCACATTCTTGTCACTGCCTTTCCTTCCTTGCTCTCTCTCTCTCTCTCTCTCTCTCTCTCTCCTCTCTCTCCTCCTCTCTCTCTCTCTCCTCTCCTCTCTCTCTCTCTCTCTCTCTCTGTCTCTCTCTCTCTCTCTCTCCTCTCCTCTCTCTCTCTCTCTCTCTCTCTCTCTCTCTCTCTCTCTCTCTCTCTCTCTCTCTCTCTCTCTCTCTCTCTCTCTCTCTCTATGTCTTCAACGTATTCGGAACATATAAAAAAATCATTCAAGAAAACTATTATTTAGCATTTATGCGGAGACGTACAGTGTCATCCTTTACCGCTATACTTGTAATGAAAAAACCTTCCTCCTCAAAACTTAGCATTTCCCTATATGTTCAATCAATCAATCATTGGGGGCATACGCCGGGGGGCGCGTCGCCTCGCCCACCCTACGACGCCACTCCCGGGGGTCACCACGCGCGAGTTCCCATGCAGGCTCCTTTCCCATACCAAGCAGCTCTCGACAAGAAACATCAACTTGCCCCAGCCACGAGCCTTGTGGGCGCCCCCTTGGCCTCCTCCACGCCGGATTGTCTCTTACAGATACAACCCGATGGGAAGGATCGGTTTCAGGGTAGCGTGCCACATGCCCATATAGCAGAAGTTGGCGCTGACGGACTATGCAGGTAATAGGCCTCGATTCAGTCTCATGGTGCAATCGCTGATTTGACACGTAATCATCCCAGCGATACCCCATGATTCTGCGAAGACATTTATTACCAAAGGCATTGATTCGTCTCTTCAAGTCACTATTTAGTGTCCATGTCTCACAACCATAGAGTAAGACAGGGATCACAAGCGACTTGAAGATCCGGATCTTTGTCCTCCTGCACAGGTACCGACAACGCCAAATACTCCCGCTGAGCGAGTCCATAACACCGTGGGCTATGCCAATCCGCCGTAAGACTTCTTGACGTGACCCGCCATCATTATGGACTGCGCTACCAAGGTATGTAAAACTTTCCAAGATCTCAATGTCCTCGCCACACGCATGAACAGACTGTACTGCTTCATCTAGTAAGTCTCCAAATACCTGGACCTTGGTCTTGAGCCAGGAGACCTCAAGTCCCAAAGGCTTTGCCTCCTCGTGCAGCGCCTCGAGAGCCATCACCAGGACCTCCAGCGACTCAGCAAAGATTGCTGCATCATCGGCAAAAACAAGATCAGTGATCTTGGTGTTGCCGACAGATGCTCCACAATCACTTTGATCTACAACCTTGTCCAATACCCAGTCCATACAAGCGTTGAAAAGTGATGGGGCAAGGACGCACCCTTGCCTCACTCCTGTATTCACAGGAAAGAAGCTGGATACACCTGCCCCACACTTCACAGCACTCGCAGTCTTAGAATACAGACCAGTTATCAAACCAATAGTCCTTGCAGGAATCCCTCGAAGTCGCAGAAGATCCCAGAGTGACTCACGATGCACTTAGTCAAACGCCTTCTTGAGATCAACATAGGCTGCAAGCATCCCCTGTCGAAACTCACGTCGGCGTTCCACCAGGACACGAAGCGCTAGGATACGGTCCGTTGTTGACTTACCAGGCGTGAACCCAGACTGCTGAGGTCTCTGATGCTTCACCAGTGACTGCGAATTCGTGTCAGCAATAGATGGGCAAGCACCTTGCCTGGTACGCTGAGCAGTGTAATACCGCGGTAATTGTTGCAGTCCTGACGGTCCCCTTTCCCTTTCCAGATAGGGACGACCAGCCCCCTTTTCCAGTCAGGAGGAATGGTACCTGATTGCCACACGGCAGTCAGGACAGCATGCAACCCGCGGATCATGGCCTCACCCCCAGCTTTGAGGAGCTCCGCACTGATATTACAAACACCAGCTGCCTTTCCACCCTTCAACTTTGCTACAGCCTCTCTGACTTCGTCAAGAGAGGGTGCGGTTTCGTCAATGGGAGGATCGGCATCCACTGCCTGTAACCCAGTGGTGTGAAGCTGCTCAGTTGGAGGGTCTATATGTTGCCATGGTGAAATGCAGAGTATAACAGTGATCCCTCTATAGAGTCTAGAGTCTAGACCAGGGGTTCTCAAACTGGGGGTCATGAAAGTCTTCTGGGGGGTCGCGAGATATCTATAATATGCAAAATGCATTATCAATCATTGGGGGCATACGCCGGGGGGCGCGTCGCCTCGCCCACCCTACGACGCCACTCCTGGGGATCACCACGCGCGAGTTCCCATGCAGGCTCCTTTCCCATACCAAGCAGCTCTCGACAAGAAACATCAACTTGCCCCAGCCACGAGCCTTGTGGGCGCCCCCTTGGCCTCCTCCACGCCGGATTGTCTCTTACAGATACAACCCGATGGGAAGGATCGGTTTCAGGGTAGCGTGCCACATGCCCATATAGCAGAAGTTGGCGCTGACGGACTATGCAGGTAATAGGCCTCGATTCAGTCTCATGGTGCAATCGCTGATTTGACACGTAATCATCCCAGCGATACCCCATGATTCTGCGAAGACATTTATTACCAAAGGCATTGATTCGTCTCTTCAAGTCACTATTTAGTGTCCATGTCTCACAACCATAGAGTAAGACAGGGATCACAAGCGACTTGAAGATCCGGATCTTTGTCCTCCTGCACAGGTACCGACAACGCCAAATACTCCCGCTGAGCGAGTCCATAACACCGTGGGCTATGCCAATCCGCCGTAAGACTTCTTGACGTGACCCGCCATCATTATGGACTGCGCTACCAAGGTATGTAAAACTTTCCAAGATCTCAATGTCCTCGCCACACGCATGAACAGACTGTACTGCTTCATCTAGTAAGTCTCCAAATACCTGGACCTTGGTCTTGAGCCAGGAGACCTCAAGTCCCAAAGGCTTTGCCTCCTCGTGCAGCGCCTCGAGAGCCATCACCAGGACCTCCAGCGACTCAGCAAAGATTGCTGCATCATCGGCAAAAACAAGATCAGTGATCTTGGTGTTGCCGACAGATGCTCCACAATCACTTTGATCTACAACCTTGTCCAATACCCAGTCCATACAAGCGTTGAAAAGTGATGGGGCAAGGACGCACCCTTGCCTCACTCCTGTATTCACAGGAAAGAAGCTGGATACACCTGCCCCACACTTCACAGCACTCGCAGTCTTAGAATACAGACCAGTTATCAAACCAATAGTCCTTGCAGGAATCCCTCGAAGTCGCAGAAGATCCCAGAGTGACTCACGATGCACTTAGTCAAACGCCTTCTTGAGATCAACATAGGCTGCAAGCATCCCCTGTCGAAACTCACGTCGGCGTTCCACCAGGACACGAAGCGCTAGGATACGGTCCGTTGTTGACTTACCAGGCGTGAACCCAGACTGCTGAGGTCTCTGATGCTTCACCAGATGACTGCGAATTCGTGTCAGCAATAGATGGGCAAGCACCTTGCCTGGTACGCTGAGCAGTGTAATACCGCGGTAATTGTTGCAGTCCTGACGGTCCCCTTTCCCTTTCCAGATAGGGACGACCAGCCCCCTTTTCCAGTCAGGAGGAATGGTACCTGATTGCCACACGCAGTCAGGACAGCATGCAACCCGCGGATCATGGCCTCACCCCCAGCTTTGAGGAGCTCCGCACTGATATTACAAACACCAGCTGCCTTTCCACCCTTCAACTTTGCTACAGCCTCTCTGACTTCGTCAAGAGAGGGTGCGGTTTCGTCAATGGGAGGATCGGCATCCACTGCCTGTAACCCAGTGGTGTGAAGCTGCTCAGTTGGAGGGTCTATATGTTGCCATGGTGAAATGCAGAGTATAACAGTGATCCCTCTATAGAGTCTAGAGTCTAGACCAGGGGTTCTCAAACTGGGGGTCATGAAAGTCTTCTGGGGGGTCGCGAGATATCTATAATATGCAAAATGCATTATCAATCATTGGGGGCATACGCCGGGGGGCGCGTCGCCTCGCCCACCCTACGACGCCACTCCTGGGATCACCACGCGCGAGTTCCCATGCAGGCTCCTTTCCCATACCAAGCAGCTCTCGACAAGAAACATCACTTGCCAGCCACGAGCCTTGTGGCGCCCCCGTGGCCTCCTCACACCCGGATTGTCTCTTACAGATACAACCGATGGGAAGCGATCGGTTTCAGGGTAGCGTGCCACATGCCCATATAGCAGAAGTTGGCGTTGACGGAGCTATCAGGTAAATAGGCCTCGATCAGTCTCACGTTGCAATCGCTGATTGACACGTAATCATACCAGCAATACCCCATGATTCTGCGAAGACACTTATACCAAAGGCATGATTCGTCTCTTCAAGTCACTATTTAGTGTCCATGTCTCACAAACCAATAGAGTAAGACAGGGATCACAAGCGATTTGAAGATCCGGATCTTTGTCCTCCTGCACAGGTACCGGCCAACGCCAAATACTCCCCTGAGCGAGTCAATAACACCGTGGCTCAGCCAATCCGCCGTAAGATTCTTGAACGTGACCCCGCCGTCATTTATGGACTGCGCTACCCAAGGTATGTAAAACTTCAAGATCTCAAGTCCTCGCCACACGCATGAACAGACTGTACTGCTTATCTAGAAGTCTCCAAACAACCTGGACCTTGGTCTTGAGCCAGGAGACTTCAAGTCCCAAACTTTTTTTTTTGGGACTTTGCCTCCTCGTGCAGCGCTCGAGAGCCATCACCAGGAACCTCCAGCGACCAGCAAAGATTAATGCACATCGGCCAAAAAAACACGATCAGTGATCTGAGTTTGCAAGCGGATGCTCACAATCACTTTGGTAATCTACACTTGCCAGATACCCAGTCCATACAAGCTGAAAAGTGATGGGGCAAGGACGCAACCTTGCTCCTCCTGTATTCACAGGAAAGAAGCCGGAGATAAACTTTGCCCACACTTCACAGCACTCTCAGTACAGAGTGCAGTGAGAATGCATTAAAGAACACAAATATTAATAATTATGATTATTCTTTTATTTTTTGGTATAACAAAATAATGATAGACCTTTCTAGGCTTAATGAATTATTAACCAAAAAAGTGCTCGTACTACAATCTGACTCTGAGAAAAGAGAGATCCTTTGTCCTCCCTCACCTTTCCGCCAAGCCTCACAACCACGCTCACACGTCAGTAGCTATAGCTACATAGTTACCTGTATCATATCGCACGACCATAGTTAAGCATTATAAATCCAAATCACAAGTCGAGACTTTTTAGTAGGTTAGATTTATTTTTCGATGTGTGTAAAAGCAAGATATAGGATATAGATTGCAAGGTTCCCGGTATCATTTAAGTATTCATAATGTTTTCCGAATAGTCATACCTAGAATGTTATAATACGAGAAATACGACTCTCACTATGTGTGGGTACAGGGGAGTTAACAGAAAGGGGATAAGGACAATATATAATATATATATATATATATATATATTATATATATATATATATATATATATATTAATATAGATATATCATCAAATGTATAGATATATATATATATATATATAAGACATTACTGTATAATATATATTATATATATATATATATATAGAATATATATATAAGATATTAGATTATATATACACTGTACATATATATACCACACCTGTATATATATATCATATATATCTATATAGATAGTAGTATATATATTATATATATATACCACACGGTATATATAGATATATATATATATATATTATACATTTACATATATATACAACCACTGTAATATATATATATAGATAAATATATATATACATAATATAATATATATATGAGTATATATATATATATATAATATATTAATATATATATATATAACCACCACCAAATATATATATATATATAATATATATATATCTAGATATATATAGATATATATATATATATATAGAAATATATATATATATATTTATATGTATTTATATATATATAATATATATATTATATATATATTATATATACTATATATTATATATATATATATATATATATATACATATATTAGATATATATTATATACTAATGTATATAATCTAATAATATAACACGGGCAAGTAAATAATGTAAATAATGAATGTAAATAATGAAAATAGGTAATACACTGTCCTTCTACTCCAGACATGCTGCTTGGAGGTGGAAGGCTGCTCCCTCGTGCTTGGCACCACTTTCAGGAGGTACTGTTGCTGGACCTCGTCTCTTGGTGATGCATCGAGTTGAAGGAAGGTGGCCAAAGGCATTACCTCTATCCGGCGTCGTTGACACCTTCATCTGCGAGGACGTTCTCTCATGTTCCAGGAAGGGGCCTCAGTCCTCCCATGTCCGGGACTCTTTTCCAAGGGGTTCCCCACCTTCTTCCTCCCGTCCAGGAAGAATTGCTATCCCAGGGTCCTTCTAGTCCTGGAGGTCACGAGTGTTCCTTCAGGTCATGGTCCGGGGAGAACCTCTTCCCGTCCAGTCGCATTGAGCCTTTTCTCTACGTCTGAACAGGTTTCCTGACCATGGCCTTCCTTCTCCTCATGCTGATTTTATGTCCATGAAGGACAGCAGGCCACAAGGTCCTACGGAGACGTACCAAAGGTGACGACGGAAAGGCTTGAGCGCCACGTCCGCCAGCCCTGGTTTGGGGATCCCTCGAGAAGAGGTTTCTCTCATGCAACAGGAGGTCGTTGAGGGGAGCTCGTTGAGGGAGATGGCCTTCATTCCACTTTGTGGCGTTAAGGAGGGCCATGAAGCGGGAAATGTCCCCCATGACCTGCAGATCGTGAGCGGTCAGCTTTACTTGGACCTCGGAAGAGGAAAGAACCTTCAGAGCGTAAATTCCTGTGGCCATTACCCTTGGCTTGGTGGAAGGCACCTGGGGCCGGAACCTGTAGTCTTTCCCGAGGTCTCCAAGAACAGGTACCCGAGAGCCAGAGGAGTTCTTCGTAGTCCTCCCTCGGGTGAGGGCCGCTCTCCAGAGCACTTCTTCAGCTCGTGGAGGGCTCGCTCCTGTTGCTTCTGGAGAGATCCCACGGTCAGAAGAGCATGGAGGCATCTTTCCATGGCAGAGCTCTAAGAAGAATGCGCATAAGCTACAAACGACCTAAATCGAACGAAGGAGTAGGGATGTTCGTTTCCTCGGGAGGGTCCGTTAGGAGCTATTGACACACCGTCCCCCATGACGACCACCGACGTTGTGTCGGCAGGCCACCAGAGGAGCTCCGAGCCAAGGCCTTCCTGGGATCTTCACGCAGGCCCTTCATACAGCCCCGTGTTTGATGCCGTCGTGTTTCGAAAACACCAAGCCTGAACTCTGGTCTGCAACTGAGCCTCCGAGATCGATTGGAGGACAGCCTCTCTCTGAGCCGTGCCTGTGCTGCGGGGTATCTTGGGGACTCCCAGGAGATGTCCCTCCCCAGCCGTGACCAGGATGGCGATTCGGCGACCTGGTCCTTGCCCGACCGGTCAGGAAGAACTTCCCGTCCCAAGTGACATACGACAGAATCATTTCCGGAATGCTTATCGTTTCCGAACTTGGCGCTGGCCTCCCGATTCCCTGATTCTGTGGCGTTTCGGATGTGCTGCGAGACAAGGAGAGTATCTCCACCAGGTTCCTGTCCGGCTGCCGTTGCAAAGCTACCCACGTCCCCATCGCCACCCGGCCGAGCAGCTTGAGCCGATCCAAGGTGGAGGTGATGTCCGCAGAGAGCAAGGCCGTGGATTGTGCTCCCTCGCACTTTACTCCGGTTGCGGCAGTGACTGGGACCGGTGAAGTCTACATCGCTGGCGTCTGTTTACCCGCCGGCGGAGGCGAGACGAGTCAGGCGGTCAGACGTACGACGGAAGGTCATGCTTCCTTCCCTCTTCGAAGCGTCCTTCCCCCATCCTCTTCGCCCGATCACTCTCTTCTCTCTTGGGCCTCAAACGCGCGCAGTCTAAGCCCGCCATGGACGAGGGTCGCTCGGTTCCTCCCGCTGGCTGCGAAAAAAGATTTTGTCCTCCCTCACGGTCATCCGATCGAGGGCACACGGCTTGCCACGTGGAAAGAGTCCTGCAGGTCCCCTGAAATTTCCCCTTTATCCGGTCGGTCTCGATAGCCCGTTTTTCCGATTTGTGTTTTGGAGGGACTCGTACTTGGCCACCAGGCTGAGGAGATTCTCATTGGCGGTTCGGGAGAGCGGAGGTCGGGATCCGCCCTCCCCCAGATCAAGAGGATCTGGGGGATTTATTCATAGAGGATATTTCATAAAAGCACGTTGTTAGGCTGGTGTCTGACTTCTATATTTTGCATTCAGCAGTTTGCCATTATCTCTTATTAACCAGTGAGAAATGGTTAATCTCCTCTCTCACCTCCTTGGCGGCCACGGGTGGTATCTTCTCGATTAGTGATGGAAATAAACTGGCTGGAGCACCTTGCCCTTTAGAGGGCAAGCCTTGGCACATGTTATCTCCCTTCAGGGTGCCCAATAAGCACGATCAACGCTCCCTTGTAGAAGTCATCATGCACCTGGGGGGAAGAAAAAAAAGAGTAAACTTTAAGGGGAGTTGCAAACATAGTCCGATCGGCACGAAATTTGCATGGACTGTCTAACAGGAAGTTAAACAAGATCGACCCATTTCATGCCCGCTACATTACACAAACATTTTTATTGCACTATGTTTTGGAATCCTATTATACACTTTCCCGCAATCAGAGGACCTGATTATAGACTCTTCCACATCAGAGTGGCTGATTATACACTATTCCAGCAACAGAGTGACATGATTATATCACTCTTCCGCAATCAGAGTGGCCGATTATTACACATTCCCGCAATCAGAGTGGCCTGATTATACCACTCTTTCCGCAACAGAGTGGCTGATATACACTCTTCTGCAAATCAGAGTGGCTGATATACACTCTTCCCGCAATCAGAGTGGCTGATATACCACTCTTCCCGCCATCAGAGTGGCCTGTTATACCACTTCTTCCCGCAATCAGCAGTGCGCCTGATTATACACTATTCCCGCCATCAGAGTTGCCTGACTTATACCTCTTACCGCAATCAGAGTGGCGTCGATTATACACTCTTCCCCTCTATCAGAGTTGCCTGATTAACACTCTTCCCGCCATCAGAGTGGCCTGATTATACACTCTTCCGACCATCAGATGGTCCTGATTATACACTCTTCCTGCAATCAGAGTGACCGGATCTTATACAATCTTCCCGCTATCAGATGGTGCCTGATTATACACTTTCCCGCATCAGAGTGGCTGATATACACTATTTCCCGCAAATTCCAGAGCGGCCTGATTAACCACCTTCCCGCCTCAGAGTGGCCTGATTATACCCACTCTTCCGCTGATCAGAGTTGACCTGATTATTATGCCCACTCTTCCCGCCGTCAGAGTGGCCTGATTATCCACTCTTCCCGCCGTCGGCGTAGCTGATTTATTACACTTTCCCGCAATTCAAGTGGCCTGGATATAGCATTCATTCCGCAATCAGGAGTGGCCTGAGTATACACTCTTCCGCATCAGAGTGGCTGATATCTACATTCTTCGCGCAATCAGAGCGGCCTGATTATACATTTGCCTGCAAATCAGAGTGGCCTGATTATACACTCTTCTCGCCATCAGAGTGCCGGAATTACACTCTCCGCAATCAGAGTGCTGATTATACCACTCTTCCCGCTATCAGAAGTGGCCTGATCTATACACTCTTCCCGCCATCAGAGTGTGCCTGATTATACACTTCTCTCCCGGCAATTCAGAGTGGCCTGATTATACACTCTTCCCGGCTATCAGAGTGCTGATTATACACCTTTCCCGCAATCAAGAGTGACCTGATTAACACTCTTCCCGCAATCAGAGTGGCCTGATTATACACTCTTCCCGTAATCAGAGTGACCTGAGTCAATCATCAGAGTGGCCTGAGTCAGCACCCTTCCAATATTTCTGTAATCCAATATTTCTGTAGGTGTACTTAGGTTTTTCTATGATTATTCTGAATATTAGTACCGGTAGTAGTATGGAAGTAGTCGGATGGTTGTCAACCATAGTCATTGGTGTGATGGGAAAAATGGCCTGGATTTGTGAAAGATAGCATAGATAGAACATACATAGAGCTTCCTAATGAGCCATAGCATAATCAATTTGGAATTAATTTATTTAAGAAAATAGTAAATTGTTTTTTTTTCACATAACATTGCATTTCTCAATGGTTAAAAGAGATAATGGAAAACTGATGAATGCAAAATATAGAAGTCATACAGCTGAACAACTTTGCTTTTATGAAATAATCCTCTATGAATAATAGTTAATGAGAAAAATGGCAAAAACGTGTTCGTCAACTCTCAAGACTCATTTCGCAGCCAGAATGTAAACAAATTATGTTTTTGGAAATAACTCGAAAACTATGCTGTTTAAGTGAAAAGGGTTTAAAGAAGCATAAAAATTAATTTTAAAATACAAGAGCTTTACCTAAGGAGCCCATAGCATAATCAATTTGGAGTTAAATTTATTTGAGAACAATTGTAATGTGTTTTTTTCCAACATACATGCATTTTCTCAATAGTTTTAAAAGCGATGATGGAAAATTGTTAAATTGCAACTAGAATGACACTCCTTAAGCCGACCCGGGTACAAAACGCCGCATGCGTTGTTCGTATTCCTGCCTGTGGCGATTAAATAACTCGTCATTATTTGACTTTAATTTTTATTGTTATATTTTAAATATGTGAAAAAATTATACTGATAATGAATTAATGTTATAACTGTTATGATTATATTCTTATTTTATATTATGTAATTATTTTATTTATTATAATTATATCTATTACATTATTATCATTGATCCAGTCATATAATTACATTAATACTAATTATAATATGATGATGTGTAGTATACATCACGTTAGCATCTTTTAGGCAGAATCAGGTCAAGAGCGGCGGACCAAGAATTGAAAAAAGTGCGGGGGGCATATATATATATATTATAGTATATATATAAGACTATAATAGATAGATATATAGATATAGTGATAGATAATATACCCATATATGATATAGATAGATATATAAGATGATAGGAGATAGATAGATAGAGATTATAGACATAAGAGTTTTTTTTTTTAAAACTTTGTTTAAAATTTTCTATATATATAATATAATAACATGAGACATAATACATATATATATATATACATAATACATATACATTATACAGATATATATGTACATATACAGACTACATAGTACATATATAGAGATATATAATATATATATATCATATATATACATATATATATATAATTACATATATATATATATATATATATATATATATATATAGATATATATATATATATATATATATATATTATATATATATATATATATATATATTATATATATAATGCCGCAAAGCCGCCTCCGGGCGGACTTTTTGGCTAGCTCCTGCGGAGGGCTATTGGTGGGCCTTCGGCCCACCACCTGTGTTTGGTGGGCCTTCGGCCCACCAACATGGACTCTCCAGATAGCCCCTTCTAACTTTCCTGAAATCATGGATGTAGAAATGTATGTATTCCCCCCACCCATTCACTCACCCATTACCCATCACCCCCCACCCATTCACTCACCCATTACCCATCACCCCCCACCATTCACTCACCCATTACCCATCACCCCCCACCCATTCACTCACCCATTACTCATCACCACACACCCATTCACTCACCCATTACCCATCACCCCCCACCTATTCCCTCACCATCACCCATCACCCCCAACCCATCACCCCCCACCCATTCACTCACCCATCATCCCACACCCATTACCCCACCATTAAATCACCCATTACACATCACCCTACATCAAGGCTTCCTCAATTCTCGCAACCCACTTTTGTTTTCACAATTCTCGCTAATAGTCTGCTAAAAAAAAAAGAAAAAAAAAAGTGATCGGATCATCTCATAAATGGGCTTATGACCTTCCCCTGGTCAACCTGATTCCAAAAATGTGCCATATGAGGTGTTTGCGCCACGGGGGGCGGAACCTATACCACACACACACACAGACAGGACATACACACTTTCGCTTATATTATTATAGATTACCCATCACCCCCCACCTATTCCCTCACCCATCACCCATCACCCCCAACCCATCACCCCCCACCCATTCACTCACCCATCACCCCACACCCATACCCATCACCCCACCCATTCACTCACCCATTACCATCACCCTACATCAAGGTTTCCTCAATTCTCGCAACCCACTTTTTTTTCCACAATTATCGCTAAATAGGCTGCTAAAAAAAAAAAAAAAAAAAGATCGGATCATCTCATAATTGGGCTTAAAACCTTCCCCTGGTTCATCCCGGTTCCAAAAATGTGCCACATGAGTTGATTGCGCCACGGGGGGCGGAACCTATACCAGACAACACACAGACACACACACACACACACACACACACACACACACACAAACAGACAGACAGACAGACAGAGAGACACTTTTGCTTATATTATTATAGATTACCCATCACCCCCACCTATTTCCCTCACCCATCACCCATCACCCCCAACCCATCACCCCCGACCCATTCACTCACCCATCACCCCACACCCATTAACCCATCACCCCACCCATTCACTCACCCATTACCCATCACCCTACATCAAGGCTTCCTCAATTCTCGCAACCTACTTTTGTTTTCACAATTCTCGCTAATAGGCTGCTAAAAAAAGAAAGAAAAAAAGTGATCGGATCATCTCATAAGTGGGCTTATGACTTCCCTGGTCAACCCGATTCCAAAAAATGTGCCATATGAGGTGTTTGCGCCACGGGGGGCGGAACCTATACCACACACACACACACAGACAGACACACTTTCGCTTTTATAATATCGAAGATATATATATATATAAATATTATATATATATATATAATATATATTTATATATACACATATATATATATATTTATATATATATAATATATATATATATATATATATAATATATATATATATATAAATATATACATATACACATAATATACATATATATATATATATATATATATATATATATATATATATATATTATAATATATGTATATATATATATGATATATATATATGTATATATATATATATATAATATATATATATATATAATATATATATATATATATATATATATATTATATATATATATATATATATATATATATATACTATATATACACCTGTATATACACATTATGTGTATATATGTGTATATATACATATATATACACATGTATATACACATATATGTGTATACTAGCCGCAAAGCCGCCCTCGGGGCGGACTTTTTGGCTAGCTCTGCGGAGGGCTATTAGTGTGCGCCTTTGGCCCACCACCTGTGTTTGGTGGGCTGAAGGCCCACCAACGACTCTCCAATAGCCCCTTTAACTTTCCTGAAATCACGATGAGAAATGTTGTATTCCCCCCCCCCATTCACT
>JACEEZ010025618.1:70000-73061 GCA_016584305.1 Chionoecetes opilio | reverse complement strand
CTTGTCCACTCATTCATTTCACTGTACTTGCCTCACTATACATTCACTGTACTGCACTCACTCATGTCACTTCACTGTATTTGCGTCCGTACCACGTAACTTTATTCATAGAATAAAGTTCACAAAAAGTCTGTTTACTTTCAGGGACAAGGTAAACTCTCTCTCTCCTCTCCGCTCTCTCTCTCTCTCTCTCTCTCGCTCTCTCGTCTCTCTCTCTCTCTCTCTCTCTCTCTCATCTCTTCACTCTCTCTCTCTCTCTTCTCTCTCTCTCTCCTCTCTCTCTCTCTCTCTCTCTCTCTCTGTCTCTCTCTCTCATCTCTCTCTCTCCTCTCTCTCTCTTCTCTCTCTCTCTCTCTCTCTCTCTCTCTCTCTCTCTCTCCTCTCTCTTCTCTCTTCTCTCTCTCTCTCTCTCTCTCTCTCTCTCTCTCTCTCTCCTCTCTCCTCTCTCTCTCTCTCTCTCTCTCCTCTCTCTCTCTCTTCTCTCTCTCTCTTCTCTCTTCTCTCTCTCCTCTCTCTCTCCTCTCTCTCTCTCTCTCTCATCTCTCTCGCTCTCTCTCTCTTCTCTTCTCTCTCTTCTCATCTCTCCTCTCTCTCTCTCTCTCTCTCTCTCTCTCTCTCTCCTCTCTCTCTCTCTCTCTCTCCTCTCTCTCTCTCTCTCTCTCTCCTCTCTCTCTCTTCTCTCTCTCTCTCTCTCTCTTCTCTCCTCTCTCTCTCTCTCTCTCTCTCTCTTCTCTCTTCTCTCTCTCTCTCTCTCTCTCTCTCTCTCTCTCTCTCTTGGCTCATTAAAGTCGTGCGCTATTTTTTCTCACTTCATTCATTGCCTCATTTCACATCGTGGCCTTCAGACGGGCACGGCATCGCCCTGCTCCTGCCATCGCTCCTTGTCGTGGAGGGCGGTGGTGGTGGCGGACGGTGAGGTGGGGAAGAGGAGCGAACTGGCCTCCGCTTCCCGGGCCGTGATGGTGGTCTGGAGGGGCTGTTGGGGTGACGCGCCGGCGGGGCCTCGACGGCGGCGGCGAAGGCGGTGGAGGTTGGTGCCCACGAGGAGCAGGATGATGGCCGCGTAGAACACCACGATCACCTGCCAAAGAACGATGCAAACTTACACGTCGGGAAACATACACGTCGAGAAACATACTTATAGAGGAAATTGTATAGGAACGTTTTAAATCATTGGTCCTCAACCTGTTGTTTTTTTTGCATCAATGTACCCTTTTCACCATACGTCAAAAGGTATAAGAATATCTTATTGAAACGTTGCATCCCAATTGATAAGCGTACAATATGGAAAATCTCAGTTTTTGTATCTCTATAAGTACACAGTTACTTTTAGTTAGATTGTCAATCTATGGTCCCGACTCCCTCACTGAAACTATGAAATTCCTCCTTCCGGGAATTTCCTTATGATTGAGAACTCTGTTTAAGATAGAGATTATATGTTTTCGTAAATCGAGATGATTTAGTCAGTGAAAGGTGTAAATATGTTTTAGAAATTGCAGGAATAGGAGTTCAAAGAAAAAACAAGAACCAGTCTTGTACCAAACGTAACCTAGTATGCATCCTGTACCACTACCTGTCTGTATTGCCATGAAATTACTATATGTGGACAATTCTCCTTGAAACTAATTCCACCGTGACAACATAATGTAGGACGTACAATGAGTTACTAACGCATCATGTGTGACTCAGAAAATAAAACATGACTATAAACCCCGCCAGCGATGCTTAACAACGCATTAAAACACACAGTTTTATCAACCGCCGAGGGGTCAAGCGAGAGGAAAAAGTCATGCTGTGTGTCCGGGCTGCCATTGGCATAACCTTTAGGGCCGGTGCCGGTGCTTGGATAATGCTGCAGTGGTGTTACTTACTCCTGGATAAAAAAACCCGGCTGGGGGGGGTTACCTGCAAGCCTTAATTAACACACCACCACCTGGGAGCGACGCTGCAAAAATGAGCTGACTCTTTAATGCACCCCGCCACTAAAAACATGACTTTCCGCCCTCTTTGCTATTGTTGTTTTTTCTCCTTGTTACAAAATATACGTTGTCTCCTCCTGTTTCATCCTTGAATTTAGCAGACTGTTCTACCTCCTTTTTTCGCATTAGTCTATATATATACGTATATATTTTTTTTATCTGTGTTCATCTTCCTGCAAACAGCCGAGTTTGCACCAAAACTTCTGTTGCTGTTTGTTTTTTTCCTTTGTATTCCTTTGTTTTCTTTCTCATTGTCTTCCCCTCCCTTGCATCAGCATCCCTTCCCTGGCTTTGATCCTGACCGTTAATGCTATAAGGCGACACCTGAACACTGGTAATTAGCGTGGCAGCACCTGGTCCGCCAAGACACATGTGAGCCTGCTTACCGGATATACCCCTTAGAAGGCCGCGGTTGTAACTGAGACTTTTAATACTTCCACCTGGAGCATGTTTTTGGAGGCGAGCACGAGGACATTGTGGCTAGAGAGGAGGAGGAGAAGGATCAAGAGGAGGATGAGGAAGAAGAAGAATGATGCGTGGTTGATTTTTTTACTAGGAAATTTTTTTCGAATGTTTGCCATTCGTTGTATGTTGTGGCAGCTTCCCATCATTATATAAGGACTCTGTGAGTGCTGATGAGGGGCAGATTGTCTGCCATATAACTATTGTAAGCTACGTAAGTCAACAGCTTGTTAATTACTTGTACTCATTGCGTGATTTATCTTGTATACCACTATTTCCTGATCGTAATTTATCTTGTAAAAAGTATATTTTTACTTAATTAATATGCTTGCTCGTGTTTACTGCAGTGCAGGAATTTCAGCGGTGGATCAATTTGTCTGCACCAATGTTTTTCGATCTCAGTCTCAAATTACCAGCATTTCCTGGCAATAGTTCAAAGGATAAATGTAGTGAATATAAAGACTAATATAGATGAAGATAGGTGGGTGGATAAGTAGTGTGTTTTTTTTTTTTTTTTTTTTTTTCTGCGTGTGTGTGCGTGTGTGTCATTGACATGGCCACAAGCTCAGTGTGAACAGAGTATCTCAGTGAGTGAGTATTATAAAAAGTCAGGGTGTTGG
>JACEEZ010025618.1:50000-65000 GCA_016584305.1 Chionoecetes opilio | reverse complement strand
TGGAATGAAGGAAGAAAAGATTATTTATGTACAACACCTGTGGGCCCTGTGGCATATGAGGTGTTGTTGCTTTGTGGTGGTTTTGTTGTTTTTTGGTGTGGTGGTGGTGGTGGTGGTGGTATTCGGGTTAACATGGTAGCAGTGTGAGCTCTTTACGTATAACATTCATTACTTTCAAGACTTAAAGACCACATTGGTAAAATAGTTTGATATATACTTGTTTATCATTTGCACTACAGAAAAATTGTTGTTTCTCATAATTATAAGTGTTTTCAAGATGTTGATGATTATAATGCAAATAATGATAATGATAATAGTAATTGAAATAAGATGAACAACAGCAATAGTAATAACGATGATATCAGCGACAATAACATCACAGATAAGAGGCAGGTGCAAGGGTGTTGGTTAGTGCTGGGCGGCAGGTGTATTTGATGGCACTGTTTCGATCCCTCCCGAGTTGCCCTGGTCATAGCTCACTGGCGGTCACACATCCCTCCACCACGATGGCCTCACCAGCCTGCCTCGTGGTCTTGTGAGTAGTGCGAAGGCCAGTTTGTACACACGGCGGGAACATAATGAAGACAATAGTCCTATGAATACCAGAGAAAACAACAACAAAAAGAATTCCTTGGGGTCGAAATCCCCTCTCCCGATGGATAAGACCTGAGTCCATGCTTTTTTGGTCAATTGTGAAGAAAGATTCTGGAGAAATAGCAATATGTTTCCCAAATCCTTCGCTTGTATAGCCGTAACTTGCACACAAAAGGTACACAATGTGTCTTTCGCCCTCCAGCTGCTCGCCCTGCACCACAAAAGAAAGACTGCTGCGGGTTAAAGCAGCTTTCCTGGTCTGAATACTCAAGTAGCAACTCGCGCCAGACTAGGAACCCTGGTGCTCCGTCCCTCCTGAAGCTGGTGTATCCCCTCGCCGCCACGCCGAGCCCCGCCCTTCCTGGCGAGCTTCATGCGGCATTAATACTGCACGTTACACAAACCTGCTCTGATCTAACCACAAAATATTGACCCGTAATGACGCGACGCCAAGGTGGAGGAAGTTTCTATCATCAACACAATAGGCCCCAGACATAACTACGTCACGGTTTGTTTACATCGGTGCATTGTGGGGATAAGGCGGGGTCGCCGCGGATGGACCTACGAAGGGAAAACTACGGCGATGGAAGAATTTCGATTTATTTTGCGCGAAATTGATATTCCAGGTGCTATATTACTGTGCTCTGTTCTCGCTGACAACACTATAGAGAAGACCTGAGGTAATGGCTGATGTACAGATGCTTCTAAACCAAGAAAACAGAGTCATAACAGAGCCTCGTCAAAAGGTAAGCAACTGGTAGGTACGTAATGTGTCCCTACCACTTGCTTACTTCTTAATGAGACTCTGCTGTGACTTTTTCTTGGTTTAGAAGCCTTCGCACATCAACCATCACCTCAGGTCTTCTCTATGTTGTCAGCGAGCACGGAAATATAACACCTGGAATATCAATTTCGCCCAAAACAACTTGAATTTTTTCATTGTAAAACAATGAAATTTTTTCAACATCACCAACCTTTAAAGGTTGGTGATGTTGGTATAGATTCAAGAGTATTCATTGGCTCGTCAAGTAACACTTAAACCGTGATGTAGCACTACTTATTATGAGGAAAGACAACAAAAGGAACTCAATTAATAAGGTATTTTATTGCTTTGATTTATCTTATTACTCCATCCATAAACAAGTTGCATAACCACGGTGACATTACCCATCCTTGCCTCATGGTACCTGCATGGTACTGTCGTCTACCGATATTTTTGTCCCTACACAAATCGGGAAAACTCGCCGACAGTAATGGCTAGGTTGGTATCCGGTCATTTCGCCCACATGCCATTTCGCCATACAATAGAGTCATTTCGCCCACAGGTCATTTCGCCCACACTATGGAGTCATTTCGCCCACACTATGGAGTCTATAGGAGCTAGGAGGTTAGGTTATATTTGTTTAGTGTGTCGAGAACCCCCAACCCCCCCCTAGGAGGTTAGGTTAGATTTGTTTAGATTAGGGTAGGTTAGATTTGGGTAGTTTAGGCTAGATTTGGTTAGGTTAGGTTAGATTAGATTTGGTTAGGTTAGGATAGGTTAGATTTGGTTAGGTTAGGTTAGGTTATCGGTGGGTCAAGCCCCCTGCTAGGGTAGGTTAATTTTGATTAGGTTAGGTTTATTTTTGTTAGGCAATTTTCGTCATTTCGCCCACAAGACATTTCGTCCACCTGTAAGTCAATTCGCCCACATATAAGTCAATTCGCCCACTCTATAGTCAATTCGCCCACACGATCCATGTCACGGAGTCATGTAACTATATCTTTCCTCTGGCAGAAATGGAATGAACCACCAGTAACCTCGGGGCGAAATGACTCCATAGTGTGGGCAAATGACGAATTTCTAGTGTTGCCCACTCTACTCCCAACTACTAGTTCCCGGGGAAAAATTTTTTTTGATTAAAAAAATTTTTTATTTAAAATGCAAATTAATGTTTAAAGGGAAATAAAAAAGAAAAAAATTGAAATAAGAAAACAACGGGAAAAAAAATTTAGAAATTAACGTTTTGATATCGGGCGACAATAACATCACAAAAAAGAGGCAGGTGAAAAGGGTTTTGGTTTAGGGCGGGGGGGCGGGGGTATTTGGGGGGGCACTGTTTCGATCCCCCCCGAGTTGCCCTGGTATAGCTCACTGGCGGCCCACACATCCCCCCACCACGATGGCCCCCCCCGCCTGCCTCGTGGTTTGTGGGGAGTGCAAAGGGGGCCATTTTTTGTACCCCCACGGGGGGAAAAAACATAATAAAGGAAAAATATTTTCCTATGAAACCAAAAAAAGGGAAAAAACCCAAACAAAAAAAAGGGAATTTCCTTGGGGTCGAAATCCCCTTCCCCGATGGATAAGACCGGAGCCCATGCTTTTGGTCAATTGTGAAAAAAAATTCTAAAAGAAATAGCAATGTTTTCCCCAAAACCCCTTCCCTTTTTAAGCCGAAATGCACACAAAAGGTACACAATGGTTTTTTCCCCCCGCTGCTCGCCCTGCACCACAAAAGAAAAAATGCTGGGGTTTAAAAACCCGCTTTCGGTTTCTGAATACCAAGAAAGGCAACTCGCGCCAAAAGGGAAAACCCTGGGGCTCCGTCCCCCCGAAGTTTGGTTTTCCCCCTCCCCGGGCCACGCCGAGCCCCCCCCTTCCTGGCGAGTTTAAAGGGCATTAATATGACTTTAAAACCCCAAACCGCTTGATCAAACCAAAAAAAAATTTTGACCCGTAATGACGCGACCCCAAGGTGGGGGAAAAATTTTTCTACATCAACACAAGGGCCCCCAGACATAACTACGCATTTTTTTTAAAATCGGTGAGGGGGGATAAGGCGGGGTGGGCCGGGGTTGGACTTCAAAGGGGAAAAAAACTACGGCGATGGAAAAAAATTTCGTTTTTATTTTGCGCGAAAGTTTTCCCGGGGTGCTAAAAGGGGGGTGCTCTGTTCTGGGCTGAAACCAAAAGAGAAGACCTGAGGTAATGGGGGATGTACGAGGCTTAAAAACCCCAAAAAAACGGGAGTCATAAAGGGGTCGTAAAAAAAGGGAAAAGCAACTGGGAGGAAAGTAAGTGCCCCTCCCATTTGCTTATTCTTAATGGGGTCTCTGCTGTGATTTTTTTGGGTTTTTTTAAAAAGCCTTGCACATCAACCACCCCTAGGCTTCCTTTTGGGGTTCAGCGAGCACGGAAATATAGCAGGGGGAAATTTATAAAATTTCGCCCAAAAAAAATCAAATTTTTTTTCATTGTAAAACAATAAAAATTTTTTAAACCCTCCCCAAACCCTTTTAAAGGTTGGGATTTTGGGTTATAGTTTAAAAGAGTATTCATTGGCTCGTAAAAGAAACTTAAACCATGATGTAGCATACTTATTATGGGGAAAAAGACAAAAAAAAGGGGAATAAATTAATAAGGTATTTTTTTGCTTGTTTTATCTTTTTACCCATCCATAAACAAGTTGCTTTAAACCACGGTGACTTTAAACCCATCCTTGCTTCATGGTACCGCAGGTACTGTGTCTCCCGGGAATTTTTGTCCCTACAAAAAATGGGGAAAAAAAACTCGCCGACAGAAAGGCTGGGTTTGGGTTATAGGGTTCATTTCGCCCACATGCCATTTCGCCATACAATAAAGTCATTTCGCCCACAGGTCTTTTCGCCCAACAAATGGGGGGGTCTTAATAGGGAGAACTAGGGGGTTTGGGTTTATTTTTTTTGTTTAGGGTGTCGAAAACCCCCCAACCCCCCCTAGGAGGTTGGGTTTTAGATTTGTTTAGATTAGGGAGGTTGGGTTTTGGGATTTTGGGGGAGTTTGGGTTAGGTTAGGTTAGATTAGATTGGTTAGGTTGGGAATGGGTTTAGTTTTTGGTTGGGTTTAGGTTAGGATCGGTGGGTCAAGCCCCCTGCTAGGGTGGTTTAATTTATTAGGTTGGGTTTTATTTTTTTTAGGAAATTTTTTCGTAAATTTCGCCCACAAGCCTTTTTCGTCCACCTGTAAGCAATTCCCCCAAATAAAAAGGAAATTTCCCCCAAATTTCATATTTAAATTTCGCCCACACGATCCAGTCACGGAGTCAGTAACATATCTTTTCTGGCGGAAATGGAAGAACCACCAGAAACCTGGGGCAAAAATGACTCCAAGGGGTGGGCGAAAGGGACGGTAAATTTCTAGTTTTTCCCTTTACTTTTCCCATTTCCCCCCAAAACAATTTTGGGGGAAACCGGGAAAATGGGGGGGGTTTTCGGGTGGGGAAAAAAAAAAATGCGTCGGAAACACGAAATTTAAAGATTTGGGGAAAGGGGGGAAAAATTCCCAGATTAGGGAAATTTTCCTTGATCTGGAGAAAATTCCCAAACCAAAAAAAAAAAACCCAAACCCCCAAAAAAATTAACCCCCCTAGCGGGGGGCCCTTGACCCACGATAACCAACCCAAAACCAAAACTAACCTAACCAAAAAACCCAAAACCTTTCCTAACTAAAAAAATTTAATCAAACCCAAAAACCAAACCAAATATAAAAAGGTTGGATGGTTTAGATTTTTGGGTTTTGGGTTTTAGTTTGGTTTTGGGTTTTGGGTTGGGTTTTAGGTTATCGGTGGGTCAACCCCCCTGCTAGGGTGGGTTTAAATTTTTGGGGTTGGGTTTAGGTTTTTTTTGGTTTTTAAAGGCAATTTTCTCCCAGGGGGAAAGATATAGTTACATGACTCCGTGAATGGTTTGGGTGGGCAAAATGACTTTTTCTGGGGGCGAAATTTGGCTCTTTTTATGTGGGCGAATTGACTTACAAAGTGGACGAAAGTCTTGTGGGGGAAAAAAGACGAAAAGTGCAAACCAAAATAAACCTAAACCCAAACCCAAAAATTTAAATTTTACCCTAGCAGGGGGGCTTGACCCACCGATATGCAACTTAACCAAAAAAACCTAAGTAACCCAAAACCCCAACCAAAAAATTTTAAACCCATCCTAAACCTAACCAAATCTAATCAACCAACCTAACCTAAAACCCAAAATTAAAACCCAAACTACCCTAATTAAATACCCTAATCTAACCCCAACCTCCTAGCGGGGGGTTGGGGGTTTCCCACACACTAAAAAAAAATAAAACCCAAACCCCCTTAGCTCCCATAGACCCATAGTGTGGGCGAAAAAGAAACTCTTCTGTGTGGGCGAAATGACCTGTGGGGGCGAAATGACTCTATGGGGTGGCGGGAAAAGGCCCTGTGGGGGAAAAAAGGCCCCCATTTCCAACCTAACCATTACTGTCGGGGGAGTTTTCCCGAAATTTTTGTAGGGAAAAAAAATATCAGTAGACGAAGTACCATGCAGGTACCAAAGAGGCAAGGGGTGGGTAATGCACCGTAGTTATGGAACTTATTTTTGGAGGGGTAAAAGATAAATCAAAGCCCAAAAGGTTTGGGGATGTTGGGGATAGACTCAAAGAATTTTATTGGGCCCCGTCCCAAAATAACACTTTAAAACCCTGATGTAAAACACTACTTATTATGAGGAAAAAACAACAAAAGGAAACCAATTTAAAAAAGGGATTTTAAAAATATCCAAAAACCCTGAAAATTACAATTTCAAAGAGCTAGAAGAAAATACGACGATGAAAAAAATTCGAGTTGTTTTGGGCGAAATTAAAATTTCCCGGGCTATATTTTCCCTGCTCGCTGGAAAAACATAGAGAAAAACCTGAGGTGATGGTTTATGTGCGAAGGCTTCTAAAACCCGGAAAAAAAAAAGTCACAAACCCGGGCTCATTAAAAAAGTTTAAACAAGTGGTAGGGACACTTCGTACCAACCCCGTTTCTTTACCTTTTGACGAGGGTCTGTTAGACTCTGGTTTTTTTGGGTTTTGAAGCCCCCTGCACATCAAACCCTTACCTCAGATCTTTATAGGGGTTGTCAAAAAAGAACAAGAGCACAGTAATTTTAGCACCTTTGGGAAAATCAAATTTTCCCCCAAAATAAATCGAAATTTCCTTTCCCCGCCCTAGTTTTCCCCTTTGTAGGTCCACCCGCGGCGACCCGCCTTTTTCCCCACAATGCACCGATGTAAACAAAAAGTGAGTTTTGTTAAAGGGGAGGGTCCAAATTCCCATTAAAACCCCCGTAACGTTTCACTTTTTTTTTTTGGGTTTAAGTTTTAAAAGTAAAGAATTCCGGTCCCCATAAAAGATTTTTTTCCGAAGCGACGGGGGTGATTTGATGAAATTAAATGATTGAAATCGAGCGAAGCGAATGAGGGTTTTTAGGAAATTTTTTTCTCATCACCTCGGGGAAAAAGGGATTAACCCCGTTGGTTTAGGTAAAAATGGTATGGGGTTTGCCCTGAATGGGTTTAGCTCAGGGTCCCAGTTTGACTCCGCCGGGGGAATTTTATTTTTAATTTTCGTTTGGGCCCGAGAAACACCCCCCCTGGTGTACATCAACCCCCAATTCCACCTTCGACGATGAGTGCTCGGAGGACACAAGGGGTGAACTTTCAATAATGACAAACGTCACTAAAAAAGATGCCCCCTGCGCCCTATTTGCAAGGCAGACCATCTAATCCCAAATGTAAACCCTACGGGGACCACACCAAAAGAAAGGCCTTAAAAAATAAAATTCCCCCGTCATAAAAAAATATAAGGCCCCTGGTTAAAAAATAAAAACAACACAAAAAGGAAACAAGAGAAAGGAAAAAATTTGAAAAGGGCAAACGGAGAGAGAGAGAGGAGAGGGGGAAGAAGAGAGAGAAAAGAGAGGGAGAGAGAGAGAGAGAGAGAGAGAGAGGAGAGAGAAGGAGAGAGAGAGAGAGGAGAGAGAGAGAGAGAGAGAGAGGAGAGAGAGAGGAGAAAAGGGGAAGAGAGAGAGAATAAAAGAGAGACGAGAGAGAGAGAGAGAGGGGAGAGGAGAGAGAGAGAGAAAAGGGAGGAGAGAGAGAGAGAGAGAGAGAAACTGATCAAAATCCCGGTCTATTTTTCTCATTTTTACTTGCACTCGCTTCATAATTTTTGGTTATTCCTATCATATCGGTCAGGTTGGGTTTTTTATGGACAAGACCATTAGGAAAAAAATCATTCACATTTCGGCTGTAAACTTGAGCGGCCTGAACTTGTGCTGAATCTTTAATTTATGATCCGAATGCAGTTCTAGCAGTAGTGTATTGTTATCATTGTTATTGTCGTCATTATCGTTGTTGTTATCATTATGGCCTTTGTTTGGAATACAGGACGCGGAGTCTCTAATGATCTTGCTCTGTAGCCGGTGTCTGCTTCGTGAGAGGAGAAGGGAGGCGGGTTGGTAGGGACGGTTAGTACGTCTCCTTCACTGGCGGGCGAGGGGAGGCGGGGTGTAGCAGGGCAGACATTCAAAGAGAGTTAAAGGCCACGGTGGTTAGCTTAACTAACTCCTCTACTTTACACCCCGGCGTTAGTGGGTATTCACATACGAGACATGGCAGGGGGCCGGTAACATGGTCGCTGATAAACTGAGTGGCTGGGGTGACTACAATGACGTCACAGCCTCCGCCAGTGAATCACAAAATGTGTAAACAACAAACGTGCCCGCCAAATCGGATTGTGTCTCAAACGTGTCAGCCAATCACAAGGCAGCAAACCCGCGGCCTTTCATTTTTAAGGTCGTTGTACATTTATATTCTCTAGCTTATTCCTTTCTTTTCCTTCATCCCCGGGTGCCCACCTCCGTCGCTTCAACACTTTTTTTACCTCCACAACCCCGCGGGTAAAAACGCCGGTGGCTGTACCCCTTTTGTTTCTAGTTTATTCATTTTTTCCTTCCGAGAAAATAGCCCGTCTTCCCCCTTATTTGGGTGCCCTCTTTCGGTAAATATCGTTTGGGTAGATATTTTTCCCTAGTGTTGGCCGAAGCCACCCCCCGGGAGGGGGTCACAAACCCCGGCTAACACCCGGTCCCAATCATGCTGGGTGGAAAAAGGGCCCCGGGTTTTTTAATCGGGGGGAAAAAGTGAAAGGAAAACCTCCCTTTCCCAGTCTGCCGGCCCGGAGCCGTGGGTGGGGGTTTGATGGAAATCGCTAGTCGTCCCCCGGGTGAGATGCCGCCGCTCACCACTGGGGGCCCCATCACCCCCCAAAAACAATATCACCAAAAAGGGGCAAGGTTTTTTATATGGCTAATAATTCGTTTGTTACTTCCCCTTTTCCCGTTCTGGGGCGGGAAAAAATTATATAAAATCAATTTATGAGGATTTTTATGTACGAGTTCCCTTTAACCACCCCCCCCTTATAGGCAGTCGCCTTTTTTTGGGTTTTAAACGTCAACTCGACGTAAATCAACTCCCTTGTAAAAGGGCCAAAACAGCTGAGGGACAGTTTTAAAGTGTTAAGCAGGGGAATAGTCTGTGAATGTCCCCCCAGGGGAGGTCCCGGGGAAAGTTTTACATGCATTTTTCATCTTTGGACGGGGCCCGAGATTGGGTTTAGGGGAAAATATTATTTTGTAAATAAATATTTTGTGATGAGGCATGACGGGGCAGGGCAGATGGGAAGCATATAACACCCCGGGGGTTTGGTAAAGGTATAGAGGGGGTGGTGGCCGGGCAATTATAGAGTATTCAGACGATTTAGGGGACGGCTTTTAGGGTGGCGGCTGAAGCACCCTTTGCGGGAAAGAAATTTGACCTCTCCCCCCCCCCCCGGAAAACGTGTTCGAGGTGGATCGAAAATTATGATGAAAAGAGATGGAAATTGTCGTTACGGGGAATCTGGCAAGGGGCGGAGGCATGTTTAGATTTGCTTTCCCTCAGCTTTGGGGCGGTCAGGGGTCTGCCCCTTTCCCCTCCTTTCCCCTTTTCCCCCTTCCTCCTTTTATCCCCAAACCTCCTCAGCTCCTTTCCCTTTAGTGGGGGGGGTCTCCCTTCCCCCAAAATTCCCCCTCCTATTAATTTTTTTTTCGTTCTCCCCCCCCTTTTAAATTTTTGTTTCCCTCTTTCCTTTTGTATTGCTTTCCCCCCTCCTTCCTCTTCCTCTTCTCTTCCCCCGTTTTTTTTAATTTAACCATTTTCCTTTAACCCCTTTTCCTTCCTTCATTTTTTCCTTCTTTTTTCTTCCCCCCGCCCCCTGGGTTATGGACCTTGGTCCATAATGTATCAGGTTTTTTGTTAGATATTTGTGCATAAACAATTACTTTTACCTCAGTTACATTCTTGATAAGGTGTTATTTGAGAATATAGAAATTAGTGGCACGATTATACAGTGAATAACTTACAATAAAAATCGTGTCTGACCATAAGTTGTTTTGCAGCAGAAATATAAGATTGTTGGTTAGCGCACTCCTCAAATCAGTAACGAGCATAACAGGCAATGTCTCGCCTCTCGTAGAGAATGATTGGCATCTCAACAAAGTACACCTGCACTGCCTTCCCTCCTGTCAGGTTGTGTATCACAAGTCGAACCTGTCTGTTTGCAAGTCTATGAGGCTTTACAACTACGTCAGATGCCTGGCTGACCACACAACTTCAAACACTTGCTGACAAAACTAGGCAGCATCAGTGAGTGTGTGTGTGTGTGTGTATTCATCTAGTTGTATATTACAGGGCCTGAGCTAAAATCATATGGCCCCGTCTCCATATCTACCTTTTTATCATTCATCCTTAGTGTTGGCCGAAACCATCACCCCGGGAGGCGGGTCACGGGTCAGAACCCCCGGCTAACACCCGGTACCCATTCACTGCTGGGTTGACAAGGGCTCGGGTTTTAAGGAAACAGCCCCATCTCTCTCCGCTCCGATCGGGGATCGAACCCGGGACTTCTCGGTTGTAAACCGAGCGTGCTAACCACTTCACTACGGAGTACCCAACGTGTAATCATCTACTCTGCGTTTCAGAGGCCGTGTTACATCATTTTTCGGGATAACTCTGTAACAAACTGTTGGATGAGTGTCATATTTTGGCAAAGATAGTTTCGGACCTTCCGCTATTATTATCAATGTAGTTTGTTAACAAAAAGTGCATAATTAAGGCACCTCCCTCATGAACATAACGTGAATTTCCTGGGTGACACACTGGCAACAACACGAGGCAGAGGCAACCGTGACGTCGCTGTGACGTCGCTGTGACGTCAGTCATAGGCTCCACCCGCTATCTATCGTTTGCAAAAAAATACATGTAGTATATTGTACATGGAAACTGCGGCTATTGGCGCATGATTTGTATATATATATATATATATATATTTTATATATATTATAATATATAATATATTATTTTATATATATATAATTGAAGCATGCATTGTAGACGATGAAAGGAAGCGGATACATGATGGGTGTACAAATCATGCAAACAATAAACTCAGCACATGTATATTTTATTCCTCGTCATTGTCAATAAACAAATCGTCCTCGTCCTCGGTGGTGAGGCTGATGATAACAAGTTCCACGGGCTCGTGGATGTTGTCGGTGGACCAGTAGGCGTCTCCAAAGTTTCGCGACCGTCGGACCGCACCTTACCACACATCTTCAGTGGCGCAAAGCCTGGCTTCCTCCAGCCTGGCCTGCAGGTCTGCCCGGGTGAAGCGGTGTAGCGAGGAGCGCACGTGCCGTTTCATACATCCCCACACCTGCTCGATGGCGTTGAGCTCAGGATGAGCGGGTGGCAGGTGGACGACCTCGTGTCCCCACGCGTGGATGATGTTGTCAACCGTGTATTGTTGCTTTGGCCGGTTCTGCTTGCAGACGAGCAGCAGCTCAGGCCGTCTGGCGTCAGGTGGAAATGGTAGCCTGTGGTTCTCCAGACATTTGATGAGATCCGCTTTTTTGGTCGCGGTAGTGGGGCAGCGACTCTCCTCCGTCAGCTGGCTGTGATATGACGCGTTATCCAGGATCAGTATCGACGGCTCTGTCAGCGACGGTAGGAGCTGCGTCGTGAGCCATCGGAGAAACAGCTCGCCGTTCACCTCACCGTGGTAGTCGCCGCTGGTGTTCTTGGCCGGGAAGCATAGGAATTAATTTTCTACGAATCCGTTGGCCGTGCCAGCTGCGATCACCACGAAGCGCTCCCCTTCTCCTGGCGGCACCTGACGACTGTAGGTGACGCTGGTGTAAGCCTGCGTATTGTCCGCCCACTGCATGTTGTGATTCATCCTGGTGGTAAACCACGTCTCGTCCAGGTAAACCACCTGCCTCCCCTCCTCGTGGGGGCGTTGCAGAGCACGGAGAGCACTGATCCGGCGACACACTGACGTCCAGGGACCCTCCTCACATACATCTTCCGCTGTGAGGTCTTGTAGCGGAATCCCATGGCGTGGATGAGTAGCCACACTGCTCTCTGAGGTTGCCTCCGGTATAATGCACGCCGTCTTCAAGTCCTTCGTCAGGGAATCAATCGTAAAGATTTGCTTGGCAGCAAACTTGCCGTAGATGAGGCGCCGAAAGGCACCGACGGTGAAATTATCGAAGACGGGAGGCGTTGGCGGTGCTGTCTGTGTCACTGGCCGAGACCTGGTGCTGTGCTGTAATATCATCCGCACCGCCCTCGCCGTCATGCCCATGACTTCTGCAACGTGGTTATATGGCCTGTGTGGAGAAAGCCCGATATTTATGTCAGATTTGGCGCATGAAAAAACAATAACAACCCTTCTTTATGTCATTGAAAACATAGAATCAATCTATAAATACATGTCTTGATCTGTGGATACTTCAAACCATTTTATTTGTAGCAATGGGGCTCACTATACCCTGGATAACAACTAATGAGTTTCGGTGAAACTGTCTTGTTATGTTACTAAGAAAAGTAAGATAAAATCACTTGCCTATTAATGCGTTCCTACAGCCACGCGGACAATGATGTATCATGTTAGCCATACTTGCCACCACTGTAGCCCAAGCCATATATTGCAAAACGAAACTACGAAACTGCCGCTGCTGGATGGGGCGTAGCCTATATATACTGACTGACGTCACAACGAAGTCACGGTTGCCTCGTGTCAGTTGCTAGTTGGTCACCCAGTAAGTTAACGTTATATATAGTCAAGAGAGAGGTGCCTTAAATATACACCATACAAGTCACAATACACGGTTGACAACATCATCCACGCGTGGGGACACGAGGTCGTCCGCCTGCCACCCGCTCATCCTGAGCTCAACGCCATCGAGCAGGTGTGGGGATGTATGAAACGGCACGTGCGCTCCTCGCTACACCACTTCACCCGGGCAGACCTGCAGGCCAGGCTGGAGGAAGCCAGGCTTTGCACCACTGAAGAGGTGTGGGAAGGTGCGTTCCGACGGTCGTGAAACTTTGAAGATGCCTACTGGTCCACCGACAACATCCACGAGTCCGTGGAACCTGTTACCATCAGCCTCACCACCTAGGACGAGGACGATTTGTTTATTGACAATGACGAGGAATAAAATATAAATGTGCTGAGTTTATTGTTTGCATGATTTGTACACCCATCATGTATCCGCTTCCTTTCATCGTCTACAATGCATGCCTTTTTCAAAATTATATATATATATATATATATATTTTTATATATATATATATATATAATATATATATATATATATATATATATATATATATATATATATTTCACACACACAAATCATGCGCCAATAGCCGCAGTTTCCATATACAATGTCCTACATGTATTTTTTTTGCAAACGATAGATAGCGGGTGGAGCCTATGACTGACGTCACAGCGACGTCACAGCGACGTCACGGTTGCCTCTGCCTCGTGTTGTTGCCAGTTTGTCACCCAGGAAATTCACGTTATTTCTGAGGGAGGGCCTTAATTATGATTTTTTGTTAACAAACTACATTGATAATATAGCGGAAGGTCCGAAACTATCTTTGCCAAAATATGACACTCATCCAACAGTTTGTTACAGAGTTATTCCCGAAAAACGATGTAACATGGCCTCTGAAACGCATAGTAGTTGTCTAGTTGTATACAGCTTTACCCTCCCGTTGCGAGCTTGGAGCTCATTATTACTGATCTTTGGATAATGCTGGGACCTCAAAAACCACATACACGCATCCCCTTGCTCAAGGGGGAAAGTAACCGCCCAAATTTCTCACTGGAAAAATCCCCGGGTATGAACGGGGGCCGGGGATCGAACGCCAGACTGCAGAATGATGCCGGACGCTTTAACCTACCAAGCCGTTCAGGCGGGGTGTGTTTGTGTGTGTGTGTGTGTGTGTCCATTGTATTCTTTGTTGACCGCACTATGAGCGAAGGAGGAAAGTGGAAAGAAAACACACAATTATTAATACAGTACGTTTAATCATCTCCATGTGTAAACTGCACGGTAATTTATATCATAATTGTATTCTCCACCGCCATCACCATCACGACCACCATCAGCTGAACGTAAGACGGTGTTAGCAAAACTACAAAGTTGAGAAACTAATGACATTTAATGATATATTGATGTTAAAGCTGAATATTTGTAGTGCGTTCTTTAATACCTGCGAGCGAGAGAGAAAGAGTTAGAGAGAGAGTTAGAGAGAGAATCAGTCAGTCAGTGACAAAACACTAATATAACGATACTCTGTCTACACCATCGCAAGGAACAACCATCTACGATTCACCCAAAACACCATACATTGCCACACGGTAACAGTACGCGGGCAGTGTCCCTCCGCCCCTCATTTGCCTCGACCCCCCGCTCCCTGCGTCTTATTCCGATAGGACGATCCCGCAAAGGGAATACAGGCGGGGAGGAGGCGTTGCCGGGGGCGTCTTGCCTCGCCGGCCTTTATGCTAGGGCGCCCCGTTGATTATTTAGGGACTATTTGGGCACAGACAGGCGATTTTTTTAAAACCACGAAAGCATTTTTGTACCATTACCCAACGTCGATTGGTTGGGGAAACAAAGGCCGCTTATCTCCTCCTTTTCCCCTTCTCTCTCTTTTCCTTCTCCCTCTCTCTCTCTCTCTCTCTCTCTCCTCTCTCTTCTCTCTCTCTCCCCTTTTCTCTCTCCCTCTCTTCTCTCTCTCTTCTCTCCTCTCCTCTCTCTCTCCTCTCTCTTTTCAAGCCCCTTTTTAACGAGTATAAGTCAGAACGAATGAGAGAGAGAGGGGGAGGGGAGAGGGAAAAGGAAGAGAGAGAGAGGGAGGGAAGGAGAGAGGGGAGAAGAGGGGAGGAAGAGAGAGAGAGAGAGGAGAAAGATTTTCTCCTATCTAGACATCTTTGTGGGCTTTTGGGGGTTTTTTTATTGTTTGAGTTAGAGAGACGAGTGCATTATATTTTTTTGTCATTTTTATACTTTTGCATTTTTTTTATTTTGTCATTTGTCATTATTTTTAAATTGTTACTGTTTCTGTTAGTGCATTTTTTAAACAATTACATTTTTTTTTCTATACTATTTTCACTTTTACCTACTACTCTTACACCATTTTCTACTACTTTCTACCCCTACTACTACTTCTTTTTTCTACTACTTTTACTACTT
>JACEEZ010025618.1:0-45000 GCA_016584305.1 Chionoecetes opilio | reverse complement strand
GTCAGAAAACTTGATCTCAGAGAAGGTATTAGTACCAAAAGATATTCCAGAGAATGTTAAACTCAGAAGAGACTTGAGCGGAAACAATCGAGAGGAGACGTTTCTTAACCAACACTTACATAGTGACCAGAAACCCTTTAATTGGAAGTTCCGTTAAGGCAAACGACGGTCACATGATGTTCGCTCATTAGAAATATTGATACCAATGAAACGGATTCAATGCATCAGCTGGACTACCTTTAAAAATGTCAAATTCACACATGCCACATGAAATAGGAAGGAAGGCAAATAGTGAAGTGGTAAATAGATCCCCTAGTCGGCCAGATGCATAGAGACAGATCGTCAGCCACTAGAACTAGAGATGATAGTAAGTCCAGTGTTATAAATGTCTGATTAACAGAAAAAATGAAAAGGTTCAACCCGATAAGTCTCAAAAATCTCTGATGACTTAAAGGTAACATGCACTACAATAACATCCATGGTAAGCGTTGCTTACAAGACCGGATAGTAGTGCTGAATAGCATCATGTCTGAACAAGGATTGCAAATTGAATTAATCTTGACCAATGTTTAGTGTATGTAAGAAATCCTTCTCAGTAAAAAGACTCGCGGTTACTCTCTCACTAGCTGCATCTACCATGTTTGGCTAAGCGCCGCATTATTGGAAACGACCACATTGACTGAGAATTCAAAAGCTAGTAAAGTTTGGTCAAAGAAAAGAAAACAGTTGAGAGCATCTAAACGCACAATCGCACTGTTCAGCACTCTATTAAGCTGATTGGCCTGTTATAAGTTAGAGGCAAAAAAATTCAAAAGGTGTCGGAGATGATCAATATCAAGAATCTCCAACCTTTTACTGTTGGTGTTAATAAACCATTAGGTTAGCCGCCAAAATAGTAACCAGTCGATTATAGTCCTCCCGTAAGTCTCGGACATGTTCATCCATAGCTGTCTCAAATATGAACGGAGACGCCTTACCGAAAGCATTGACAAGGTATCGCTTGGTTTGGGCATGCAAATGAATGGAACCTATAACATGGTTGGCATGCTACAAGGTTTGCTTCATGAAGGTCAGTCGATCCTTCCAAAGATCTATAATGAAAATAACATGCAATACATGCATTTCACATAGCATGATGTGAAAGAAAAGGAGTTAGACTCGGGGTCGTAGATTATAGCCGTGCATTGCGTTAGTGATAATTGGGTTATTGGAAATGCGTGGAGGTAGGTAAGCATATTTAGCAAAAGCCGGGTCCCTTCGGGCTTTTGGTCTTCTTTAACCTGTCATTATGAATTATCTGGACAGTATTAAGAAATGGATCCAATACCTCAAACTTATTGCCATGCTTCTCACCAACAACAATGCGCGGGCCAAAGAATTTCGGCGCCAACTTGGAATTCCGACTCGGAGTCTGAACCCATTTTTTATACTAATAGGAACCGCACGCATATGTTGTTGTGCCATCATCTCGGCACGAGAAGCTTGTAGCCTTTCCTTGACCCTTTTGTGTATATTAGTATTGACATGCAAATGTTGATCCAGATAGCTATCTATGTTATACACAGGTTTATATGGCTTGGCCAATAGGTCATATGGCATCCGTTTATCCGCACCATAAAGTATGTAGTGAGGAGACTTGCCCGTGGACTCGCAAACTGAACTATTAATGCAAGCCGTCACGTAGGGTAACCAATCATCCCAATTGTCGTGCAAACTGTTTACGACAGGTCTTAACGCGTCAAGGATTTTCCTGTTAACGCGCTCCGCCAGCCCATTCGAGCTTGGATGGTATGCGATCGTGAAAGTCTGCAAGCAATGCATTACGGAACTCTGCGCCATTATCACTGAGCAATACTCTTAGTGTGGAATAAGGGCAGAAAAGATGAGTAATTGATGCTTGGGCTACAGTCGCAGCCGTTTTATTCTTCACCGGTGCAAGGACTACAAATCTTGAAAAGTGATCTACACACACCAGAAGATATTGCGAGCCGTGATGACTCTTGGGTGACTGTAGAAAATGTATAGCAACTACTTCCCATCGTTGCTCAGGTGGTGGGTATTCTAAAATAGGTGCGGTCCAGGGCCCATACTTATAGAGATTTAGGATTCGTCCTAGACTCGCTCGAGTCTTAAAAATGGTGGCCGGCGTCCTAAATAATTTCGAGCACGTCCTAAATCGCTAAGACTCGTCCTAATTTCGCTGTTTGGCTAGGACAGGGTGGTAGGTGTCCTAGCGGGCAGGGCAGCGTCTCAGACTCTTCCTAAAACGTAAACATGGGCGGAGAAGCAGCAGTGCTCCGCCGACTTCCGATAACTTTTCGTGACAGGAAAGATTTACTGGACGAACTTGGTCATACATAACTAAGCAAGCGATACCACTTGGACCGAGAAGGGATTATGTATGTGACAGACTTAGTGCGAGATGTAATATGAAGCCCCACTGCAAAAAAGAAGGCGATCTCTCTGGAGCTGAAAGTTGTAACAACACTTAGATACCTTGCAGTGATGACTTGGGCCCGTCAAAACAGACAATAAGCAGAACAATTAAAGAAACAGTGTATGCACTTTCGTCCGTAGACATACTCCGAAGATTCATCAAGTTCCCCCACACCCCAGAGGGAACTGTGGTTAAGAAGAGGGAATTCATGGATGTTGCAGGAATGCATGATATAATCGGTGTCATAGACGGAACTCATGTGCGTATTGTTGCCCCTAAGGAATACGAAGTTGAGTATGTGAACAGAAAAGGGCAGCATCCATCTACTTCCAAGTTGTATTTGATAGGAACTACAAATTTTTGGACAGTTGCACAGTGACCGGGATCAACGCATGACTCAAGAATCCAACACGAGTGTGTTATTCACACTCTTTGAGGGTGGTCATGCTTCTCCTGGATGTCATCTGCTAGGAGACAGTGGCTACTGTAGTGAGAGGTGACTGTAGACTCCCTATCAGCGTCCTCAACCAGGCCCACAAACCAACTACAATAAGTAAGTATTGTTTAAGAAACTCTGTGTACTGTCATGCATGCTAAATATAAATTTTACTAGAAAAGCTAGGTAGTGTAGCAATGGTAATGAATAGAAGGATAGGATATATAGGATATAAGCAATTACCTCAAGTCATACATTTTCCAATACTAGACCATTTTAAGTTTACTTTATCACCGCTGGCTATTACATCAATTCTCATGTTGGTTTATATTCGTAACAGCATATACCCAATTGTTTTAAACGTCATTGACAGCTGCCTCAGTTTTTTTCACCTAACCTAACCTAACTATACACCATGTACCGTCTCCTCAATGCCACATACAAGGTTAGGTTAGTTAAAAGAAAGTAATGCATGAATTAAAAATGAGTACAAATATTGAAAAATTATTTATATATATATTTCAGTTTATTTAGTTGTTTTTTATATTTTTCCGGCAGTAATGACATAAAAAATGCAGTATATGGTATTAGAGACCTCCAACACACATAGGATTGATGTAAGTGATGTAGTGGTCATTAAGTAAAATATAACTACTTGACCTGTCAAAGGAAGGAGGTATGTATTATGTAATTTCCGCATTTCATTACAGGCCTCAACACTACAAGGTGTTTAACAACTCATTCAATTAAGAAGGTCTCATTTTCTATCAAGCGTGGCCAGCTGAGTACCTCATTAATTAGAAAAAACCCTCATGAGTAGCAATGCTACAAATAGCTGGGGTTGAGTGGTATTTGTGTATCATTAAATTTTCTGATTTATTATAAATAACACAGCAGCCGGGACTGCCGGGCCTAAGCTTACCGTCAAATTTTCTTATTTAGTATAAATAACACAACAGCTGGGACTGCCGGGCCTAAGCTTACCGTCAAATTTTCTTATTTAGTATAACTAACACAACAGCCGAGACTGCCGGGCCTAAGCTTACCGTCAAATTTTCTTATTTAGTATAAATAACACAACAGCTGGGACTGCCGGGCCTAAGCTTACCGTCAAATTTTCTTATTTAGTATAAATAACACAACAGCCGGGACTGCCGGGCCTAAGCTTACCGTCAAATTTTCTTAATTATTCTAAATAACACAACAGCCGGGACTGCTGGGCCTAAGCTTACCGTCAAATTTTCTTATTTATTCTAGATAACACAACAGCCGGGACTGCCGGGCCTAAGCTTACCGTCAAATTTGTTTATTCAATTTAAATAACACAAAGCCGGGGCTGCCGGGCCTAAGCTTACCGTCAAATTTGTATATTCAATTTAAATAACACAACAGCCGGGACTGCCGGGCCGTGCTTAATTAACCATTTAGGTTAAACAACAGAACACCAAAAAAATCTATCCTTAACTTACCTTAAACACCTAAATCTAACCAAACAAAACCTAAACTTTACCTAACCTAGCTATTATTCTATAAAAATGTCCTATATTTTTGGTTTCCGCAAGTGAATAACAGCTGCACAATATACTGAGCAGAAAATAATAGAGAAAAAGTAACCGGTAAGGCATGTGCAGCCAGCCAACTCCTGGGGAATTTTAACCACCAAGATTATTTATTTTCTATTGCGGAGGAATTGATCATGACCATTATTGAAATTCATCTCATGCATTACAGAGATCACAAGAGAACAAAAAGTGTTGTGGAGGGAGCGATCGGGCAGTGGAAGTGGCAGTTTCATATCCTCCACAGTGAAATAAGAATTAAGTCCTCTGCTTATGCGTGCCGGATAATCGAGGTCTGTGCTATGATGCATAACCTATGCAAAGACAGAAACCTGGGTGTACCTGAGGAAGGGGGACATGAAGTTGACGAGGACGACGAGCCTCCACACCCTCAACAAGCAGGACCACCACCCCATACTGCTGGACCGATGCTGGTAGGTGTGCGCTACAGGGATACCTATGTGAACCTTCACTACGGACATGTAAGTGCTACAACCAGTCACAATTCAGCTTGTATAGCACTGTATCAATTTATGATGACTAATTATAAGTATGAATGATATGGTACATTTGATAAATAGCTGATGCTATTAGCAGTAATATATGAATTGTTTTTGTTTTTAGTGATGCTCCTCCCTGTCAAGCTGTTTAACATCCATCGCCACCACGAGTGCAGAGGAATATACCAAGTCTCCACTCCAGTAAGTATTAACAACCTCCTCCCAGTAACACATAACCGAAACTTGTGCCCAGCCCTGCTAAGAGAGAAAGAGAGAAAAAAAGTTAATATTGCATTACTTAAAATGCTGAAACTATATTGCTACAAATTAGTGATGAGTTTTCATATACTGTCAAATTCCTTATCATGTAAAGCTGGGTGGAAGTAAATGGTCAAAATCACTTCATAACGTTTAATTTTCTAAGTTTTGTTTTGCTTTTTCTGCCTTTATTTTGTGGAGAGAAAGCTCTCCCTGAGCTTTCTCTGTAACAGCCTTTGCTATTGCTGCTTCTGCGTTGGCCGTCTCTGTCCTCCTCTTTGCTTGCGCAGCGAGCAGCTCTTCCTTGAGTATTTGTAGCTTGAGTTTCCTCCTCTTCCTCAGGTGCTTGGCCTGACCTTCGTCAACCAAAAGGAAGGTTCAGCAGCTTGGGATGGTGGTTCAATATGTGCTGACTCCAGCAGTGGGGCAGCACCTGCTTCCAGCTGCTGTAGTGATTGAAGTGCATCCTCCATCAAACTGTTGATGAAGAATGATATCATGTTGAGAATAAAAGCAATTTAGAGTAGGCTCACTAAAAATAAAGTTTTGAAAAATTGAATATGTCGTGACTTATTAAGCCATGGAACAATATCCATATAACTCAATTTCTCTTCTCACTGCCGTAGTTTTGATAATTTTCTTATTTGTTCTTGATATCATCTGTTAATATACCAAACCCCATCTCTAACCTAACCAAACATAATTTGATTTAACCTAACTTAACAGTTGAAACAACTAGATTCTAGGTAGTATATGTATCGGCATTATTATTCAATTGCACCATGGGAAATTGGGTTCAAAAGACTCTGAATGACACTATGAAACAGGTTTGAATTGTCAGGCTCGAGGATGACCTAAACCAAAATATTACCCATTCGGTATATATTCTGCAGGAGTTGGCGGCACCAACCACCCGGACAATCGAGCACCATCAAATTCGTTTTTTTAACCTAAATAACTCAACATAACCTAACCCAAATCTACTATAAGCCTAACGTAACCTAAACCAAACCTTAACCTAACCTAAATCTAACCTAACCTAAACTAAGCGTAACCTAACTCAGCAATTTGGTAATAATGGACGAGGACTTCGCGGTCGTTTTCAGAGACACTGACTATTTTTTCCTGGTCTTCAATAGGGGCATTTTCTAATAGAGATAGTTTTATTTTGCGCAAACCCATAAAAAAAAATCATCACTGAATTTTATGGTACCGTTTCCATTAAAACACTGTATCTCTGTTACGTGGCTATATCAGGTTCTCTCCGAGGGCCAAAGAAACTGGGATCTCCGGCTTGTGTTTATTTCCTCTTTGGTTTTACAACTTCATTTTGTACATACAGAATATATATATATATATATATATATATATATATATATATATATATATATATATATTATATATATATATATATATATATATATATATATATATATATATATCACTGCCCTTTGGCAGCGGCTATGCACCAGACTCCCAAGTCCTCCTCAGGTACAGTCACTCCACCTAAATCGCGAACACACAGGCCTCGGATCCGCTCCTTCCATTTCCTTTTCGTATTTTCCAATAAATTATCGTTCATACTCTCAAAGTCTGTACAATGCATTCCTCCTCCTTCCCCTGGGATGTTGTTAATCCCACGGGGGCCATCTCTCCCTCCCTCGCCATCTCTCTCTCTCTCTCTCTCTCTCTCTCTCTCTCTCTCTCTCTCTCTCGCTCGCTCTCTCGCTCTCTGTCACGTCATCTTTTTCTTCCCTCCCATTCCTCTTAAATTTCAGTAACCCTATCTCCTCTCTCTCTCTCTCTCTGTCACGTCACCTTTTTCTTCCCTCCCATTCCTCTTAAATTTCAGTAACCCTTTCTCCCTTTCTCCTTCCTCTACTCTTTTGTCTCCCTCCCTTCTTCCCTCCCTCTCTCCCTTCCCTTACCTGCTTCTTACAACACCTGTTCCTCCTACCTGGTGGTCCTTCTGTCTCCCTCCTCCCTTCCCGGAGAAGGATAAAGTTTTTAGCACCTCGAGACGTCACCTTATTAAAATGTCTTTAGTGGTTGGTTTGTGCAGGAGTTAAACCCATAATTACCAGATTAGCCTCTCTCTCTCTCTCTCTCTCTCTGACACTATCACACAATGAGGAATATACACATACATAATGTAAAATTAAAAATACTTTAATTATAGATATTTCCAAACAATATTATTGGCTACATTCACACATCTACGCGCGCACGCACGCACGCACGCACACACACACACACACACACACACACACACACACACACACACCTTGCTCTCAGTGTTACGAATATATTTTGCTATAGCCATTATTTTTTCCGAAAACAAAGAATGTAAATATTTTAAAAGTTACTTCATCCTGTCTCATGGAGGAAAGACCAGTTGAGGGGCTCAATGGAAGGAGGAAGGGAGGGAAAGAGGGAGGGAGGGAGGGAGCTGTTAAATTGTCATTAGCTGTTGGTGCGGGATTTAAAACTATAATTACTCATCAGGGAGCTATAAAGTCGGGAAGGTTTGAAACAGGTGTGGCTACTTAGGGGGGGTGGAGCGGGTCTCTAAGAGGAGACTGAGCGAACATTTGTAGACAAGGAAAAGATTTGAGAAATTGATGGGATTGCCTGGCCCCAAGTGCTCGCGAAGTTCATTGTGTGACTGTACCAACAGGACAGGGAGCGAGCGTCCCGGTGTGAGTGGCTTGGTGCGCGTTGGTGTCCCCTGGGGACTGGGTGCCCAACAGGAGAGGCGGCCAGGAGTCTCACCGCGGTTGGCCTCAGTCACCAACAGGACAGGGATTGAGCGTCCCGGTGTGAGTGGCTTGATGGCACAACCTCCATGGTTGTGGGGCGGTGTCTTCAGTGGGCTGGACGTCCAACGGGAGAGGCGGCCAGGAGTCTCACCGCGGTTGGCCTCACCACCGAGGCCTCTGCGGCTCGGTGAAGGCGTGATGGGGGAGGAGGTAAGGTAAAGCACCGCCAGGAGCGCCTTTAACTGACGGCGTGCGTGGGTCAGTCGGGGCGTGTAAGGCAGGAACACCCGCCTTTTCCAGTTGCACGGGGATCCGCCACGGCCTCCTGTAGATAGTGGAAGATAGGAACGGGACGGGGAGGACAGGTAGGGAATAACGGAGTGGGAGTGGGAGTTGGAGTGGGAGTAGGAGTTGAGGTGCTCTCACGGTGACGAGCTGGCGTCAACACCGGAGTAGGGATGGGAGTTGGGTTGCTCTCACGGTGACTGATGGCTGTCTGAACCGGAGTAAGGGAGGTGAGGTGAGGGGAGGAAGCCTGGGGGACTTGGCGTCGCGACCAGAGGGGAGGAGAGGAAGCCTGGGGGACTTGGCGTCGCGACCAGAGGGGAGGAGAGGAAGCCTGGGGGACTTGGCGTCGCGACCAGGGAGGAGGAGAGGAAGCCTGGGGGACTTGGCGTCGCGACCAGGACTGACTGTCTGCGGTTTGCGGTTTGGGGGGGAAAGAAGAATTGAGTTAAAAAAAATGTAAAGCAAGAGAAAATGAAATACAGTATAAGAGCAAATAGATGGTGGGCGATCCACCTAGCTTTATATTAGATTATAGTGATATGCCACGCACTTCTACCACATTTGTTATGTTGTTATATTTGGAAGGCATTGAATAATGTTATAAATTTGAATAATGTGCATTGCATTAAATTTATTTATTATTATTAATTTTTTTTTTTTTTTTTTTTGTCAACGTTTTCAACTTTGTATTTGATGAATAAATCTATAAATTTACCAACCCAACTGTCCTTAAATAAATACACATACCCACATTAATACTATTATTAATATTCTTTTTTTTTTTTTTTTTTATACATTTAATACATACTTATACATACATGCATCTACCCATTCATACACACATTCATTCATATAGAACAATTATGATTTATGATATTTTTTATCTTTTTTTTCCGTAATTAATTTGCAGTGAAGATTGGATACGGTTCTCCTATATTTAGCATTTTCGAAGGTTTCTGAAACCATCCATGCTCTTTATTGTCTCTTTCTCCTATTATTTCTAGGTAGTGTTTATCTTTGATTATGTTCGTTAATCTGTCTCTTGTTCTGTTTGCCTTTTCAAAAAGTCTGATATTTATTGGTTTTAATTTAGCAAGGTTATGCATTTGTTCAGTATAAATATTGTATGGGTATTTTTCTTCTCGAGCAAAGCGAAGAGCCTTGTTTTGAATTATTTGAAGTTTGAGCAAGTTTGTTCTTGATAATGTGAGCAATGGGTACGATGGATATTCTAGTATTGGTATTATTAAGGCCTTAACTAGATGTACTGGTATATCTTTTGGAAGGCTATTAAATCTTTTGATCATGTTCAATGCTTGGTTTGCTTTATTGGTGGTGTGTTTGACGTGTGGAAGAATTTCTCTTGTGTTTATCTTTAATCCTAAAATCTCTCCCTACCTAGAGTAGGGAATGATGTTTCCTGCTATTGAGACCGGATGTGTTTTCCTAACTGTTAAAGGAATTATCTTAAATTTAGTGGTGTTTGTTTGAATTTTCCATTTTTTCTCATAATTGTTTAGTGTTGTTATTTCTATTTCTACTTTCTTCGCCATCAATCTTTTCGACTTGCTTTGATGTGTGATGATTTGTGTTATATCATCGGCATACATGATGTTAAGGCATCCATATGAAGATGTGGGGATATCTGATGTGCATATTGTGTAGAGTGTTGGAGAGAACGCACTTCCTTGCGGAACACCGCTCCTTATTTCAAAATGTAGTCCTTGGTACCCATTCATTGAGATATTTGCTGTTCTTCTATCAAGGAATATACATAATAGTCTCGAAATGATGTCAGGCATATTTAGTGATAACATTTTGTACTTCAGGCCTTCATGCCATACCTTATCGAATGCTTTAGATACGTCACGAAGTACTATGTAGCATTGATTTTTTCTTGCTAGGGAGTGTGCTATTTTCTCAAGTGTTATGGCAATGGCAGCTGGCAACTGACTGTCGCAAATCAAATCAACAAAAAGAGAAAGTAGGAGGGGGTACGTGGGGACAGGGAGAAGAATAGATGGGTGAGAGAAAGGAGGCTGGTAAGAGAAAAAGTCTCCGGGGCTTAAGCCAGGTGCTGTAAGTGTTTGTATGTTGTTGTGGGTCGGTCTCGACATCCCGTCACGCTTTCTCAACACGCACGAGCAAACAGAAACCACTCTGGGACGGCTTGGCAGGCATGAGCCTCGAAAGATGGAACCCCGGACACACCCAAGACAACCCGCGCCCACAACCGCCGCCCACCGCAGGGTTCTTCGGTTTTTGTTTGATCTTCTTGCTTGTCTTCAGGCTTTACTTTTTTTTTCTTTTTTTTTCTTTTTCTTCTTTCTTCTTCTCTTCTTTCTTCTTATCTTGTTTGTTTTTTTGTTACTTGTCTTGATTTTGGGTTATAGTTTTTACTTGTTTTGTCACTACCATGTACTCGCGCACACCCCCAAGCGCCACGGCACCCCCGCACGGGCGGCTGGCATCATTCTCAACCCCATCCCAAAACATACCACAAGGAGGAAAAAATGAGTGAAAAAATGAGTGAAAGAAGTCTGAGATAAAAAGTGTTTGTTTGTTTTGTTTTATTTTTACCAAAGAGTGGACAGGGGGAGAAGGACTCCGTATAGCGGAGGGACCAACAGTTTTTCGTGGGATCCGAACCACGGATAGTGAGGGGAAGGCCAGCGGAACGGAGTGGATTGTAGGAGTATAAAGTTTTGCAGCAGCGTAAAAAAGGGTAAGATTACCTCCGTATAGCAGAAGGGTCATTGGATTTAATGTGGCCTCGTCCGAACCACGGTAGGATAGTAGCAGTGAGTTAGAGGAGGGGGAGGGGGGGGGAGTGGAACGGAGTGGATTGTAGGAGTAAAAAGTTTTGCAGCAGCATAAAAGGGGGGGTAAGAATACCTCCGTATAGCAAAGGGGTCATTGGATTTAATGTGGCTTCGTTCGAACCACGGAAGGATAGTGAGAGTAGCTGAGAAGGACAATGAAGAGACTTTCGACCGATTTGCATCCCCACCGACCGACAGATTTACAACCCAACGGACGATCCGAAAGACAACCAGTCTTCATCCCCGTTGTGTGTGGTGTATCCAGGTCTGCTCCCCCGCGGGTGTGGAGGCCGTCGGTGACGACGCAAGGGTCCGGGGTCTCGAACTTTTAGCACATTGCTTTGCGCCGCCATCAGTCTTGGCTTTCCTGTGAGACTCGCACGGAGGAAGGACAGATGGTTAGAGAGTGTGGTTAGTGGGGGGATCTTTGCGGAAGACGGACCGTCGGCGGCTGCGCTGGTCACGGTCATTTAGCCTTGGCCACCCATGGCCTGTCAGTCTTGGCCCGCCTGGAAGGAAAACCCTCCGGACCCTAAACCGTTGGTAGAGGTGCAGGGCGGTGCACGCAGCACCAGCATGATAAAAAAAATAACGTATAAAAACAAAAAAAAGATGAATACAAAGCTATAAGACAATAAGTGAGAAAAAACCGCCGGGACCGACTGCGTGCCTCGCCCTGAGGAAGCCTGTTGGAAGAGTGTGGTTATTTAAGGACAGGAAAGGGATAGGGTCGTGGCTGAGTGAACTCTGTTGAGGAATCCGTTCGTGGCAGAACGTGGTCGTGGCCTGGGCTGCTGTGACTCACCACTGCCATCGGTTGGCACATCTCTAAAACAATACCACAGAGTGTGTGCAAGGAAGGTCTGACCAGAGGCCTGACTCTCCCGGATATGAAAAGGGTGAAAAAAAGGGTTAGTGGAAATAGCAGGAGTTAGTGGGAAACAGTGAAGTGATTATGTGTAGATTGGAGGTGGGGGGGTTTGGGTTTGGCGTTAGTAAGTTAGTTCGGGGAAGACGGTTACCTCGCAGGAGAGTGTCGATGAAGGTGTACATTGTGTCATGTGTGTGTTGGTACATGGTGAGTTGTTTTTGTGCTCTGTTGTATAGTGTGATGTTGATGGGAAGGATGTTGGTCTCCTCGTGAAGGGAGGAAGAGGTCCGGAAGTCGTACCACTGTCGCTGCCTGTGCGCGCCTTATATACCCCTCGCTCTTCTCGAACTTGAACTTGAGTGCAGCCACCATGCTGATCATTCCCGTGTTCTGATTGTGGCTGTGTCTTCGTCACAATCTCCATCAGAAAAAGCACTAAAACTTGGCCGGGAGAAATTAGTCAGGGTTTTATAGGTTTTATGAAACCTAACCTAACCTTTTAGGTTTTAATGAAACCAAACCTAACCTTAACCACAAAGTATATCTAACCTAATCTTATAAGTTTCATTAAAACCTATAAGACCCTGACAGATTTTTCCCGGCCCAGTTTCAGTGCTTTTTCTGATGGAGATAGTTTTTGATGGAAACGGTACCATAAAATTCGGTGATGATTTTTCTTTTTTTTTAAACTATGGGTTTGCGCAAAATAAAACTATCTCCATTAGAAAAAGCACCTATTGTAGGCCAGGAAAAAATAGTCGGTGTCTCTGAAAACGACCGTGAAGTCCTCGTCCATTATAACCAGCAATTTTTATATAAAAATAGGTTTCATATTTTTGGTTTCCGGAAGTAAATAACTACTGCATATTATACTGAGCCGAAAACAATAGAGACAAAGTAAGCTGTAAGGCCTGTGGAGCCCGCCAGCTCCTGCGGAATATCAACCCCATATTCTTACCTGTAGCAGTAAGAGCACGGTTGTAGGTCGATTGATATAATGACATTGCCACCAGACTTCACAACCTGCCAGGCTGGCACCATCTGGTATAGGGATGTGCACCGGTATCCGGTCCGGTGTACCGAAATACCGGTATTTTAGCACCGGTATTACCGGTATTACCGGTATTTTCCTCCGGTATACCGGTATCGGTATTAGTATTGCATCGGTATACCGGTATCGGTATATTATTTGGTCGGTATTGGATTTCGGTATTATGTTTTTCTCTTTTTTTGCTCGAAACAGACTCCTGACTAGTACCAAGACCAAGAACTGACTAGTGACTACTCCGACTGCCGAGACATGTATGGTAGCGTAACGCTCATTGGCTCAGAGCCTCAGAATCTGAGGCGCGTGTTATCATTGGCCGATTGCAGCTCAGCTGACAATGCCGCTCTTTGAAACCTCCCTCCCTCCCTCTACCCCGGAGGGCAGACCATCACAGAAAACGGATCATTACATATCACACAGGCGTCACTATATAAATCTAGCCTAGCTCACATTTTCATTATTATTATTATTATTATTATTATTATTATTATTATTATTATTATTATTAGTCTACTATTAATATGGTTAATTAATTCATAATAATGATGGCATCATCCTTTTCATTATTGTTATTATTATTATCATCCAAATTATTATTTTATTATTAATATAATTATTTCAAAAATATGTGTGTGTGGTGACTGTGTGTGTGTGTGTGTGTGTGTGTGTGTGTGTGTGTGTGTGTGTGTGTGTGCGTGTGTGTGTGTGTGTGTGTGTGTGTTGTGTGTGTGTGTTGTGTGTGTGTGTGTGTGTCGGAGAGTTTACACCTCAGATATGACTGACCCCTCGTATCTTAACCCTTTCACGCACGAAAAGTTTAATAAGTTTTTCCGTCCCCTGCGACATCAGTCTGGGGCTCTCTAAGGGGCCGCGCGTAATGGCCTGACTCTGCGGCGAATGTTTTGGTCATGTTATCAATTTCAACAACGGTTATCCTTCTTTCCTGGCAGTATTATGTATCGTTGTCGAAAGAGATTAATTCTGCACTTAGAAGACAAAAAATAAACAATGAAATGCAAGTCAAATAACGGAGTTAACGACTAAGAAAAAACATGAGTAAAGAGATATAAGAAAAGTTTACGTTCTGTCCCACTTCGTAACTCGATACTCCGCATGTCAACTTTTATGGTTTATATGCCAATAATATAAAGCGGATTTTAATGAGTGATCTCACCGCATACCATTACGGAATTTTACATCAATGGCCACAGTAGTTCATTGAGAAAATGCGAGAAAACTGAAAAACATACATGTTAGGAAGACGGATTAGGCTACAAGATGGGCTACCCACGGCTACGGGAACAACGTTTTAAAGGGACGGGCAGTCCGCGCTGACAGGCTGCATGCGGGAGTAGCTGACAGAAGCCCTTATCAATACGTTTATTTTTGGCGAATATTTTAAATGTTTTTTTTTGCCGCATTCGCGTCAAAGCTAAGCATGTAGACGGGGCCGTGTTGACGCGATCCGGCCATCCGGGCGTGAAAGGGTTAATCTTTCTTTAAAGCTCCCTCACAAATTCCATAATCGGACACCACGATAGCGCCACACAATTTGAGTATTGACGCTATCGTGAAAATATTGACCACGATAAACTCGCCAGACCACACATAGCCCTCACACAATAGTGATGTGTGATGGGTCATGACGGTCGTAAGATGGTCACGGATGGAGCATGACAGCTGTAAGACTACGTACGACTGAAATCAACGGGGCTTTTGTCGTCACGATAGAGCTACGATAACCACGACAGTGCATGAAGATCAACGATAGCGTCAAGAGCTAGGCAACATGCCTCACACGTGGGTGTGTGTTGCCATGTGATGGAGAAGGAAGGTGGGCTAGGATGAAGTCGGGAGAAAGGTTACACACGACCTTTCGAGCGCAATTGACTTTGCGACAGCGAAAGACCGCTTCGAGCGAATGACTTTCGAGCGGAGGACGCTTCGAGCGGTAGGATAGATAGCACATAAACACGCATGGTATAAAAGCAATAAGGGACTAGAAATTGTTGTTATGGTATTTAAGGAATGTTCTGTCAGATGTCTGTCTGGTTTAGAAATTGATTTTTAGTGATTGATCACCCAACCCAGCACCCGCCCGTACTGCCGCGCCACGGCAGTCGGCTGGTGTTGTGGTGGGATCTCCCACTATAGGAAAGTTTGTCTATATAATCGCTTTCTTATCTGTCCCTCTCTCTCTCTCATACTTCCCTCTCCCCTCCATTACTCCCTCTTTCCCTCCATCCCTCTCTCTTAAGTTAGACACCGTTATTTATTTTAAGAGATCTTCTGTTAAATGTCTGGTTAGAAATTGAATTTTTAGTGGCAGGTCCCACACTATACCCACTGTTGTGGTTTGGGATCTGCCAATATAGGAAAGGTTTTGTTTTATCGCTTCTGCTTTAATCACGAATAACTTACCATATGGACTACAACTTTGTCATATGCGTCTTCTACAACCTCAAACCTCTTGGCAAGCTGGTACTTGTCAAAAATCCGGACAAAATTATCTAATAAGTACATAAAATAAGGTGGCTCCGCACGTCGCCATCCAGCAACGTTTTAGACCGCAGGACGAGCGCCTCTCCAGTCCCACACATCCCTCACGGACAAGGCAGCGCGCAGTAAGTTGGGGTTAGTTTGGCTTTATTTTAAAACAAAGCTAACCTTACCCAAACCGGCCTGAACCTGCTGTCCGTGAGGAGGCTTGGCACCGACTGTCTCTGACTGCGCTGGTGGCGACGCGGAGTTTGCACCCTATCTTATTTCTAATTAGAAATTTTTGAGTCCAGTTGACTTCTTGACCAAAAGTAAACAGCTGCAAGAGGGTTTGAAGGTGTAGAGACGTGTGGACAAAAGAGTTAGGCCTTCATCTATATAATAAAACTATAGGAGTAGCCGTGTTGTTAAGTCGGTTTGGGTAGCCGAAACTGACAATTCAATTTTGATGAGAGGAGTAGGCAAAAAAAATACATGGCAAAAATAAGATGGTAGGTGGTAAGCGGCTTGGGCCCATGTCGAATGAATAATTTTTGAACGGGGTTTTGTGCCTAATAACACTTAAGAGTATTAGATTACAGTAAAGAAACTTCAGGTAAACACACCAGCTATAATTTCCAACTCACCGTATTAGACGCATGGACTAAAGTGTGTGTGTTGTGTAGTGTGTGTGTGTGTGTGTGTGTTGTGGTGGGGTGTGTGTGTGTGTATGTGTGTGTGGTCGTCGTAGTGTGTGTGTGTGTGTGTGTGTGTTAGTGGTGTGTGTGTGGTGCGTGTTGAGTGCGTTGCGTGCGATGCACTTGACCAGTGACCAACGACAGCAAACAAACAGGATTGGAGGGCACTCACATTGTTGTCTTCAAATAATCTACTACTACAAACATCAATATATAATGGGTCCAAAGGGCCCACAGCACTTGCAAGGTAGTAAGCAAGAGAATGGTGGAGCAGGACGATAAAACGAATCTTACCGCAAATAGTATTTCAAAAATACTGAAATTATATAAAATGATCATAATACATAGAATATATTATATGTGAAAAGTGTGCACACGAAGTGAAATAAATAGTAGATAGTGAAAAATAGTACCGTAATTTCAAAAAATAATTTTATTATCCAAAACTATCATATACACTAAAGGTTCATTTAAGAACTGAAAACAGATAAAAAGTAGCAATATAATGTATAAAGGTGTTACATTCACATACAGCAAATATCCGATACTGTCGCACTCAATTATGTGTCTGAAGGGGCAATATTCTTACATGCAGGACGGAGTAGTAGGTGGCCGTTGTTATGTCTTTGTTTGGTAGCGTTAGCCACAGCTTTCAAGCTTTGCCTGGATCGCTTATATAACTTTTCGAGTTGATCTACGATATAGCTGTTCTGGGCAAACAACGCGGGTCTGCAGAGGACTATCTTGGCCTCCCTGTGGCAGCACTTCGACCTAGCTTGTAAAAGTTGAGGCTGTTGCTCCCTCTGTGTATTGATGCGGTGTTGCCATCTGCAACACATCATTATTTGTCCGCAGGCTAGACCAAAAAATGGTAACAAGATGCGAATGGCCACGTAGTTATCGATCCAGTGTCTTAAGTAATCACCAGTGGGCCAGGGAGGAGTGGCGTTGCCAGCTATGGCATGTAAAATCGCTGGGATGTGCTCACTCGCTGAGGCAGGAAGGGTAGTGCAAGCATGCGCTGTGTATCAGCAACAGCACCAGAGGTTGGTATGGCCACTTTCAAACCCAAAGACTCCACTACCTTATACTACAAACAGGCCATGCGAGTCAGTGAGAAAAAACTACATCCCTGTGTAGATACCACACCGGAATACCTTCAACGAACACTCGCCCACAAATGCAATGCTACAAAAGTGTCAACTGTATATAACCTTTTGCGGAGCAGAGCATGGAGAGGGTCACTTCATAGTTTGACAGGGACTTCGGACGATAAGTGCTTGACGTCTACGGCGGGACATCCACACTGCCAAAAAGAGAGGGACCTGTCTCAACACTGTCATTCCTGTGTATGAAGGCGTTGTTATGCTGAACAAAGATTGTGTGAATGGTTCTCTGACGAGTCTTGAATGTAGGCATTTGCATACAGGAAAACTTGGCCTTTGCAGTAAGTGATTTGGTTCATGACGTGTATTGCAAATATGAAGTGGTCGAGCACCATTAACGATATTAACGTCGGCCTGACAGAAATCTTTTGGGATGAAGGCAGTCTTGAAGTAAATCTCCAGGGTTCTTGGAATGGCTGGGCCTTGTTTCAATAGCTGGCGATAACGGTTGGCACTACCGGACTCGTTGGCCTGGCAGGGAGGCTGGCAGGTAGTGCATCAGGCACAATCTTGTCGAGACAGACATCCTCAAAGATTGGTGCTTAGCAGGAAACAAAACTGTGATGAGCAGCAGCACGCCTCTAGTTCTTGCTTATAATGTCTGCTGCGTGTCCTGACCAGGGTTCTGTTGGGTGGTGTGGCGGCTGGGGTCACGGAACAAAAAACACCATCTGACTCGTAAATCTGCAAGGGACAGCAAAGTCCCTTGGCGTCGCACACTGCACCGACCACACAGTCTTTGATGAGGAGCATCGTTGTCTAGCTGAACTTCGTGTTATATCGATGACCCTGGTGTACTGTCAGAATAGTTTGCCCACGCTTGGAATAGGCCATATAGACTCACTACTTTATAACTTAAAGTTACTGGGCTCCAACATCCACGGAGGGGATAGGGGGAGGTTGCAAGTGGGGTTCCGGGAGGATAGCTGGAACTCGAATGAAAAACAAACTACGTCAAAGGAGGCTCGCACGGATGTGGAATCTCATGTGAGTGACAGTGGATCCACTTCCATGGTTTCGGCGGAGTCTTCAAGTCTGGCTAATAATCGGTTTCCTGCCGGGTACAGGTAAACGTGGCAGGTGGATCAGTAGTATCGACGTGCCATGAAGTCTGAAAGTGAGGGTGACTCTCAGGCCATGGGACGACAGGCACTCGTGGGTGATGATGGAGTTGAAACTGCAGATGCAGAAGAAAGTGTCGTAGAGAAGCACTGAAAACAGCGCCAATGCGAACCAGCAGGGACGATTCATCAGTCTATCTGTACTCCAATAACGAGGATGCAGTGTGAAAGACCTGTGCGCCATCTACCTCAGCAGTCACACTTAAAACCGTGTTCTTTGTAGTCCGCAACCTCCTTAATACAAACGATACACGGGTTTCTTGTCTAAGTAAAGCAGGCTGATAAGAAAACCTTTTTGCTGTACTGGAGGACTAATTGCCGTTCTGCTACACAGTATGCTGCCAGAACACCCAATGCAATAAGCTATACTCGACCCAGTAAATATATATCGTGGCTCCACGGGTTACGATTAGGGATTAGGTAGGTAGAGGGGAGTGAGGTCAGGTCAGGTCAGGGCCCCATCTGCCATGGACGTAAGTATAGGAGGGGCAGCTAGTTGCCTCACTACGTAAATTGCCTTTATTGTGTTTCACCATTATTATTGAGGCTTTAATTACTATCTCTTTAAAGTTACAGCCATAGCTTACTATATGCATCGCTATTATTTATAATCATAAACCAGTAATATATCAGAAGTACCACACGTGTAGGTTTACCACGGCCTTCGTGTACAGTAGCATTCCTCCTGAACGCACCACACACCTTTATACAGAAACCCATAGGTGGGGACAGGGACTGCCAGGTCCCGCACCAGACTGACAGTTCCACCCAATATCTACATTCACCCAAAACGAGCCCACAAAACGGCGGACCTCAGGGTTCTCAGGAAGCGCACGACAAAATCACCCAATATTATATTAGTTGTGTCATGTAAGAGGCTCAAGACGACTGAAAAGATATAACAAAAAAGGAAAAAAAAGTATTTGACGAAAGATAATATATAACAAAAAAGGAAAAAAGAGTATGTGACTAGTAAGTACCTATTAAAAAAAACATTTATATATATATATATATATATATATATAATATAATAGTATAATATATATATATCCTGATGAAGGAATATATATAATATAATTATATTATATACATAATATATTTTTTTTTTTTTTTTTTATATATATATAGATATATATATCATAATATCGACTATATCATTAAATATATAAGATATATATATATATTATATTATATTAGGATACATACCCATTCACCAACATATAATATTACAATTCAACATTCAACATTCAAATAGGCCAACAATGGTATGTTTTATACTGAAAAGTTATATATCAGGTATATCACATTCTCCTGATCGTCGGCATTGGCATAAATGTCTTTGTTAAAGTGACAGCATTTCCTCTGTGGTTTAAAACTCATTGCAACAGTACGTGGATATTTCTATGCATGAATGCAACGGACATGTCATGTATTATATTCTAAACTCTTGTATTAGCAACTTGCAAGTCACTCACGCAAGCTGATTTTATATCCTAAATACTGAGTCTCGGCAGCTGTATAGTAGAGAGTAAACTGTGGTCTGACAGTCTCCCTGAGCTTCTCCTAGTTATATAGTATAATTAGAAGGTTTGATATCTAGATTTAGAAGTTAGAGGACGGCTGAATGGGGGTTTGGGCTGGAAGGGTTGTGATGAAAATTAAGGTGTGGGCATGCCCCAGGTCAATATAATTACTCATCCCTAGTGGTTGTCAGTAGCTAGGATGTGACCGTGACGAGGTCCAACGACTGAGGTCCTAATCAGGTCAAAGTTCGGTCGCTAGTGATAATCCTCCTTGACGATAATTGGTGTGAATTGGATAATCCTCTCTTGAGGGATTATCATGAACGGGCTGTTGCAAAATGTGTAACACAACATAGCTGAGGCTTCGAAATGACAAAGCAACACAAATCCACGCCAACTTGAAGAATAAAAACAGCCAAAAACGACACCAACCCGCGACCACGTCCCCAAACTATTCTAAAAACAAGCACAATTGGGCTGGCAAACCCTGGCAGGCGGGACGGGCCCGGGGTGCCGTTAGGACATTCCATTCAGTAGATGAACACTAAAGTCGCCAGGACAACTTTTTTTCGATGTATAATTTTTGTTTAGCGTCTAAATCACCTAACACATTGATCTACACCATGATTCAGGAAGATAAAAGGGGCTATCGGAGAGTCATCTGTCATTTTGTGTCTTACATCTGATAGGTCTGGTAGGAAGTACTATCAATAAACAAATTATTCAAAAAGAATCACCAGAGTTGGTGACCAACAATAAGGTCGCCCAATTAGTGTTTATGTTCTGAGTGTCATCCCGCAGTCGTCGTCGCGACAAAAACAAAAACTAGTTGGGAGTGTGAAATCGTATGTAACTTGCAGCTCAGAAAGCATAAAACAAACGCATGGAAAACAAGGTAGATTATACAGGTCATAGATTATAAACCTACTGTGTATCGTCTTCAGGGCACATACCACATCAGTATTGATGCTATTAATTTGTAATTTTGCGTGCTGGCGCCATTAGTACTAGCTAGGTGACTAAAGGGTGTATATGCGGTAAAGGATACAGGTAGGTCACGTCAGGGTAATGCACACCACACACACAAGAGGTAGTACCTGACCTATCTCACTCCCTCTGCCTGGAATACGTACTGGCCTATAGTGATTTATAGAAACAGGGACGTTACGACCCTATCTGTTACGACTTTTGACTGTGTGTATTTGTATCGTTGACGTGTGATGAAAAGAAAAAGTTAGTGTATCTATAACGCCTAATATAACGTATAAATCTACGATATTCAGCCAGAAACGGTTAGTAGAGGTAAATGAAAAGAATATTATCAATACACGGTGAGTGAGAAGCGAAGCAAGGTTTGTGGGGCGCTTCGTAAAAGTATTGCTCGAATCGAGTCCCACGCTTCGAAAAAGTATTCGCTCGAACGTCAACGCTCGAAAAAGGATTCACGCTAGAATCGTACCCAAACGCTCGAAAAAGTATTCGCTGAATCGGCCAACGCGCGAAAAAAGGATGCGCTCAATGTCCAGACACCGGAGAAACAGGGGGGGTTGCGGGGTTGGTATGGCGAACGGGGGAAACGGGGTGAGGCGGGGTTGTTAACTAAAGAGGGAGGGTGTTTGTGTGGTGTGGGTAAATGGGGTAGAGGGAGTTATAGGGAGCAGTATAAGAAGGCGTTGGTGGCGTGGTGGCGATGTGAGATGGGTAAACGGGGGGGTGGGGGTGTCAACCAGTAGTGGTGAGGGAGTAGGGGGTAGGGAGTCGAGGGAGGGGGGTCACATGTGTGAGGGAGTTAGGGGGGTAGGGTAAGTCGAGGGGGGGTACGGTGTTACACCGTCAGGATAAGGTGAGGAGAGTAGGGGGGTAGGGCAGTACGAGGGGTGGGTGTACCGCGTGGTGAGAGAGAGAAGGAAGGAGTCAGAGATGGGTGGAGGTGAATGAGAAAGGGGGGAGAAGGCGGACGGGGGTGCAAAAAAAGGGGAGAAGGTGGGTGAAGGGCGCGACCGTAACGTATTTGTATCGTCACGAAATAGACATACGATGCATCACGATAGTGTCACGAAAGTGCAATAAGATAACGATATAGCGTCACAGACTTATAGGACTTAAGATAGCGCTGCGTGGGTCACAAAAAAAAGCGGGAGAGCTTCCCGATTTTTTACGTTGCCGCACTACATTTTCGTTAGAACGCCCTCGGCAGAAGCGCAGTCCACGGACCGCGTCACGATGGACCCATAACCAGGACCATGGACGGACGCTGCGAGCATGTATGGTTGGCGGCTCGTGGGTTCCCATATGGTATGTGAAGGGGGCTTTTACCATCTATTGAAGAAAAATGCGTTTCACGGGTCTCAGGTGGCGCCATTTGAAATAATAACAATGAATAATAATTAAAATAATGATGATATATGATATAATAATAAAAAACAACAATAGTAATAATAATAATAATAATAATAATAATAATAATAAATAATAATAATAATGATAATGTAATGGTATAATGATAATGAATATAGTATAATAATAAATAATAAATAAACCAGATAAAATGATCAATACAATAATAGTGATACTAACAATGTATGATAACAATAAATGAATACGAGCGAGCGCGAAGCGCTCGTGAATTCGCACGGGATACGGATTTTCTCACTTAGCGGCCGACCCGACACGACTCGACGAACGGACCCGACCATCACCGCTTTTTCATCAGCTTATATCATTGAATCCCGCTCGATTGACACTAATGCGTCACTTCGCCAGTCTGACTAGCCCCATTCAATGGGTGTCATGTCACACAAGGATCAAACTCGGTGACACCGCACGTGCGCACGTGCGGACGGGTTTTTACGGGCTGTCGCTCGTCCTTTCGCGATAAGGCGTTCTCTGGTAATAAACAAAATGGGATAACTAATAATGATAAAATAAATAAGAATAATAATAAATTAGGGAGAATGTATATGATGATAATAATAAAGATAATGAACACGCATCATTACTACCTAGATACAACAACACACACACACACACACACACACCACACACAAAACACAACACACAACACACACACACAGCACACACAGTTAACACCACAAACACACACACAAACACACACACACACACACACAACACACACACACACAAACAAGACACCCACCACCCACTACTATCTATGTGAGTCTGATTGATAACAATGTTAGCAATTGTAATAATGAAAATATTAGCATACAAGCATTAGCAATACGAATATGAATGTAATAATTATCAATAAGATAATAAAAATGAAAGAAAGAAAATGATAATTTTAATATATATTATTTTATATATATATATATATTATATATATAAAATATTATAAAAGGGTTTGTATTATAACAGTTTCAGTCGCCACTATTCCAACATTTCAATCCTATTTACCCCCCTTTCGAGTCAACCCTCGATATCTTCTCCCTCCCTCCCCCCACCTATCCTCACCCATCACTGGAGAAAGGCGTGGTGGGGTGAGGAAGGAACAAGGAGGGAAGGGGAGATAAGAATGAGTAAGTGTCATGTATGTTGGTGTGAGAAAACTTATAATACCAAGAAGGAAATACTGAAATGGATCTAATTTGTCGTTTTAAGAGCAAAATAACTCGAGAGAGAGAGACGCAGATCGAGTAAGGGGCGATCTGATAGAAGTTTTTAAGTGGAAAAAGGGATTTAATAAGGAAGGAAGAGGTAGGAAAAGTTCTTACGGCTATTAACCGGGGTTTATAACAAGAAGAAATGGATTTCAAGCTGGAAGGGCGTAGATTTAGAATTGAAATAGGAAAAAACTGGTTCACAAATAGGGTGGTGAATGTTTGGGAAAATGGACTCAGTAGACAGGTAGTTAGTGCGGAGTCTTTGGAGAGCTCTATACCCCCCTGTCTCGCGGCTCACACCAGCCCGTCGCCACCCACCACCTTTGCTCCACCTCGATCCCTCCTCCCCATTCCCCAATATTCTTGCTGTGGTAAATGCTATAGATATGAATATGAAAAAAAAAATTAGGACCGATAATTTGTTTTTTGGTCTTTTTGTCAAGGGCAAATAAAATGTGTTAATATTGTCATCTCACCTGTCTATTTAATCTTAATCTACATATCTCTAGAAATGTCTGAAAAAATAATATTTCCTTCGGTTTTTCCTTAATTTTGCGTTTCCTTAGAATTTTCCTTCTCCTCATTTCCTTAATATAAGGAAATTCCCCTGGAAGTGGAAACACTGGTTCACTGTAACATCAGGATGCCAGATAGTTGGGCGGATTTATGGTCAAATTAACTGAAAAAAATAAATAAATAGAATAAAAAAGTATTTACATTTTTATATTATATGTATATAATAAAATGTATTTAAATACTCATTAAGTATTTAATTACTGTATTTAAATACATGAAAACGAATGTATTTATAAATAGATTTTTTAATACACAAATGTTTTTAAAATACAAATGAAATTAAAAATACTGCCCAGTCTGGCTTATATATCTATCTAAACTGTCTTTCCCAGGAATTTCAGGAACTCTTTGTCCAAAAATAATGTTAAAAGGAAATTTGAATCAAATTATTGTTATTTCCTTATTTAGAGGTTACATTATACATAATAATTACTGATACAAAAAAAAAAATGGCCTACGCCACATAAAACTTTATTTTAGGGGAGTCTATGCTGTACGGTAGGGTTACGAATTGTAAAAAAAAAAGAGATGGCCGACACCAGGGGCGGATTTATGGTGTGCGGGCCCTAGGCCGGTGGGAGTGCGGGGCCCTGAATGAAATGTGGGGTAAAATTCTAGAGTCCTTTCCCGCCCTTATTAGTCTTTCTTTTTTCTCCAGATCTTCACAGACCCCTTCAGATACCCTCTAAAACGTAATTATAAAGTGGAGGAGAGATCCCCCCTTCAACGCCCCCTCCCCCCTTACATTACCCCCGCCCTGGACCCCCAAAATAGAATTTATAACCCAAACCTCACTACAACCTAACCAAAAACCTCCCAGCGAGATCTAGGGGTGGGAAAGGACTACAATTTTACCCGGTTAGGTTAGGTTAGGTTAGGTTAGTAATTTTTTTTTTTTAATCTCTCCCCACTTTATTATTACGTTTTAGAGATATCTGAAGGGATTTGTGATGTCTGGATAAAATTTAAAACCACTAATAAGGGCGGGAAAGGACTCTAGAATTTTACCATATGTGGTTCAGATTTCATATTAGTTTAATTGAAACTTTTCCACCCATATTTTACATTATGTTGGTACTAATTTGTGGCATATTATGGTACATGCAATGTAACAGTGTTCGAGCAAATAAGAAATGTCCAGCATTCAGATTTTCATTGAAAACATATTTTTTCCTCTGGGGTGCGGGGGGCCCTTGCGGGAGCGGGGCCTAGGCCATGGTCTACACGGCCCCCCTTAAATCCGCCACTGGCCGAAGGCCACAGGAAACTTTATTTTAGGGGGGGCTATGCTGTACTGGTCTGTATTCGGGACTGAGAGTGCTGTGAAGTGTGGGGCGGGGTATCCAGCTTCTTTCCTGTGAATACAGGAGTGAAGCAAGGGTGCGTCCCCTTTCCCCATCACTTTTCAAACGCTTGTATGGACTGGGTGTTGGACAAGGTTGTAGATCAAAGTGATTTGGAGCATCCGTCGGCAACACCAAGATCACTGATCTTGTTTTTGCCGATGATGCAGTAATCCTTGCTGAGTCGCTGGAGGTCCTTGGGGATGGCTCTCGAGGCGCTGCACGAGGAGGCAAAGCCTTTGGAACTTGAGGTCTCTGGTCAAGCCAAGGTCCAGGTATTGGACTTACTAGATGAAGCAAATACAGGGCGTTCATGGTGTGGCGAGGACATTGAGATCTTGGAAGTTTTACATACCTTGGTAGGCAGTCCATAATGACGCGGGGCCGTCAAGAAGTCTTCGGCGGATTGGGCATAGCCCACGGTGTATGGACTCGCTCAGCGGGAGTATTTGGGTTTTCGGTACCTGTGGCAGGAGGACAAAGATCCGGATCTTTCAATCGCTTGTGATCCCGTTTACTCTATGGTTGTGAGACATGACACTAAATATTGACTTGAAGAGACGATCAATGCCTTGGTAATAGGTGTCTTTCGCAGAATCAGGGGTATCGCGGGATTATACCGTGTCAAATCAGCGAAATTGCACTGAGACCCGAATCGAGGCCTATTACCTGTCATAGTCCTGTCAGCGCCAACTTCGGCTTATGGGCAAATGTGGCACGCTACCCTGAAACCGATCCCTTCCCATCGGGGTTTTATCTGTAAGAGACAATCGGCGTGGAAGAGGCCAAGGGGGCGCCCACAAGCTCGTTGGCGGGGGCAAGTTGTGTTTCTTGTCGAGAGCTGCCTGGTATGGGAAAGAGTCGCATGGAACTCGGCGTGGTGACCCCCGGAGTGGCGTCGTAGGGTGGGCGAGGCGATGCGCCCCCCGGCGTATGCCCCCAATGATTGATTGATATGCTGTACGGTAGGGGTTAAGAATTGTAAAAAAAAGAAATGGCCGACGCTATAGGTAACTTTATTTTAAGGGGGTCGATGCTGTAGAGGTTAATAATTGTCTGAGAATGGACAAGTAAAAAAAACCACGAAAAAATCAAATACCGATACCGGTAATACCGGTATTTTGGCATGGTATCTTTATACCGGTATCGTAACTGATACCGGTGTGAGGACGTGCCGGTATTATTCCCGTAAACCGGTATCGGCAATACCGGTATTTTTTTTATACCGCACAACCCTAATCTGGTAGTCCTTGACGTATCTCCCGCTATGGAAGGCGGCGATCATGTGGTCGGCGATGGCCTGTCAGGCATCTGCCTTGCTCTTCGCCGATCAACTCGGCATGTAAAAATCCCCCACGCAGGACATGGGACATTTTTCCTTGCTTGAAAAAGGGTGCAAGGATGAAAGTCTCGGCCTGAAAACAATTATCTTTCCTCGTCAATAGGTCGGGCGCCATGTCAATGTTTGTGTCTTTTGAACGGATAATTTCATTTCTGGTACAATTATCCTTATAGATGAATTAATTCATTGTAGTCTTCAGCAATTATCATAGAAATATTAATCTCATGTTTTTCGATATTTTTATACCTTTTTGATGACTCTTAGTAGTGATATTTCATGTTATCCAAATCGATCTCTTGCTAAATGTAGCGCTCAGCGCTTCGTCCTAAGCCGAAGTCTTAGGACGAGCCCTAAATTCCTCGTCCTAACTAGGACGCGTCTTAGACTTTCCTCGAACCTTAGGACGCAGGGTTAGGACGAGTCCTAGGACGAATCCTAAATCTCTATAAGTATGGGCCCTGGAGTCGTCCCTTTATTTTGGGCACAAGATACACACCTGGCAACATATTCTTCAATGTCTACACGCATCGTGGGCCAAAAATACACACGGCTCGCGGCTGGTAGGGTACGATTACGTCCCGGATGTCCAGCCATGGGCACATCGTGAACAAGTTTAAGTACCGTCGGAACAAAAACGTCAGGAATAACATATTGTTCCACTGGATCTCCTTTATGTGGCCAATGTCGGCCCAATACCTTGTCAGTTGACAGGAAAAATTGTGAGTAATTCACTGACACTGATAGTAAGGAGGTCTCACCGCCTGACTCTAAGGCATAGATGACCTTCCCCCAAATTTCATGTTTGCGTTATTCGACACCCATTCATAGTGAAAAATTCGGCACGGGATTTTCCCCTGTGACCGCACCTGCCCACCGGAACGTTTGCGATAACGCGTCCGTACCACATTTGCACGTCCGGGCAAATATTTGAAGGTTGGGTTTAAACTCTTGGATCGCCAGATACCATCGTGCAGGGCCTACCGGATAAATTCTTACCATTAAATAGCTCAGTAACGGCTGCATGGTCGGTATAGACAGTTATTGGATAACCAAATATAACGTCTTTGAAATGTTTGAGAGCCCAAATTACTTCGAGGGTCTCTTGATGTGTAACGGAATAATTTACCTCCACCGGTATAAGAATTCTACGCGCGCAGGTGATTACACGGTTCTTCCCTCTTTCATCTTTCTGCATCAGTACTGCCCCAAGTCCCTTAGCTGAAGCGTCTGTATATAGCTCAAATGGAGCTGAGAAATCTGGGAATGCTAAGACAAAAGCTTTCCCGAGTGCATATTTTAACTCTTCGAAACTTTTCTCATGAGGAGCATCCCAGTGAAATGAGACATCTTTTCTTAACAGTTGGTTTAGGGAAGATGCCATTCTGGTGAAATCTTTGATAGAGGGGCGTGTTAAAAAGCCCGCTAGTCCTAAAAATTATCTAACATTCTCAACACTCTGGAGTTGAGGAAATTTTTTGACGGCCAATACCTTATCGTCCATGGTGTAGAGTCCCTCCCGGTCGACAATATGGCCCAAGAAGCTAATCTTAGTTCTCAAAAATTCACACTTGGTGAACTTGGCTTTGAGACCAGCTGACAAGTCGCTGAAAAACTGACTTTAAAGTTTTAAAGTGAGACTCATGGTCTTTGCTAACAATTATAATGTCACCCAGGTAAGCAAACACGGAGTTACCTATCATCCCGGGAAAATATTGCGTTTACTTCTTGAAAAGTAACGCCACGGATTTCAACCCAAAACGGATCCGAACCCCTTCGTAGGGGGGTTTGTGCGGTATCAAAAAAATCCCGGTATTGCCGAACCGGTTTTAGGGAAAAAACCGGTACGCCTCACCCCGGGGTATCAGTTAGATCCCCGGTTACCGGGATACCGGCCCAAAATACCGGTATTCCCGGGTATCGGTTTTTGATTTTTCGTGTTTTTTTATTGTCCATTCTCAGACAATTATTCCCCTCTACAGCATCGACCCCCCAAAAAAATTTTTCCTATAGCGTCGGCCAAAATTTTTTTTTTACAATTCTTAACCCCTACCGTCAGCATAGCCCCCCCCTAAAATAAAATTTTCCTGTGGCGTGGGCTTGGCCTCTCTTTTTTTAAATTCGAACCCCTCCCGTACAGCATAGCCCCCTTTTAAAATAAATTTTCATGTGGCGTAGGCATTTCTTTTTTTATAAATCGTAATCCTACCGTACATCAAAAACCCTCTAAAATAAATTTTTTATGTGGCTAGGCCATTTCTTTTTTTGTATCAGTAATTAGTATTAATAACTATAATGTAACCTATAAATAAGGAAAAAACAATATTTTGTTTTAAAATTTCCTTTAACATTTTTTTTTTGGGCGAAGTTCCTGAGTTTCCTGGAAAGACGTTTAGTAATATATCCCAGGTGGGCAAATTTTTGAATTTTTTTGTATTTAAATACATTTGGTATTAAATCTATTTATAAATACTTATTTTTTTTCAGTTTTAAATACAGTAATTAAATACTTAATAGTATCAAAAATACATTGTCATAAAAATTAAAAAGTAAATATTTTTTTTATTCTATTTATTTATTTTATTCTTTTAATTTGGCCATAAACCCGCCCAACATCTGGCAACCCTGATGTTACAGTAACCATACGTGTTTCCCCTTCCGGGAAAATTTCTTATTTTAAAGGGGAAATTTCCCCTAAAAGGGAATATATATAAACTTTGCCGTAATAACAGTCAATCCCCGGGACAACCTTTTTTTCTTTTTTACAGACTGTGGTGGGGTTATAAACTTTCATTTCTCATCCCCTTTCAGGGGAAAAATAGAAGGGGCTATCGGGGAGTCTGTGTCTATTGGGGTCTTCATCTGTGTCATATTAGGGCTATAATGAACAAATGACAAAAATATCTACAAATGGCTACCAAAAGTAAGTCCCTCTATGTTTATTTTTCTGAGTGTCGTACCGCTGTCGTCGTTGCCCGAAAAAAAAAACGCGTATGAAAAATTTTAAACCTATTTACTTGCAGTACAAAGCAAAAAAAAGCGAAACGGGTAGATTATACAGTCAGATATAAACTACTGTGTATCATCTTCAGGCCACATAAAAACAGTATAAGGTATAATTCGTAATATATGGGCCTGGCGACATGATTAGGTGGCGACTTTACTGTTATCTACGGGAAGGAAAAGTACGCAAAAAATTTAAGGGAAATTTTTTTTTTTGACATTTCTAGAGATATGAATTAAGATTTAAAGCCAGGGGAGATGATAATATTTGATATGATGATTTTAAAACCCCCACATTTGATCCATTTCGGGTTTTTCCCTTTTTGTAATAGTTTTTTTCACACCAAATACTGCACTTTTCCCATTCTTATCTCCCCCCCCCTCCTTTCCTTCCCTCAAACCCCACCACCCTTTCCCAGTGATAGGTGGGATGGGGGGGGGGGGAGGGAGAAAAAATTTAAATAGTATGGGGGGTGTGTGGGGGTGTGGGGGTCCGAGCTGGGCAAAATACATTGAAGTATTTAAAAAATAAATACTAAATACATGGGGAAATGATTTTAAAAAAATAAATATAAATACATTTTACAATGTATTTAATACTAAATACTAAATACATCAGTTGTTTTAAAAACATTTCTAAATACTTTTTTAATACCACAAATTTTAACATGTCCGAAAATAATGAATTTCCTTAGGATTTCCTTAGATTTTGGGTTTCCTTAGAAATTTCCTTCTCAGCTAGGCCTAAATTTCCTTAAAATCCGGAAATTTCCTTGCCAGTGGAAACACTGGTTCACTGTAACATCAGGATTGCCAGATAGTGGGGCGGGTTTATTGTCAAATAGGTGCCTTGCACTGACGTCACGATCTAGCGGCTTCAAGCCAACTGCCGCCCGTCAGAGCTAGGTGGAGGACCAACAAACTCCACTTGCCGCCCGTGTTTGCCCGCTTATAATAATTTTCCACTACCAAATATATGTTTATCAGTATAAAAGATATACTGTTATCTTCGGAAATGTTTGTTCTATAATATTATCAAATAAAAAACCGTAAAACACACTAAAGAAATGCCATTATGAGACTCAAGAAATATGCATGAACTTAATAGCTAGAAAGCTAGCTATAATAGCTAGCTAGCTTAATAGCTAGTTAATATTCACTTAAACTCTTCGCCATTTAATATTTTTCGAGAAAACTTTTTACTTAGCGAATATCGATAGAAGCGGAATTGCATTAGCTTTCCATTGACATATTTCGTTTTCTGATAAATGAACTAGCAGCATGCATAAATTAGCGTTAACTAAATAAATAACATCAATCGGGAAAAATTACCCAATTTCATGATTCTATTTATTTAGTTAGCGCTAATTTATGCATGCTGCTAATTCATTTATCAGAAAACAAAATATATCAATGGAAAGCTAATCAAATTCCGCTTCTATTGATATTCTCCATGTAAAAAAATTATAACAAAATATTAAATGGCGAAGAGTTTAAGTGAATGCATATTTCTTGAGTCTCATACTGGCATTTCTTTAGTGTGTTTTACGGTTTTTTATTTGATAATATTATAGAACAAGCATTTCCGAAGATAACAGTATACATTTTATACTGATAAACATATATTTGGTAGGGGTAAATTACCATAAGCTGGCAAACATGGGCAGCAAGTGGAGTTTGTTGGTCCTCCACGCTCGCATCTCCCGCGTCTGTCGCAGCCACAACGTGGGCTGTGACGTCACGTACAAGGCACCTATTAACTGCTAAAAAAGTATTCATTTTTTTATATAAAATTTTATTAAATAAAATGTATTTAAAACAATGTATTTAAATATCATAGAATATTTAAAACATGACAACCAATGTATTTATAAATATTTTAAATACACAAAAGTATTCAAATACGTATTAAATACAAATTTTATTTAAAAAACGGGGCCCGTCTGTATGTGTGTGTATGGTGTGTTTCTGTGTGTGCTGTGTGTGTGGTGTGTGTGTGTGTGTTGTGTGTGTTTTTTTTTTTTTTCTTGGGTTTTCATCTAGGGAGTAGATGGGTAGTATCGTTCTATATTATTTTCATTATGATTTTATCAACATTATTATTATATTATTATTATATTATTTTTATTATTATATTATTAATCATTTGATTATTATTTTATTAATGTTATAATTATGTTAGTATCATATCATTGTTATGATTATTTTTTTCTGAGTTTTCACAGCCGGGGGGACTCGGGTTTACAACCGAGAAGTTCCGGGTTCATCCCCGGCGGAGGGAAAAAGTTGGGCTGTTTCCTTAAAACCCAGCCCCTTTTCCCCCCACATGAATGGGTCCGGGGGGTAGCCGGGGGGTTTTGCCCCCTCCCGGGGTGGTGCCTTCGGCCAACACTTAAGCACTAGCAGACAGCTCTCTCTCCTCCATCCATCTCATCTCAGATCCATCTCAGCTGCGTCGATAACTGACGAAATTCTTCAAACAAACAAACAAACAAAAATTGTCCAAGCGCGCTTCGCTCGCTTGGACACCTATTTCAACCGAATTCATTCTTTGGTACTAAATAGATTGGTGAATCTGTCATATAGGCTTGTAAAATGTTTACTCCACGAATGGGGGCAAGGTCTAGAGTGCATATTGGCAAGCCAATATGTAATCTTATGTAATTCATTCTTGGGTTAGGTCAGGTTGTAATAGAAGTATTTTAAGGTGACGGTATTTAAAAAGTTGACTTTAGCCTGTGCGAGCTTGGACACGTTCCACATCTTTAGTGTGGACGTCTATTTCCTAGTTATTATTATTATTATAACTTATTATTATCATTAATACCATTGACATTATCATTATTATTATTATTATTATTATTATTATTATTACTATTGCTTTTTTATTATTATAAACATTATCATAATTTATTTTTAATTATTATTATTGTTATTATTTCATAGGCGTAGACGGAGACACGTGAAACGCGATTTTCTTCAAAATAGATGGTAAAGATACGATCGAGGGGTCAGTCATATCTGAGGTGTGTACTCTCCGACACACACACACACACACACACAGTCACACACACACATATCTTTGAAATAATTATATTAACAATAAATAATAATAATAATTTGGATAATAATAATAACAATAATGAAAATGATGATGCCATTATTAACCATAATAATAGTATTATAATAATAATAATAATAATAATAATAATAATAATAATAATATAACAATAATGAAAATTTGATCTAGGCAAGATTTTTATAGTGACGCCTGTGTGATATGTAATGATCCGTTTTCTGTGATGGTCTGCCCTCAGGGGTAGAGGGAGGGAGGGAGGTTTCACAGAGCGGCATTGTCAGCTGAGCTGCAATCGGCCAATGATAACACGCGCCTCAGATTCTGAGGCTCTGAGCCAATGAACGTTACGCTACCATACGCGTCTCGGCAGTCGGAGACTCGGAGTAGTCACTAGTCAGTTCTTGGTCTTGGTACTAGTCAGGAGTCTGTTTCGAGAAAAAAAAGAGAAAAAAACATAATACCGAAATCCAATACCGACCAAATAATATACCGATACCGGTATACCGATGCAATACTAATACCGATACCGGTATACCGGAAAATAAAAATACCGGTAATACCGGTGCTAAAATACCGGTATTTCGGTATACCGGATGCCGGTGCACATCCCTAATTCGTAGTGACCTCCCGGCGTACTGAACGCCGTAACCTCTCTGGAGGATTCTGCCATGGGTACCTGCCAGTACCCCGACAAAAGGACCAACCTACTGAAAATTGCATTACCCTGACCTAGCGACATGAGCAGATCTTCTAGGACTGGTAACGGATACCTGTCATCTTCTGAGACCTGATTCACTCGCCGAAAGTCAATAACTGAGCGAAAAGTTCCTTCCTTCTTCGGGACAAGGAACAAAGGACTGTTCCAGGGTGAGCACGAGTGTTGAATAACTCCTTGCTCCAGCATTTCCTCTACATATGTTTCTACCACAGCCCGTTAGCTATGAGGTAGCCTGTAAGCAGGAATGTAGACATGTTTGGTCCCTGGACTGAGTTTAATGTGATGCTCCGCTGTATCGGTAGCACCAAGAGCTTCACCGGGGAGTGTTATGACATCTCGGTACTGACCCAAGAGTTCCAAGAGCGAGTGCTTTAACTCCGGGTAGTCCACGACGTTCACAAGCGAACTGAGGGTTGGTACCAGACCCTGCTCGATGTCAACGGCGGACTTCTGCACCGTAGAAACACAAGCAGTAGGCAACTCAAATGGTTCAGGTACCACCTTTCGATCATACACCAGCCCTTCCCCAAGGAAAACTCCATGTTTAACTCGCACTGATCCACCTTTAGACGCTAGCTAGGCAAGTCTAAAAGGTGGTGCAAGGCTACCGGATTTTTGACTGCCAGAGAAATATTTGGTAAATTTAGCTTTGTAGTCATCATAGGTCTTAATGGTGAGAAATAAATCACTCTGAAGGTATTGTCCTGCGAGGCAGTCTGATAAGTCACAGCGGGCCTTTAGTTGAGCGATTTTAAGACCATCGTCAGTGATGTTTCGACGTCCGATCTCATCATCTACATCCCTAAGCAGAATATGTACTGGAATATTTGCACCGGTAAATTTAGGATAGGAAGGAACTTCATGCACCAGAGTGACGGGGGATTGTGCTGGTGGGTCACGCATGATGACAGGAGAATGTGTGAAAGAAGCCGAAAGGAATGAAAATATTAGAAAGTACACAAAGGGTATTGCATGTAATAATAATAATAATAATAATAACAATAATAAAATATAAGTAGTACGTAAATATTGAAGAAATGAAAGATAAACGTGAAAAAAAGGAAATACCATTTAAAAGTGAATTGTCGTGTATCACTGATGGAACAAAAGAAAAAAAAAAAAAGAAGCAAGAAGAAAACTACACTCTTACAAAATACCGAAAACATTTCGATTGTCCATGATCCAATGGGGGGGTTTTCGGTACAGCATATACGAATGGGGGACAAGTAAGGGGGCGAAGGGGTTAAAACGGCCACTGGATCCCTGGGAAATCATTAAATTCACACAGCACAATAATAAAATAATAAGGTGGAAACACCCACAGGTACACAAAAGGTATGGGGGGAAAAAAGGTTTGGGTTTTTAGGGGGGCCCCAAAGCCAAGAGGGCAGCTTGTTGTGGAGAAAAAAGGGCGGACAACCAGAGGAGCACGGCCAACCGGACCTAAAAGATGGGGGTTTTTGGCAGGGAGGGAGCAAGGGCGGACACATCAATGCCCGGGCCCCCCCAGTATGGTGGACTCAAAAATTTAAAAAGGCAAAACCAAAATTGAAATCAAAAAAATAAAGTAGCACGAAAAAAAAAATACAGGGCTGCGTCTGAGATTACAGTGACCCCAACAAGCGTATGTAGACACACTATAGGGACCCAAAAAGCCCCCGAATTAATTTAAATTTTTTATATTTAAACGAATTTTTGGAACGTTTGGAGAGGGGAACAGGTGGGGGGGGGGTGGGGGTGGCGGAACGATGTCGCAGGCGTTGGAGGGGGCGTGGGGACGGCGCGATTTTGTAGTGGCGTGTTGTGGTGAAGGAGGGGGGCCAGGCTTGAGGGGAAAGGCGGTGGGGGGCCCGGCGATAAAGTGGGAGTGGGTGGACAAAGTGGCGTGGGCGGCGGGCGGGGGGCCCATGTTGGTGGTGGCGGACTTTGCCCCCGGGGGGAGGGTAGGTGGGGGCGACGGCTTTGTCCGGGGGGAGAAAAGTGGATGTGGTGGCGGCAGTTTTTTCCCGGTGATGTATGTGGGGGAGCCACCGCGCGTGGTCACATGGGGGAGGTGATTTTTTAGGGCCACAGGCGAGGCTTTGTTGTGGCGACGGGCGGGGGGCGGCCCGGTTTTGGGTGTGGCGGGGGGGCGGCCCCCCTGACCCACCGGGGCAAGTTGGCGGGAACATGAGAAAAGTGAACGACGCGTTCCACCCCACGCTGCAAAACCAATATGTAGGCGCGAAATAAATCGTCGTAATGGTAGCGTTGAATAAAATGTAAACGCTTGTTAGTTTATTGGTACACTTGTAGTTACGGTAACGGGTAGGGGGGCGTCGTGGGCGGAGGCCTGAGATAAACGTCTTGTCGCGTTGTAGTGCGGTATGTAATGTTAAAAAAAGGGTCCCTAGGATTTTGTGCAAAATTTGATTTTTTTGCATTTCTGGCTTTGGGTATCAGATAACAGAAAAAGAGGGGGCCCCCCAAATTTTCAGACCCCTTACCCCCCTTTTTGGGGGGTCCCTTCCTTTGGGGCCCCCCCCGGCACTGCCCATGCCCCATCCCGCCAAAATTTGACCGTTTTTCAATTTGGGTACCCCTTTGTATTTTTTAGGTAGCCGAGTCGATTTTTTGCATCAAAACAACGGAATGTCCTATAGCATTTCCCGGGTTCAATTTAGCATTTTCCGATTCAATATAGGGTCTACCCCTTTTTTCTTTTTTCGGCATGTTGAAAAAGCATTTTTTGAGCTCAGTCAGATATCCCCTGTAACTAGTCGTGGTAGTCCCCGCCAATTTTTCGGAGGAGGGGGTTTGCGTGATTGAAAAGAAGGGGTGCCCATCAAAGAAGCGATTGGGAAAATCGGTCTGAAATAAAATTTTAAAACCCTGTCAAGAGGGTTTTCTTTTGGTGTACGAAAGTGACTTCTAGACCAAAATTATTGTCGGGTTTTAAAAAAGGGAAAAATCAGTATTTTCGGAAATTTAGTGAATTCGGAAACCTATCGTCAAAAAGAAAACAATTAAAACTCTTAGGAGAGATCCCAACCGTTTCACCGTCTGCCTCCACGAGGACCGGGGCGCCCTTTCAGTTCTGTAGGCTGTTGGGCCAAACTTTCAAACTTTTCCCAAAAGAACAAGGTGTCTATTTTTCCAAACTGTGACTTCTTCCCAAGAATGACTCAGACCACTGCCCGTGTTCTTACTGCTCAATGGGTAAAACACTCCTACAAATAAAGCAAAAAACCCCAGAGACCATTTTTAAGTTTTTCAGTACGGACCTTAAAAACCCGGCGACGCATACTCTTGAAAAGCTTATCATGGGACATGTTTGCGCTCTGCACAGCGAATATCAACGGGGGCGATCACAGTAATGTGCCCTCTTTCGCTCGTATGTGATCACTTGTCCTCGCTATTCAAACACCTTGAGTGACGAGGATGTTACACTGAGCTGGCTGAGAAAATGACCTATTGTAAAATTTTGAAAAGATCCGTGGGGAAAAATTGAGAAATCGGAAATACCTCAAAAGCCCCATCAGCGAGCGCCTTCCAGAAGTAAATTTTGTCAATCACTAGAGGGAATGAGCCTGACCGTCTGTGCTCTCCCTGCAGTCCGATGGCATGGATTCGGGTCCTCAGTGATGAATGATGATGGATATTTTGGTCACCTGAAGTGCCCCAAACCTTCTGCGAGAAGAGATGCTGCAAAACGCATTTGGTCTTTTATAGGCATTTTCGTAATTTTAAAATCCGTCTTTACTCCAGTTCTTCATGATCCCCTCCCTTTGGTACCTGTTGTAAAAGTGTCCGGAATACAGACCGGGAGGGGGACAAAACTGTCGACGTTTCATGCCATTTCCTTGTCCAAATACTGGGATGTGCCAGGTGAAACATGACAAAAAAAGACGGGGGCCTTCCGAAAAAACAGCCCCAACCCCTCTGTAAATGGGTTTTCCCCCTTGCTGTTCATTCTAGGGGGCGTGACAAGAATCTTGTTGAAAACCCCCCCTGTGTAAAATTGGGAAGTGCTCCCTTCACATCATTGACTTAGAGAAACCGTTGAGCAGAGTGTTCTCCAGCGGATAAAGGGAGGCTGGGGATTTTGTCCCCCAAACTTTGCAAAAAAGGCCTGAACACATGGTTGCGACGAAAATATTGACCTTAAAGGACAAAACCGAGGGGCAAGGAAACCTTCCATGGCACAGTGGTTGCCCTTTCCCAGCAAAAAAAGAGGGAGTTTTCTGAACCGACCACTTGAAATCCAAAAAGTTTTCTTACCAAAGCCTCTGGCCCTTTTGACTGAACATGGTCAAAACAGTCTCAAAACCCTCCATTGGATTATCGTCTATGAATGGGAAAGAGGAAGAATATTTGACAAAGACTTCACTCACACCTGGGCACTTGAAAAACTCCCCTTGGAACTGATGAGGGCACGGTATGATTGTTTTTCCTGAAACTGAGTCAGCGAAAAAACAAACACGGACGTGCATGCAAGGAATCAGGAAGGGTGCCCCCATAAGAGCCTCCAGTGGGACGCTATACTATCAGCCCAAGGAACAAGAAAACCAACCAGGAAAATTGGTCAAAAAAGATTGATGCCAAGGGGCTGCTAAAAATCTCTGCTGTTACCCGGTTTATCCGACAGCCCAACACGCACGAATGTAAAGGTGATCGCTCCAATTCAAGACCACACCCCTGACTATGGACTCTTTCACTGTTCTTCGGGACCGGGAAATCTCTGCCACTGTCATTGGTCCCCAGAAAAACTTTTATAAGGCCTGGGCCTAATTTAGTCTTTGAAAATTCAGCTTTGTTGGGGGCACCAATTGGATCCTAAGGGCAGGATCTCCATATTGCTTTGCTGCTTTACAAAGCTCTCGGGAAAAAGATAGATGGCAGTGGCCTGGAATTTTTTGCCATTGAAAATGGGCATACACATCAGCGCCCCCTTGTGGGATCTCTGGCAAGCATCAAAAAGGATCGAATACCACATCACAATCAGTCTACAATTAATAAGCGGTTTGTGTCATATTTTCCACTCTTTCAAAAAGGCCCGTTTGTGTCCGGTGCAAAGCTTTTAGGGGCAAGCTTCATTCACGTAAACCCCCATATACTGAAATATAATATTTCAGATCATGGTACCTGGAAATGTGAAGCCACTGGGGGGAGGGTGAAAAAAATTGGAAGTTTGCAGAATTCCTTTCAGCATACCCGATCATGTGGAAAGCCCTTCATTTCGTCACCTTGCCGCTCAGAGACTGGCAGAGTTATCTTCTTCCTGGAGAAACCCGATAAGTATTTCTTCGCACGGGACTTTTAATTACGCTCGCTGGCCTGTCATCTTGCAAAAATGAAGCGCTGGAAGATAATGAGCCCGAAAATGGGGCATTGATGTTCCCGGGGGCTTTGTTGTTTTCAAAAACGAGATACCTTCACGAATCTCCCCGATCAGGCACTCGAAAAGGAAATCAAAAAACTAAAGGGAACGGGGGGTATGGGAGGGCTCGCAGAGATGAACTGCCCAATGACTCGCACCACTAACCCTTCCCTTCCCCTTCGTTTTACGAGTATCTTTAGATTCCCAAAAGTTTTCCAGGTCATCCGAAAGCAAGAGCATTTCCAGCTTCCCCGGACAGTTGCACTGAGGGCAAGAGAGAACCATAAAGACCCCATCAATGAGTTCACTGCACAGACAACCCCTTCAGATGAAAACACCCTTGAAAAGTTTTTGTTTCATACTCTTTTGCCAGAGGGAGCAAAGTGAATTCTGCATTATGCAAAAAAAAGGTCGAAGCGATTCGAGGAGTTCGTTTGTGCGTCTGACTACCCCATCAAAACTCTCGGTTGGGGCAAAATGAAAAACTCAAATTGAAAGGGTTCCCAAATTGAAAGGATAAAACAAAAAATAGGCATTGGGGATAATCATCAAATTGCGTGGGACTAATTTACTGGGCAGATTTCTCATTTTCGGGAAGCCGACCCGGTCTAGTGCCAAAATTCGAAAAGGGAAAAATTGGCAAGTACGAGATGTCAACAGTGCCCCCTCTCGTGGCTGTTTATGTCTTTTTTACATCCCCCTGACAAGGGGGGGTCTGAGGGATTCGTTAAGATGCCACGGTTGAACCCTTGATGTTCCTCCTCCGACATAGGGAGGAAATCCCCATTAAAGTTTTTCATATTTATGCATGGGGTTTTCTTTGATATACAAAAACGCCAAAATGCTGAAAATTTCACACCTTCGGGGCATTCAACAAAGCATAGAGACAATGATGACAAGCTATTATGAGGGGGGTGTTGTGTTGATCGATACTTGGATCTGTCGTTTAAAAAAAAGACCCGCAGAAGCGATCAACCCCATCCATTGGTACGAAATTTTTCCCCAAAAAGGCTCACCATTCCATTAAGGGGTTCTTTCAGTTTTAAAAACAAAGCGGGAAACTCACATCTTGTTTGGGGCCAAAGGACTGCTTGCTATTTTTGCAAACAAATTTTATTCGTGCTCGTTGTCGTGACAAAAAATCAAGGGCTGGTTTTGAGAGCTCATACACATGAAGAGGGGACACATGATTCCAAACCAAAATACTTGCCTCTACAGCTGTGGTGCTGCCAAAAGTCTGCTATGGGCGCCCGACACTGACGTACTCCTGCTCCTTCTTTATTTTATGCCTCCAGACAGATAAATTACTATTCCTTGAAGTTTCTACAGGGAAAAAGGAAAGAAAAACGGGAAAAAAGACATCTTTGAAAATGCAGGGTTTTTGGCCGTCGCAAATGTCAAAAGGGCTTCTTGGACTCCACAACTTCTCGGGGCTGTTGGGGAGGCAATTCATAGGGAATTTCAAAGAAATCTGGGGAGATGCTACCCAAAACTTAGATGATGACCCTCCCCTTTTGGGTTCAAAGCATTAGGGTGCATTCCCCTTTTCCCGCCGGTTGGTAAAGAGAGCTTCCCACCAGGTGAAAAAGGGTTTGGGGACTTTTGTGTGTCGTCTACATTCAAAAGGTCCAGCAACCCCCCATCACTCAGGGGGGACTGTTTCGGGGCAAAGAATTGGAAGGGGGAAATGCTTCCACCAACTCGTGCTGCATTGCTTCCCCAATCATGCTGCAAACTACTTACAAGCGGGCAAGTCTACCCTGAAAATTGTCCCCCTTCCTGCAATTGAAAAAAAATGGAGGAAAATTGGGGAAAGGCGGTGTATTCCCTGACATGTCTTGCCCTCCTGCCCCACAAGCTGTATTGAACTCGCAAAAAGTGGCTGCCCAAAAATAGGGTGCAAGGGGAAAAAGGTGTAGCTGCTTGAAGAATGGCCTGCCCTGTACCCTCTCTGTAAATGCTATGGCAGTGATTGCGCAAACGCTATTCGGGGGGGAAAATTTTAAAAATTTGGCATTGATAAAAACTGTTTATTTTCGTCCGTTTTGACTATCGCAAAATCGGACGTATCGCTAAAAACTAAAGCGCTTTGGGTGGATGGTTGGGGCAGGGGTGGAACTCGCCGTGGGAAATCCACTGCTGTCTTAAAGCCAGAATAAAGGGGGAAGACAACCCTGTTAAATTTTTTTAAGTATGCCTACATAAAAATGGCATGGAAAAATCTTAGACGGCTTTCGTAAAAGAAGCGGGTGAGAAAACAACGAAAAATAGAGGTTTCGGTTTACCAAAATTGGACGTGATAGAGAAAAAATTTTGATTCGACCTGACACACATCCAATTTTAGTAGGGGAAACGAGTTCCGTGTTGTAAAAAAAAAAAGTTGAAATTTTTTGCTTAGTGTTCCAAGACCAAAACCTGGGGCTGCCAAAAAAGGGAAGACCCCCCGAAAGGGGGGGGGGTTTTGAAAAATTGGGACCCCTCTTTTTTTTTTAAACTGATACCTAAAAGCCCAAAATGCAAAAAAAACAAATTTTTGCACAAAAATCCACGGGAATACATGGCCCCCCACTATTGTGCCTGTGCCGCTCTGCCGGCTTGGTGCCTGCCCTCATGTTCGTCCCGGCAGTTGGGGAATTACGCGGGAAGGGCCTATACGGTATTTTTAAACCTAATACCAAGAAAAAATAATAAAACCCTACATTCGAAGGCAGGCAGTGCCTTCATCGGGGGACGTCATTCGCGCCGGGGCACGTGATTTTGTTCCCGGGATCTTGGCTACGAGGTGTTGGTGCTTGTGGGCCGTGCAAAGGAAAAAAGACAGGGGGTGCCCCGCGACACCCGGGGCAGAGGTTTTTTAACCCTCTCTAGGGGGAAAAAGCGCGGCGGGCTGCCCGGGGTAAGCGATTTCACCAGCTCTTTGATCTCATATCACCCCCCACTGCGCATGCCGGCAGACGCGTCCCAGGGAAAACAAATTTGGGCCCCCAGGGTTCCCAGACTTGCTAAAATATGGGGGAAAAATTAATTAAGTAGTAACAGAGAGAGGCTCTCTTGGTAGTAATTAAAATAGAACTAGCATTTCACGCATTTCACTTAAACCAAGTACCCTTGTTTGACAAATAACGTTTTACCCCAATAAAATTTGGGATATGTTTACTGTATTATCAAACAACATTCACCCAGGAGCATGTTTCAGTTAAGGGGAGGGGAATGTTCCAGGCCATTCGTTGAAATGTTTTAGTTCTACTTAATTCTCTCTAAAATTTGATGTTCCACCTGTTTAAACCCCGGATCAATTGTTAATTGTCCCTAAAACTTTTACCCAGGGAGCAGTGTTTTTAGTGCGTATTGTGCAAAGGGACTACTCGGGTCAAGGGGGAGCTACCCTCACAAATACCATGAAACACGCTCCCTGGGTGAATATTTTTTACAGACAAGCATCCAATTTTTATTTGGGTAAAACGTATATATTGTCTAACAACTATTCACCCAGGGAGCAGTGTTTCTGTATAGGCTACAGGTAGGATAGTGTTCTAGGCAAGGCACATTCGCTTGAAATGTTCTATGTTTTACTTTAATACTCCTCTACATTCAATGTTTCCACCACGTTTTACCCAACATCAGAGTTGGTATATATATCAAAACAATATTCACCCAGGGAACAGTGTTTCAGTATAAGGGTAGGGTAATGTTCCAGGCACATTCCCTTGAAATGTTCTATGTTCTACTTTGATTACTATTTTACATTCAATGTTTCCACCACGTTTTACCCAGGATCAAATTAGTATAATGTCAAACAACTATTCACCCAGGGAACAGTGTTTCAGTGCGTATTTGTGCAGTGTAGCTACTCGGGCCAAGGGTAGCGGGGTGAGATCGCTTCAGTGGGCGGTCTCACCAGCTCCCCTTGACCCGAGTAGCTACACCTCACAAATACGCAATGAAACACTGTTCCCTGGGTGAATAGTTGTTTGACAATATAAAACCAATTCTGATCCTGGGTAAAACGTGGTGGAAACATGGAATGGAGAGGAGTATTAAAGTAAAACATAGAACATTTCAAGCGAATGTGTCGTGCCTAGAACACTATCTATCTGTAGCCTATACTGAAACACTGCTCCCTGGGTTTAATAGTTGTTGACAATATAAAACGTTTTACCCAAGATAAGAATTGGTATACATTGTCATGTCAAAAAAAACTATTCACCCAGGGAGCAGGTTTCAAATTTCGTATTGTGAGGTGTAGCTACTCGGCCAAGGTAGCTGGTGAGATCGCTACTGTAGCGATCTCACCAGTACCCCTTTGGGCCCCAGTAGCTACACTGCACAAATACGCACTGAACACGGGTCCCTGGGTGAATAGTTGTATGACAATGTATACCAATTTGATCCTGGGTAAAACATGGTGGAAGTATCAAATGTAGAGTAGTAATTTAAAAAAGAACATAGAACAAATTTCAAGGGGAAAGTGCCTGGAACACTACCTTGGGTAAACGTATCTATTGTCAAACAGGGGTACGTTTGTGTTCTATGCAAAGGCACATCCGGTGAAATGTTCTATGTGCGAATGTGCCTGGAACATTACCCTAACCGTATACTGAAACACTGCTCCCTGGGTGAATAGTTGTATGATAATATCAGCAAGTCTGGGAACCATGGTGGCCAATGTTTTCCTGGTGACGTCGTCTGCCGCGCATGCGTAGTGGGGGTGTTAGTACTCGAGATCAAAAATTTGCTGGTGAGATCGCTACACCGGCAGGGCAAATCGCCGAAGAAGGGGATCTACGTGGCCAGTGGAGTGGAGAGACGACTCCTGGCCCGTAGGGAGGCCCGTGGGGATTTCCTGAGAGAGGAATTGCCCCTGTGGACTGGGCGCCTGACGAGGCGGCCGGTGGACTGTCCTGCTGGTGTAACCCGGTGTGCCTGTGGTAAGGCACGTGACGTCTCCCGGGGAGTGTTTTGGCGCCTGACGAGGCGGCCGCTGTGTGTTGGGCCGGTGGTGGCACTGTGGGGGTGCCTGTGGTTTGGCGACGTGACGTCTCCCACGGTGTGTTGTGGCGCCTGAAAGAGGCGGCCGCTGTGTGTTGTGCCGGTGGTGGCACTGTAGTGTGTCTGTGGTAAGGCGACGTGACGTCTTCCGTGGTAGTGTTTGTGGCGCCTGACGAGGCGGCGCTGCCCTGTTGTGCCCGGGGGTGGCACTGTGGTGTGACTGTGGTAGCGTCTCCCTACGACGGCCGCATAGGTCGGGGGTTGTGACGTGTGTTGTAGTGTCTAGGAGTTGTAGATCCCGTAGTGAGTGACCTGAAACTTGTACTGTGAGTTACTTGAATATAACACAGGAAAAGGACCCCATGTGTTTGCCTAAACCCCTTTCCCCCTGAGTGTGTGAACAGCCAGAGAAGGGGAAAAACCCGCTGGTAAGTCCCAATTCCTAGCACGAGCCGGTTTACGCGCTACGCGTCCCCCCCTCTGTCTTAAGCACCTGCCTGCTTCTCTGCATCTCAAGAGAGCAGTCCGGAGCATGTGTAGGAGCCTAGCTGAGGACAGCAAAAGGGGGGCGTTCGTTTCAATAGTATTATCTACGTAGAATTATTGAATGTAGCTGTATAGAATAAAATCATGTCTCAAGAAAAAGTAGTAAATCTGGCTTGAATTTTCGTCGTTTTTTAACTTGTGTGTAGACAAATCATATACGCTTCCTAGTAAAAAAACATTTGTTGACTGGTTTACGGGAGCTAATGAGTTTCTTGGGGGGCTAAGCCCCCCCGTGGCTACGGGCCTGCTATAGCCTTTAATCCAAGCTCCTTTATTTTGTCGGTAGTGTTTTTTTCCTTAGACTAGTTATTTATGTGACAGTATGACATAATATGAAGCGAAATATCAAATGCATCCGATTACTTAAATATAATGACATTAATTTTTAATCCAATAATACGTATTCATATTTCTTTTACGCGTCCCCAAATTGGGACGGACCATAAAGGGACTTAGGCCCA
>JACEEZ010025617.1:624533-631948 GCA_016584305.1 Chionoecetes opilio | reverse complement strand
CTTGGTGATTTGATAGCAGGTACCGTCCCATACCACATCACTCATAGAGGTTTCCAGTTGCCTCATGATGTGGGGAACAAACACTCCACTTGCATAATCGTCAAATGTAGTGATGCCAGTCACTGGGAGGAGGTGTACCACAGCAGCACCATCGAGCACTCTAACATCAAATGAGCCAGAGGGTTCTTCTTGCGTCTTCTGGGCCAAAATTAATAAAATAAATTATATTAAAAAATATAATTATATTATTATATAAAAAAATTAGCCGTTATCACAAAAATGGTTCATAGAGGCTTCTGAGTAATTGGATCGTTTGTCTCCCCTCTCAAAATCATAGCTAGGACCCTGTAGAATGCCTGAACAAAATTTGGTGCTTTTATCCGGCATGTCCCCATCCTCTTGAAATCTGGTCCTTAGCGGCCGGACTATAGTAGTAGTAGTGGTAGTAGTAGTAGTAGTACCGTAGATAACACTAAAGTCGCCAGGACAACGTTTTTTTCTGTTTACAGACGTGTGGTGGCGTTAATACTTACATTTCTACATCCATGATTTCAAGAAAGTTAGAAGGGGCTATCTGGAGAGTCTGTGTCGTTTTGTGTCTTTGTCTGTGTCATATTATGGCTATAAATGAACAAATTACAAAAATATCACCAGAGTGTCGACCAACAATAAGGTCGCTATCTAGTGTTTATTTACTGAGTGTCCTCCCGCTGTCGTCGTCGCGCGAAAAAAAAGAGTAGCGAAATTTGAAACCGTATATACTCGCAGATACAAAGCATAAAACAACGCTGAAGCAGGGTAGATTATACAGTCATGATATAAACTACTGTGTATCATCTTCAGTGGCACATACAAATCAGTAGTGATGCTATAATTCGTAATATTTGGCGGCTGTCGACATTATTGCAGGTGGCGACTATACTGTTATCTCCGGTAGTAGTAGTAGTAGTAGTAGTAGTAGTAGTAGTTGTTGTGGAATTGGTAGTTGTTTTGATGTAGTAGTAGTAGTAGTAGTAGTAGTAGTAGTAGTAGTAGTAGTAGTAGTAGTAGTAGTAGTTGTTGTGGAATTGGTAGTTGTTTTGATGTAGTAGTAGTAGTAGTAGTAGTAGTAGTAGTAGTAGTAGTAGTAGTAGTAGTAGTACAAATAGTAGTACAATGGATGATAGTATAATGATTTAATTAATGACTATTGTTTTTCTGTTCCTACCCCCCTAATATATATACCATCATCACCATCATTATTATTACCACCTTCATCATCATCATCATCATCATCACCATCATTATTACCACCTTCATCATCATCATCATCATCACCATCATTATTACCATCATTATTACCACCTTCATCATCATCATCATCATCATCATCATCTATAATTTCCCGCCAACTGTTGCTTACCTCCCCCTTCCTCCCTCCCCCTTACCCCTTCCCCCTTTCCCCCTCCCCCCTTACAGTAAAGTGAGGCCGGATGCAAAGGGGGAGAAGGAAAGGAGGGAAGGAGAGGGAGAGGAGAGAGAGAGAGAGAGAGGAGAGAGAGAGAGAGAGAGAGAGAGAGAGAGAGAGGAACGCAGGCTATCAGAGAACCTCAAGGCAAATTCACCCCTTTTCCCTCCTCCTCCTCCTCCTCCTCCTCCTCCTCCTCCTCCTCCTCCTCCTCCTCCTATTTACATTCTCCTCCTCGCCTTCTTTCCGGATGTGCGTAAAATGAGGCGGGGGAGGAGGAGGAGGAGGAGGAGGAGGTAGGAGGAGGAGGAGGAGGTAGGAGGAGGAGGAGGAGGAGGAGGAGGAGGAGGAAGGAGACAACAGCCGATACCCCCACCCCCTTTTTTTATTATTATTTACCGATGGCGAAGTTTTTTTTCTTCTTATATTTATTCCGACTATGACCTCATTGCCTTGTAGTAGTAGTAGTAGCAGTAGTAGTAGTAGTAGTAGTAGTAGTAGTAGTAGTAGTAGTAGTAGTAGTAGTAGAAGTGTAGTAGAATAGTAGTAGTAGTAGTGTAGTAGAAGTAGTAGTAGTAGTAGAAGTAGTAGTAGCGCTAAAATCTACGTCTATATGCCGTGTGGGTCTCTTCTTCACATTATTATAGTTTTGTTATTCGGTTCCTTTTCTTTGTTCTCTCTCGCTCCATGACAACACGCAGAACGGAGAAGAGCAAAACGTGTGCTTGTGCTGTAGGCTTGTCCACGCGGCTTAGAGAACATTGTGCTGTCTGAGAGAGAGAGAGAGAGAAAGAGAGAGAGAGAGATGAGAGAGAGAGAGAGGGGGGGGGGGGGGGGAGGACACACACAAAATTTCACCATCCCCAAAATTTCTTACCCACGCTGACACTTAGTAAAAACATACCCTTCCTTCTCTCTCCTCTTCTCTCTTTCTCTCTCCCCTCTCTCTCCTCTCTCTCTTTCTCTTCCTCTCCTCTCTCCTCTCTCCGCTCTCTCTCTCTCTCTCTCTCTCTCCTCCTCTCTCTCTCTCCTCTTTTCTCTCTTCTCTCCCCTCTCCTCTCTTTTTCTCTCTCTTTTCCTCTCTCCTCTCTCTCTCCTCCTCCTCTCTCTCTCTCTCTCTCTCTCTCTTCCCTCTCTCTCTCTTAAAGTGTCAAATAAAAGTAATACCAATGATAGCCCGAGCCTCTGTTTTACCGAAGAGCTTTGGCATTACAGACAGGTGGTGTTACCCGCGTCCTCTCAAGTATTTATTGGAGCGCGTATTGTAAATTCTTGAAGTGGGGCGAGAGTGACGTTAAGAATCTTCACTCCCATTTTCCTCTCCATCTTCGTGTTTTCTTTCCCTTTTAACAAAATGAGGATCAAGTGACAATGGCTGAGGAATGCACACGAGAGAGAGAGAGAGAGAGAGAGAGAGAGAGAGAGAGAGAGAGAGAGAGAGAGAGAGAGAGTGTAAAAAATGGGAGACAAACGTCCTATTTATGTCGCTTTTGGAATACCGAGAGAAAATATCACCCCGGAAAGAAGGAATTTGAGCCCAAAGAAGCGCGGGAAAAAATGCACAACAATTGGTTTAGTGTTAATAACTCTCAGACCTTCTCCGTGACACTCTCTCTCTCTTTTTTTCTTCCTTTTTTTTATTTAAACAACTTACATCATGGTTGACATGGGGCTACAAATGGTAAGGAGGTTGATGAAGGCATTAAGTGGCAGAAGCTAAAGATGTCCCTTGTCCCGGGGACATCTATCCGAAAGCTATGCCTTGGAAGATAATAACTAAGTAGTAAGTACACAGTGTTACAGGCTGAGGGTCACTATCCGTCACAGGCACTTGTCAGGCGCACTATTGACACATACACTGTATGTCACTGTGTCTACTAAGTGTCAATGTGTGTCACTATGTGTGTGTCACTGTGTCACTGTGTGTCACTATTGACACGACACTGTATCACGCCTTACGGTCACTAAGGCGGATGTAAGCGGCACCATCTGTGGGCCGCCACCTTCACCTGCTGGGTGTTCATAGCCACGACATCCACCTCAACCGTGAAGGAGTTCCACAGTGTCACCGTGGCCCAAGTAAAGGCTCGCTGGCCCATCACGGTGTGGGTCCTCGGGGCCTCGAGGAGGAGATCACCTGACACTACCGTCATCGTAGCGCGCACAGACCTCCTCCACGGAACCCGAAGTCCTGCAAGGTGGGAAGAGTGTTGCACCTGGGCCTTGTGCAACACTGTGAGGGCACCGACTCTCCTCCGGTGCCCCAGACTGTCAAGCTGGGAGCGGGGATCATCCCGCCACTGCTCCTGCTGTAGTCGTTGTTGTTGTTGTTGCTGGTGTTGTTGGAGCTGCAGCTGATGTTGTTGTCGTTGTCGTCGCTGCTGCTGCCGCCACTGTTGCCCACTCTCTCACTCTCTCTCTCTCTCTCTCTCTCTCTCTCTCTCTCTCTCTCTCTCTCTCTCTCTCTCTCTCTCTCTCTCTCTCTCTCTCTCATCCATTTAACTTTAGCATAATGAGAAAATCAACTTTTGGGTTCAATGGTCATGGATTCGCAAAGGAAGTGAAGAATGAAGTGTCGGCGTAATCGTATCGAGAGGGAGAGAGAGAGAGAGAGAGAGAGAGAGAGAGAGAGAGAGAGAGAGAGAGAGAGAGAGAGAGAGAGAGAGAGAGAGAGAGAGAGATATTGGGCTGATAACACACTATTCATTGAAAATGTCATATCAGGAGGCGATGGCTGCGTTCTGAACAACAAATCGAAGCAGTGAGGTCACCACCACCACACAACACCACCCCTACCACCACCACCAGAACCACCACCACCACCACCACTACCACTGACACCACCACCACCACCACCACAACCCTTCGCACACCTTGAGCTCGTTAACTCATAAAGAAGAGCAGGTGGAGGAGGAACCGTGAGCCTAGAGAGCTTCACTAAGGGAGAAGCCACCGTGTTATCCCCTTCGGCGTATTGCCCTAATCAGCTTGCGTCAGGGGTGTGCGTGGCGTGGCGTGTGTTGCCCCTGGCGGTGGGTGTGCGGATTTGCGTCTTGGTCCTTAGCGTAGCCGCGAGGGAGGATGAGGATAAAGAGGAGGAGAGGAGGAGGAGGAGGACGACGATGACAAGGAGGAGGACGAGGAGGACGAGGAGGACAAGAAGGAGAACAAGGGTGGGGAGGAGGACGAGGAGGAGGAGGAGGACAAGGAGGAGGAGGAGGAGGACAAAGATAAGGAGGAGGAGGAGCAGGAGGACAAGGAGGAGGAAGAGTTGGAGGAGGGAGGAGGAGGAGGAGAGGAGGAGGAGGAGGAAGGAGGTACTCAGTAATTTCGGGCACCATTTTCCACCTTCCCCTTCGCCACCACGCCGGCGGGGAGGGAAGTCCATCGAAAACAAATCTGCGCGTAATGCCAGATACTCATTTAGTAACAACGCGACCTCCTTCGTTTCTTCGTACCCTTGAGACCACATAGCCTCGCCTGCCTCCCTGCGAACTGACGCCGTGACGAGCACAACACCTCGCCGTTGACGCAGATTGAAGCAGAGTGGCGGAACAATTTATAAGAGTCACGAGAAGGAGACAGAGTGAGAGAATGGCAGCTCTTGAGGTCACCAGATGGTAAAGTGACGGACAAACTCGAGCATCCTCTCTTGCAGCGGGTTGTCATTGCGGCCATTTCAACCTCCCTTTTATTCTTCTCACTCCTGTAGGTGTAGACCGTTCAAGGGGGATCAACAACGATATACTGCTGGCACTAGGCAATGGTAGTAGTTATGTAGGAGTCGTTAGCGTGGAGGGACAGTGAGGAGGGTTGATGTGTTATGTTTTGTATAGGAAGGATCGTGCGAGGGCATCATTGCGGCGCGCTCCGGAGGCTCCAATGGTTCCTTGTTACATCAAGTCTTGGTCTCTCCGATGCTGACTCCATGGCCCGCACTGAAACACTAAATCAGGAGGCGTTCAGGTGATACGCCCTGCCTCGTGTGTGTGTGTGTGTGTGCCTCGTATGTGTGTGTGTGTGTGTGTGTGTGTGTGTGTGTGTGTGTGTGTGTGTGTGTGTGTGTGTGTGTGTGTGTGTGTGGCAATGTGAGTGAGAGAAAGTGAAAAGCAACCCGTAATGTAATTTTTTAGGCTCATGTCAAACTTAAGAGCAAGTATGTGTGTGTGTGTGTGTGTGTGTGTGTGTGTGTGTGTGTGTGTGTGTGTGTGTGTGTGTGTGTGTGTGTGTGTGTGTGTGTGTGTGTGTGTGTGTGTGTGTGTGTGTGTATGTGTATGTGTGTGTGTGTGTGTGTGTGTGTGTGTGTGTCTATGTATGTGTGTGTGTGTGTGTGTGTGTGTGTGTGTGTGTGTGTGTGTGTGTGTGTATGTGTATGTGTGTGTGTGTGTGTGTGTGTCTGTGTGTGTGTGTGTGTGTGTCTGTGTCTGTGTGTGTGTGTGTGTGTGTGTGTGTGTGTGTGTGTGTGTGTGTGTGTGTGTGTGTGTGTGTGTGTGTGTGTGTCTGTGTGTGTGTGTGTGTGTGTGTGTGTGTGTGTGTGTATGTGTATGTGTATGTGTGTGTGTGTGTGTGTGTGTGTGTGTGTGTCTGTGTGTGTGTGTGTGTGTGTGTGTGTGTGTGTGTGTGTTGTGGTTGTAACTGTACCCTTCCTACTACTGTATTTTTTTATTTGTATTTTCTCTGTCACTCTCTACAATCATATCTGATAAATAATTTCTTATTTAATAGGGATTATTAAATAAGGTATTAATGTCACAGATATAATTCACTCTTTGTTTCCTTATAAAAGCAATTTTCTCCGTAACAATTGGGCCTAGAGTAAAAATTCATAGAAGCAAAGTTGTTAAGGTTGACGTGTTCTATCCAATGCCATTATCAGAAGTCAATTATCTCTTGTAGATTTTGAGATATTTAATAGTATGTCAAAAATACACCAATACAGTTTTCTCACTTATTTAAGCTCTAAATTTATTTTGTTCTAGCTCATCAGAAAGGCCTGCTCAAGCTTTATCTTTACTGTATCATAGAAATTTCCTGTAAACCTCATAGTTTTTTAGTTATTTAAGAAAATATGATTTTTTACTGAAAATCAAAGGTGTACCCCTTTTTTGAGATACCTATTATATCAATAGGTAAAACACCTCAAGCTTAACGTTTGTTTGTTGTTACCCTATTAATGTTTCCACTTGGACTAATTATTTAATCGGCAAAACAAACAATTTAAACCTTACCTAACCTAACTTCACCAAACCAATATATAAGATCCAGGTATTTTCACATAATTTATTAAAGTATCTCTTAGGAGATTATTAGGGGTATATTATTATACCCTTATTAATGGTATATAATATCCTACCCCTATAATTATATATACTCTTAATATGGATTATTAAATAGGATATTAATATCACAGATATATTTCACCCTATGTTTCCTTATTAAATCATTTTACACCGTAACTATTAGGCCTAGAGGAAAACTGAATGGAAGCAAAGTTGTTAAGCTTGATGCGTTCTATCGAAAGACATTATTAAAAGTCAATTATCTCTTGTAGATATTGAGATATTTAATGTTATGTCAAAAAATCATCAATATATTTTTTTCACTTCTGAAAGTCGTCGAAAACGTTTTCGAGTTTTCGTCACATAGTAATGGATTCAAGCTGGAGAAACGAAGATTGAAAAAAGAAATAAGGGAAAAACTGGTTCACAAATATGGTGGTAAATGATTGGAACGGACTGAATAGACAGGTAGTTAGTGCGGAGTCATTAGGGAGCTCTAAAAGGAGGCTAGATAAATTCATGGATGGGGATGAAAGGTGGATGTAAGTAGTGTTAAGATGTAACAGACTAACAGGAACTACCACGTGTAGCTCTCACGGCCTCTTGTAGCTTCCTTATTTTCCTGTTCTTATGTTCTTATTTGGAAAGGCGGTAGCAGAGTGGTTAGCGTCTCCGAGTGGCGTTCTCGG
>JACEEZ010025617.1:604533-614533 GCA_016584305.1 Chionoecetes opilio | reverse complement strand
AGGAAAAATCAGCGAAGAAAAGTCACTCACCCTGCAACGCTTTGTGAGAACAGTTCGATTTTTTTCTCTCTGTGCATGTATGTGTGTGTATTTTTTTCAAGGATGCACATCAGCCAGAACACCTTGGTAGAAATGCAGAAGTGGTACGTAGAGTCAGCCTTTTCAACTCTTAGTCACCTTACATGCAGGGCTCCTGTTTGTCAGGGTTCTATTTTGTCTCCTGTTTCCGTTCTGTGGTCAGCAGAATGTGAATCAGTCAAAAGGATGTTCGTCTCATCAACTATTTTCGTGTTACTGGCTGTCATCAGGACGTGGTAGCGGTGCTTGTCTTGCTGCCTTCCTTTGCTACACTTTCACGGTTCCTGCTGTTCTGAGTCTGCTGTGTGTGTGTGCGTGCTTTCTCCTCCCTTCCTCTCACCTCTCAATATACGTTTTATTACGTTTCAATACAAATTTTTTTTCTACTCACATTTTATCATTTATATCCTCTGTTTAATATTTATTTCGAAAACTACCTCTCTGTCTATTACTTCAATTAATCTACTTTTTTTCTCTACTATTTTTGTAATTATCATCTTTCCATTTTGATTATCCCAACTTATCATTGCATTTCTAAACTTAACGTTGATTCGAGACAAATTAAGTGATGGAGCAGGTATTTGACAAGCCTTTTAGTGTTTCTATTATGTTTTTTTCAGGTTGAGGACCGTCTTCACCTGTGTTGATCAGAAGAATGAAGTAGATCAGGAGGAGCAGATCAGAAGAATAGAGTAGATCAAAAGAATAGAGCAGATCAGAAGAATACAGTAGATTGGAAGGAGGGATCAAGACGCCAGGCAGGAGGAGGTAAGGCTTATATCACACATCCTTGCGAGGGTCTTGTATCAAATTGTATGATCTTTGTCATAGCACCGTGGGTCGTGGGCCGAAGAGAAAGAAAGAGAGAGAGAGAGAGAGAGAGAGAGAGAGAGAGAGAGAGAGAGAGAGAGAGAGAGAGAGAGAGAGAGGAGAGAGAGAGAGAGAGAGAGAGAGAGAGAGAGAGAGAGAGAGAGAAAAAAAAGGGGACGTCATGGATTTGTGAAAGAAAAGTAGAGAAACATAAAAGTGAAGGTAAAGAGAATGGAGAGAACGGATGATGCGGTGAGGTAAAAGAAAGAAAGGGAAATAGTGAGGGTGAGCATGAGAGAGAGAGAGAGAGAGAGAGAGAGAGAGAGAGAGAGAGAGAGAGAGAGAGAGAGAGAGAGAGAGAGAGAGAGAGAGAGAGAGAGAGAGAGAGAGAGAGAGAGAGAGCGCATAAACCTACCCCGCCCAACACGCATCTCGCCCTTCATTCGTCTCATTGTTTACATTATTTACATGTGACTCAACGTTCCCTGATCCCTACGAGCGAGACGAAGACGTGGGCGACTATATTTACATGTGTCTCTATCTTTTTATACCTACCTTATTATATAATACACGTTATATATCGACTGAGACGATGAATAGGAATAAAAATAGCAATACTTATTAATTCACCCGTTGAACTGACAAGAGAATGACAGTGAGTATAGGAGAGACTATTTTTTGTTGTTGTTGTAGTGATGGTGGCAATGGGTAGAGGGAAAGAAACAGAGGAAGGGGGGAAGGAGGACGATTTTCTAGACAGCTGGATAAGGCAGGACAGATGTTAAATGTTGGGAAGGGCAGGGAAAGGAAGGGAAGGAGAGGGAAGGAAGGAGAGGGAAGGGAAGGGAAGGGAAGGGAAGGGAAAGGAAGGGAAGGAAAGGAAAGGAGAGGGAAGGGAAGGAAAGGAAGGGAAGGTGAGGGAAGGGAAGGGAATGGAAGGGAAGGGAAGGGAAGGGAAGGGAAGGGATTGGAAGGGAAGGGAAAGGAAGGGAAGGGAAGGAAGGGATTGGAAGGGAAGGGAAGGGAAGGGAAGGGAAGGGAAGGGAAGAGGAAGGAGAGGGAAGGGAAAGGAAGGAGAGGGAAGGGAAGGGAAGGAGAGGGAAGGGAAGGGAAGGAGAGGGAAAGGAAGGGAAGGGAAGGGGAGGGGAAGTGATGGGCAGGTGTTGAGTGGAGGATAGACAAAATATGTGCAGTGAAGAGAAGGTTGAAGGGCGTGGTGTAGGAAAGTCATGTAAGGATACCGAGAGAGAGAGAGAGAGAGAGAGAGAGAGAGAGAGAGAGAGAGAGAGAGAGAGAGAGAGAGAGAGAGAGAGAGAGAGAGAGAGAGAGAGCCTAACAAACGAGAGATACGAACACTCACACTCGAACAGGTGTTAAGTAGGAGAGGAAGTTGTGAGGTGTGAAGGAGGAACAGGTAAGATGCAGAGGGATGATAAGGCGTCGAGATGAAGGGGGTTTAGGCGAGTACAGGTGTGAGGGAAGTGATAATGAGGGCTTGCAGGTGTGAAGGAAGGCAGGTGAGCAGGTGAGATAGACCAGGTGCATGGGAGGGAGGGACGCGGAGACCACAAGAAAGCCTTAAGGAGGTAGTGGTAGTAGTGGTGGTGGTGGTCGTGAGAGGGAGGGTATAGGGGGTATAGGAGCCACTATAGGGGGTTAGATGTCTGCACAGGTGTAAGGTATCTCGGCAGGAAGAAGGTGGTGAGTGGATCATGATGGGTAATAGTGATGAGGGCGGGAGATGGCAGGGGCGAGGATGGAATGTGGTTGCCGCCTATCCACTCTTTACTGATGGGAACACACACACACACACGTACACACACATTTCGAGCTCATGACTGACTGAATGACTGACTGACTGACTGACTGATTATATAACCGGTTTACTGACTGATTTGGTGGACTGACTGATTTAAGACTGAATAGCTACTGGACTGATTGGTTAAGTTAATAGGTGACTGACTGAATTACTGGTTAACCGACAAGGCAACTGACTGACTGACTGACTGACTGAATACATGACCGGTTTACTGACTGATTTAAGACTGAATGGCTTTCTGACTGACCGATTGGTTAACTTATTAAATGACTGACTGACTGAATTACTGAATGACTGGTTAACTGACGAGGCAACTGACTGACTGACTGAATGAATGAATAACTGACAGGCCAACACGTAACTCAGACGGTAAAAGATCCGAGGTAATGAATGAAAGCAAAAACATAAACACGATGACACCACGCGATAACACCACCAACACTATAATAGAGCGGGTAGCACGGGAGCAAAGGCGAGACGGAGGAATAGATGGGCGTGCTGTGGGCGTGCTGGGCGGGATGGGGGAAGGCCGGGGCGTGGGAGTAAGGAAGACACCACCCACCCACCCATACTCACCCACCCACCTAGCCTACCCACCCCTAAGGGTTTACTTTTATTGTAGCAGACTAGCAGATATGAGGCTTAATAGTAAACCTTGAAACGTGGCACTGGGATGAAGAGAAAGGGAGACATGGCAACATTGCTTTCCTCTTTTTTTTCCCTCTCTTTTTCATCGTCTTCTTTATCCTCTTACTCTTTTTCCTTTTCTTCTTCCTCCCTCTCCTCTTCGTCGTCCTCCTCCTCCTCCTCCTCCTCCTCCTCCTCCTCCTCCTCCTCCTCCTCCTCCTCCTCCTCCTTCACCCTTTGCTTTCTTTACGTCTTGCATAAAAAAAAAAACATTGCTTCCTCTATAACCTCTATGCTTCCTCCTCCTATGCCTTCTTTTCCCCTATTCCTCTATGCTTCCTATTATACCACCCTTCCTGCTGCTGCTGCCTCGCCTAAGGTATATATAAGGGCCGAGGACGATGCACTTATCACACATACACGTACTTAAGCAATGCTATCATGCTATCTTATCCCGCTGTCAAGTGTAAACTAAAGACCTGGTGAGCTGGCAAGGTATTTAGAGGCTGAAGAAAATATATATTAGTGTGTGTGTGTGTGTGTGTGTGTATGGTGATAAGACGGTATCAGAAGGCTTCTCGCCGTCCCTGAGTCGCTCCCGCACCGGCCGTAAGCTCGCCGTAAGTCACCGGTCAGATATTCTAAGTCATCTACTATTATTTATGTCATTATTCAGGTCTTTAAGTCACTAGTCAGCTCAGTCAATCAGTCAGTCAGCTCAGGCAATCAGTCAGTCAGTCATCAGTTCAGGAAGTCATCAATTCATCAGTCATCAATTTAGGCAGCCCTTCAACCAGTCAATCAGTCAGTCAGTCAGCCCTTCAACCAGTCAGTCAGTCAGTCAGTCAGTCAGTCAGAAGCTCTACAATCCTTCCCTTCTCTTCTCTCGCCAAGCCAGTTTAACCTGCAAATCTTCTATTCCTCCCTTCCCTCCACCCCTTCCTTCCTTCCTTCCCTTCATCCCTCCTTTCTACTCACCCCTTCACCCCATCAATAACCCATCCATTACTCCCTGCCTTCTTTCTTCCCATCCCTCCATCCCATCCTATCTCTATCTCCGAGAAACCTATCGTTCTTCACTTTTTTCGACATTCATTCAGCGGTAAAAATTCTTGATTGTTTTTTCACGTCGTTAGTATCCACGACGAAGGCGACGACGGCGACGACAACCAGGATATCCAGTGGAGGCCAAGCGGATGTGTGTGTGTGTGTGTGTGTGTGTGTGTGTGTGTGTGTGTGTGTGTGTGTGTGTGTGTGTGTGTGTGTGTATGTGTTACCTTGAGGATAGGATGAGGAGAGGAGAGGAGGAAGGGCGGAACTAGAGAGACGAGATGGTCCAATAGCTTTTCCACGTGTGTGTGTGTGTGTGTGTGTGTGTGTGTGTGTGGTGTGTGTGTAAGCGGGGGGGGGGGGGAGGGTATTGAATGCTTACCTGACCCACAGATTAAGAGGAAGAGGAAGGAGGGGGAGAAATGTTGCGCTTACCTTTCTGTGAAGCTTTACGTCATGACAGTTTTTGTTGGTCCTATTTTCAGATTCTGCGAAACCATAATATTGATGTAGAAACGTAGATAGGATGCAGCAGTACTTATCGCGTCTCTCTCTCTCTCTCTCTCTCTCTCTCTCTCTCTCTCTCTCTCTCTCTCTCTCTCTCTCTCTCTCTCTCTCTCTCTCTTTGTTAACTTATATTTCTCCTACGCCTCTATATCTACAAACAACCATTTCCTCCTCCTCTTCCTTCTCCTCCAACCCCGCGTGGCATTTAAGGTGGAGGAAGCTTATTATCGTTTGGAAATCAGCGTGTAAAGAAAAGGGCAGCTTCCGGTACACAGGTCCGCCGCCGCCGCCACTAAATTGCACTTTTCGGCAAGTCTCGAGGCGCCACGTCCGTCCGCCCGCCCGCCCGTCCTCCTTCCGTCGCCTTGGGCTCGCCACTCCGCTGCCCGCATGGTAAGGACGATAATGACCATTCCTGCGGTTAACTGAAGGTTGTAGATAGGAAGACGGGGGGAAAAAAAAAGAGTCTTGGGTCACCCTGGAGTCGCCCATTCATCGAAAACTAGGCTTGACTCAGGTGGAAGTAGCCAGTGGTTGCCTTTGCGTGCAGAGTCGTGCATAGCCGTGCAGACGTACAGGGGCACCACGGCCTATTATACGTGCTAGGGCGTGCACAGTGGGTAGCAGTGTCACGTTATCAGTGTATTATCTGAAGCATTGGTGGTGTTAGACGGGGGAAGAGGCCGGTGACAGTCGTAGCGGCGTGTGGTGTGTGGCAGCGAGGGGCGAGGGGCATCGAGGCGACGGTGCCACGTCTTCCAAGGGTCGCTAAGCCAGAATGAAGGTAACAATCATGCCCACCTCACACCGCTGCGTCTCGGGCGGTTTCACAATCTTTCATTCGCTCGTTAGGAAGTTCGTGGGTGTGTTAGAGGTTATGGTAGCGTATGCGAGGCTTCGATACAACATTCCCGCCCTTGAGTATCGTCAGAATCATTCCGTGTGTGTTCTGTAGCGTAAGTGAGAGAGGTGTTGATGAGGGTGAGTGAGGCGATGGTGGTGTGACAGGTGAACGGAAGGTTGTGGAGAGGCTGGCGCACACCTTCCTTCCTCAAGGCGCGGGGGAGGAGGCGTGGCAAGGGCGCGGGCGACAGGTGAGGCGTGGTATCAGCCTTGGCGCGCCACCCCGACCCAGTGTACTGCACCAAGCAAGGAAAGTTTGTCGTCATTTGAGTTCCTTTTACTCTTAAGTGTGTATCATGTTTCGTAAGGTCACTTGCCTGCCTGCATCTCCTAAGGTGTGGTGGGGGGGAGGGTGATAGGCCTGTGTGTGTGTGTGTGTGTGTGTGTATGGGAGGGAGGCAGTTTACCTTGTGTTTTTATCTGCTCTCTCTCTCTTTATCTGTACTACGATCTTTAATTTTTTCTTATATTTTTTTGTCCTCTTCCTCCTCTATACGTAAAGGTTTTATTTCTTCACTTCCACCATTAGTATTTTCGCTTCCTTGATAGCCTCGTCCCCCCCCCCCCCCCTACACACACACACACACACACACACACACGGTGGTGGTGGTGGCGGCGGCAGTAGCAACATCTCGTATTGTTAAGCAGCTCATCGAGACGCAATCAGGAACCGACAAGAATCAGGCTCATCAATCGTCATTCTCTCTCTCTCTCTCTCTCTCTCTCTCTCTCTCTCTCTCTCTCTCTCTCTCTCTCTCTCTCTCTCTCTCTCTCTCTCTCTCTCTCTCTCTCTCTCTCTCTCTCTCTCTCTCATTATCATGCATCATCATCATTTAGGTTCATTATTCAGGTTTCGGAGTTTCAGGAATGACAACAAAGCCGCGTTCCGAGACACTGAAGCAATTTTTTCCCGATGTTGCAATTCATTCAGATTTGAAGACTACTTACACGAAGAATCTGTTGAAATACAAAGTTACAGAGAGGTCACTTGATTACACCCCCCATATCTCTCTCTCTCTCTCTCTCTCTCTCTCTCTCTCTCTCTCTCTCTCTCTCTCTCTCTCTCTCTCTCTCTCTCTCTCTCTCTCTCTCTCTCTCTCTCTCTCTCTCTCTCTCTCTCTCAGCTTATTTTTTTCAAGCTTATTTAACTTTTTTTATACTTATCCTTGCTATTACGAGTTCTCCTTCTCCTTCTCATCCTTCCCTCATCTTTCTCTCTCTCTCTCTCTCTCTCTCTCTCTCTCTCTCTCTCTCTCTCTCTCTCTCTCTCTCTCTCTCTCTCTCTCTCTCTCCTCTCTCTCTCCTGTACAACATGGCGTCATTATACAAAAATCGCCCAAAGTCGCCCAAGTCGCCACACTCAACATTCACCTCAGCCTCGACAGACCCATCGCCATGCACATCGGGTTACCGGCGGGCGTCGTGCATGGCGGGGCAGACGTGTGGGGGACGGGGGAGGGGGGGGAAGAGGGGAGCAGGACCTTGGGGTGGGGAAACGGGGTAGGGAGAGAGGGGGAAGAGTGCAGGAGAGGGATGTAGGGGGGGGAAGAAGAGGGGTGCTGAAGAGGGAAGGAGAGGGATGCATTAGGGGAAGGGAGAGGGGTGTTGGAGGGGAAAGGAGGGGAAGGGAGGGAGATGGAGAGAGAGAAGGAGAGAGGAGTGGGGAAACGGGGGAAGGAGAGTGGTGCGGGAGTGGGAGGGGGAAGGAGAAGGATGCATTAGGGGGGCATCCTGCGTGTCCGCCATTGGTGTGTTATGCATGACGTCACCTCCAGGGCCCCCGAGGCTGACCAACCACGCGTGACACAGGACCTTGCGAGGTCACCCGACGCGGCAGGTAGTCCCTCGGTGCGGTGGTGGTGGTGGTGGTGGTGGTTGTGGTGGTGGTGGTCAGTCCCCCTCCTGAGCCTCCTCCTCCAGTCAGATGGGTTTCCATGCTGACGTGGCTACAGCAGGAGAAATGTGATTGTTTTTAGGTGATTGAGGGAAGAAAAAGAGAGATTTGAAGTGTAAGAGAGGTTGATAATTGTATGTTCTTCGTTGGTTTATGAATAATTATTTGTGGATTTTGTTACTTTTGTATGTGTGTGTGTGTGTGTGTGTGTGTGTGTGTGTGTGTGTGTGTGTGTGTGTGTGTGTGTGTGTGTGTATTCATCATCTAGATCTAGTTGTATTTTACAGGGCCAGAGCAATGTTCGTGTGGCCCCGTCTCCATATCAACATTTTTATCATTCATCCTTAGTGCTTTGTGTTGGCCGAAGCCAGCCACCCCGGAGAGCAGGTCACAAACCCCGGCTAACACCCGGTACCCATTCACTGCTGGGTGGACAGGGGCTCGGGTTTTAAGGAAACAACCCATCTGTTTCCGCTCCGCCCGGGGATTGAACCCGGGACTTCTCGGTTGTGAACCGAGCGTGCTATCCCTTACACTACGGAGTACCCCAACGAGTACACATACACACTATGGAGTGTGTGTATGTGTGTGTGTGTGTGTGTGTGTGTGTGTCTACCTTGTATCATACAGGGCCTCAGCTATTCTCGTATCTATATTTATGTAGTATTTCTTAAAAATTTGCAACAAGAATTAAAATATGCTACAAGAGTAATGTAAGACGCGCATTTCTTCAGCACATCCTTTACTCCTTCTCCTCCTCCTTATCAACCATAATTCCTTCCTTTCTCCCTTCCTTCCTTCCTCCCTTCCTTCCTTCCTTCCTTCCTTCTTTCTTTCCTTCTTTCCGTCCCTCCTTTGCCACCCACCAACACTTTAATCTGTCGTTTCGATGCATAACCCTTTTGTGGCTGGCCTATCCTTGCTATCATCTTGGCCTGCCTGTTTCGTGGCCAGGGAGGAGGAGGAGGAGGAATACATAGGAATACATAGGAGTAACAGACACCAGGAGACCTATTGGTCTATAACTAGGGTATCTGTTGTACTACATACTACTAACAATCAACTATATGTAAGAGGAACAGTTGGAAAATGATACCATGTCCCTAAAGAAGATAGGAACATGGAAATTTCGTAGTGAGGAATGGAGATATGATATATATATCTATCTAGGATATGAAATATACTAACTACAACTATCACTATCACTAATCGATCCGGGGGACTATAATATGAATTCGCAGGCATATCATACCCTTTACTTTCAGTGCGCGTCAAGTCTGTTTTTAAATGTAGTTATTGTGCTGGCTTCGAAACATTTGCTGGTAACTTATTCCATCGATCAACAACTCAAACCATTGAAATAATTTACGGAGATCTGTGTGCAACGTTGACCGTTTATTTTTTAAAACCGTTATTTCTGTTGTCACTTGGAGAAAGTTCGAATAGTTTTCTTGATTAATGACATATCCTTTTAGGTTTTTAAAAGGTTTCTATCAAGTCCCCACGGATTCTACGATCCTTAAGGAAAACATTTTAAAGTTTCCGCAGTCTCTCTTCATAAGATGAATTTTGGGCGGGAAGAAGGGAAATTTTTGTTTGGTTGCTCTTCTTTGCATTTGATTCCAATTTGGCTTGATCTTTTACGAAACAAGGCGACCAAATTGAACGGCTTTTCCCAAGTGCGGCCTAACCCAAGGACGTGTATAATTTGTGTCATTACTTGGGAGTTTTTATGTTCAAAGTTGCGTTTAAATGAAGCCCAACATCATTTTTTCGCCTTTTACTGGCAGCTAGCAATGCGGACTGGTTTTAGATCATTACTGATGATGAAACCTAAACCCTTTTCTTGCTGTACTTCAGTTAATGATTTATTTTGCATTTGATAGTTATTTTGAGGTTATCGTTGCCTATATGCATTACTTTACTATATGGGAATTAAATTTTTTAATAGCCATTTATCCTCCAAATCTGATAGTTTGTCGAGATCACGTTGTAAGAGTTCGCATTTTTCCCTCTAGTATATGCTTTAGCGCCTAATTTGGTGTCATCTAAAAAATTTCGATATTTTAGAACAATTTCCGCAGTCCAGATCATTGATATATATCAAAAAAGAGTAGGACCCAGAGCCGAGCCCTGAGGCACCCCACTAGTAACATCTAACCATCAGATGCCTCGCCATTTATTACTACCCGTTGTTTACGATTTGAAAGCCAATCCATGAACATAATTGCTCTCCTAAGCCATGTTGCCGCTTAGCTTGGTCAAAAGTCGCTTATGGGGAACTGTATCGAAGGCTTGCTGAAAATCAAGGT
>JACEEZ010025617.1:469533-599533 GCA_016584305.1 Chionoecetes opilio | reverse complement strand
CTTACTGATAGCACTGACGCTCACTCATGCCTCCCCCTCCCCCTAAAAACCCTCAGCTGCTTCCCCTCCCCCTCCACTAACCCCTCCACAAACCCCTCCCCTTCCCTCCCCCTCCACAAACCCCTCCCCTTCCCTCCCCCTCCACAAACCCCTCCCCTTCCCTCCCCCTCCACAAACCCCTCCCTTCCCTCCCCCTCCATTACCCCTCCACAACCCCTCCCCTTCCCTCCACCTCCACAAACCCCTCCACAAACCCCTCCCCTTCCCTCCCCCTCCACAAACCCCTCCACAAACCCCTCCCCTTCCCTCCCCTCCACTAACCCCTCCACAAACCCCTCTCCTTCCCTCCCCCTCCACAACCCCTCCCCTTCACTCCCCCTCCACTAACCCCTCCACAAACCCCTCCCCTTCCTCTTGCTCCACTAACCCCTCCACAACCCCTCCCCTTCCCCCCCCTCCACTAACCCCTCCACAAACCCCTCCCCTTCCCTCCCTCTCCACAAACCCCTCCCCTTCCTCCCCTTCCACAACCCCTCCCCTTCCCTCCCCCTCCACTAACCCCCTCCACAAACCCCTCCCCCTCCCTCCCCCTCCACTAACCCCTCCACAAACCCCTCCACAAACCCCTCCCCTTCCTCCCCCTTCACTAACCCCTCCACAAACCCCTCCCCTTCCCTCCCCTCCACTAACCCCTCCACAAACCCCTCCATTTCCCTCCCCTTCACTAACCCCTCCACAAACCCATCCCCTTCCCTCCCCCTCCACTAACCCCTCCAAAACAAACCCCTCCCCCTTCCCTCCCCCTCCACAAACCCCTCCCCCTCCACTAACCCCTCCACAAACCCCTCCCTTCCCTCTCTCCTCCACTAACCCTCCACAAACCCATCCCCTTCCCTCCCCTCCACAAACCCCTCCCTTCCCTCCCCCTCCATAACCCCTCCACAAACCCCTCCCCTTCCCTCTCCTTCCACTAACCCCTCCACAAACCCCTCCCCTTCACTCCCCCTCCACTAACCCCTCCCTCACCTTGCGTATAGTGGAGGGAGAGTGGAGGGAGCTATAAATAAAAAGTCAACCCAGACTATCTTGCCCCTCTATCTTTATAATAATATAAGCAAAAGTGTGTCTGTCTGTGTGTGTGTGTGTCTGTGTGTGTGTGTGTGTGTGTCTGCGATAGGTACCGCCCCCCGTACCCCTATCCCATCATATGGCACAGTTTTGGAACCAGCTCGACCAGGGGCAACTTTTAAGCCCATTTATGAGATGATCCGATCACTTTTTCTTCTTCTTTTTTTTAGCAGCCTATTAGCGAGAATTGTGAAAAAAAAATGTGGGTTGCGAGAATTGAGGAAACCTTGATGTAGGGTGATGGGGAATGGGTGAGTGAATGGGTGGTGTGATGGGTAATGGGTGTGGGGTGATGGGTGAGTGAATGGGTGGGGGGGTGATGGGTGATGGGTGAGGGAATAGGTGGGAGGTGATGGGTAATGGGTGAGTGAATGGGTGTGTGGTGATGGGTAATGGGTGAGTGAATGGGTGGGGGATGATGGGTAAGGCGTTAATACATACATTTCTACATCCATGATTTCAGGAAAGTTAGAAGGGGCTACCTGGAGAGTCTGTGTTTGGTGGGCCGAAGGCCCACCAAACACAGGTGGTGGGCCCCAATAGCCCTCCGCAGGAGCTAACCAAAAAGTCCGCCCGGAGGGCGGCTTTGCGGCTAGTGACTATAATTCTCTATGGTTATTGACTCTATCTGGAATAATAGAAGTGGAAGTGGAAGTAAGTTATAGTGGAAGAGGCAAGTGTGTGTGTGTGTGTGTGTGTGTGTGTGTGTGTGTGTGTGTGTGTGTGTGTGTGTGTGTGTGTGTGTGTGTGTGTGTGTGTGTGTGTGTGTGTGTATTATATAAAGGCAATACCAAAACAAAGGGTTAGATTGGGTATTGTTGGTGGGTTCTTTTTCCTTTTTTCTAATGGGATTTACGGTTGTGTGGTTCTTTTTGTTTCTTTTCTTTCTGTCGTGGTTTGAGTTTAGAGAGAAAGAAAAATTAGAAGTGATAGTTTTGTCCGTTGATTTTTTTTTTTTCAGCACGAGAAGGAAGGGACGAAGAAGGAGGATTACAAAGGATTACAAAGGAAACACAAACAGCAACAGACTAATAGGTCCTTACAAGGCTGTTTGCTTTAACTACACTACACTAACTAGATAATAAGAGGGAAAGGATAGGAAAGAGGAAGGGGCGAAGGAGGAGGAAGAAGAAGGGACGAAGGAGGAGGAGGAGGAGGAGAAGGAAAACACAGGAATATTTAGGCGTACAGTAACAAGCAAAACAACATTTATTGGCATATAACGAGAGCAACAATTTATTACTATCAAAATAGAAGGATTGAAAAGGAAGAGACGGAGGAGAAGAAGAATAGGGGAAGGAGGAGATGAAGAAGGCTTTTTGCTCTCGTATAACTGGTAGTGGTGGTGGTGGTGGTGGTGGTGGTGGTGGTGGTGGTGGTGGTGGTGGTGGTGGTGGTGGTGGTGGTGGTAGTAGTAGTGGTGGTGGTAGTAGTGGTGGTGGTGGTGCTGGTGGAGGTGGTGGCGGTGGTGGCAGTGGTGGTAGTGGTGGTGGTGGTGGTGGTGGTGGTGGCAGTGGTGATAGTGGTGGCAGTGGTGGTGGTGATGGCAGTGGTGGTGGTGGTGGCAGTGGTGGTGGTAGTAGTGGTGGTGGTGTTTAATACTCACCTCGCTTCTTACTCGAGGCGTTTCAGTATTCAAGGTATTCGGCGCACCGGATGTTTAGTATGAACGACGTCCTGTGCCCTGGAACTTGTATGTTTGTTGTTCTCTCGTCTGTGAGCGTTTTTCTTAACATTTCTTGTGTGTATGTGTGTGTGTGTGTGTGTGTGTGTGTGTGTGTGTGTGTGTGTGTGTGTGTGTGTGTGTGTGTGTGTTATATTTATACATACAGGTACTACATTACATTATATTTGCTTTAGTAATTGAGTTCATTATCCTCATGTATGTATGGTATGTTGTTGTTTTCTTATGTTTCCTGTCTGCCTGCGGGTGAAAATGAAATTATTGTTATTTTGATTACAATTGTGTGATGTGAATGGATGGGGATATTTGATCGGCGGGGAGGCAAGGTGAATGACAGATAGCAAGGTCAGGACGAGGTGTGGGAGGGAGCAGAACAAGGTCATGGGAGTGAAGGGGAACAAGGTCGCGTGGGGGGAGCAATATGTTTGGGGGGGAGGAGCTATAAGGGGGGGAAGGTGCTATAAATTGGGGGGCAGGAGCTATAAATTGGGAGGGGGAGCTATAAGTTGGGGAGAGACGAGCTATACGTTGGGGAGAGACGAGCTATAAGTTGTGGAGAGACGAGCTATAAGTTGTGGAGAGACGAGCTAAAAGTTGTGGAGAGACGAGCTATACGTTGTGGAGAGACGAGCTATACGTTGTGGAGAGACGAGCTATAAGCTGGGGAGAGACGAGCTATAAGTTGTGGAGAGACGAGCTATAAGTTGGGGAGAGACGAGCTATAAGTTGTGGAGAGACGAGCTATAAGTTGGGGAGAGACGAGCTATAAGTTGTGGAGAGACGAGCTATAAGTTGGGGAGAGACGAGCTTTAAGTTGTGGAGAGACGAGCTATAAGCTGGGGAGAGACGAGCTATAAGTTGGGGAGAGACGAGCTATAAGTTGTGGAGAGACGAGCTATAAGTTGGGGAGAGACGAGCTATAAGTTGTGGAGAGACGAGCTATTAGTTGGGGAGAGACGAGCTATACGTTGTGGAGAGACGAGCCATAAGTTGGGGAGAGACGAGCTATAAGTTGTGGAGAGACGAGCCATAAGTTGTGGAGAGACGAGCTATAAGTTGGGGAGAGACGAGCTATAAGTTGGGGAGAGACGAGCTATAAGTTGGGGAGAGAACGAGCTATACGTTGTGGAGAGACGAGCTATAAGTTGTGGAGAGACGAGCTATAAGTTGTGGAGAGACGAGCTATACGTTGTGGAGAGACGAGCTATAAGTTGTGGAGAGACGAGCTATAAGTTGGGGAGAGACGAGCTATAAGTTGTGGAGAGACGAGCTATAAGTTGGGGAGAGACGAGCTATAAGTTGGGGAGAGACGAGCTATAAGTTGGGGAGAGACGAGCCATAAGTTGGGGAGAGACGAGCTATAAGTTGGGGAGAGACGAGCTATAAGTTGGGGAGAGACGAGCTATAAGTTGTGGAGAGACGAGCCATAAGTTGGGAGAGACGAGCTATACGTTGTGGAGAGACGAGCTATAAGTTGAGGAGAGACGAGCTATACGTTGTGGAGAGACGAGCTATAAGTTGGGGAGAGACGAGCTATAAGTTGGGGAGAGACGAGCTATAAGTTGTGGAGAGACGAGCTATAAGTTGGGGAGAGACGAGCTATAAGTTGGGGAGAGACGAGCTATACGTTGGGGAGAGACGAGCTATAAGTTGTGGAGAGACGAGCTATAAGTTGGGGAGAGACGAGCTATAAGTTGGGGAGAGACGAGCTATAAGTTGTGGAGAGACGAGCTATAAGTTGGGGAGAGACGAGCTATAAGTTGGGGAGAGACGAGCCATAAGTTGGGGAGAGACGAGCTATAAGTTGGGGAGAGACGAGCTATAAGTTGGGGAGAGACGAGCTATAAGTTGGGGAGAGACGAGCTATACGTTGTGGAGAGACGACCTATACGTTGTGGAGAGACGAGCTATAAGTTATGGAGAGACGAGCTATAAGTTGTGGAGAGACGAGCTATAAGTTGTGGAGAGACGAACTATAAGTTGGGGAGAGACGAGCTATAAGTTGTGGAGAGACGAGCTATAAGTTGTGGAGAGACGAGCTATAAGTTGGGGAGAGACGAGCTATAAGTTGTGGAAAGACGAGCTATAAGTTGGGGAGAGACGAGCTATAAGTTGTGGAAAGACGAGCTATAAGTTGGGGAGAGACGAGCTATAAGTTGGGGAGAGACGAGCTATAAGTTGTGGAGAGACGAGCTATAAGTTGTGGAGAGACGAGCTATAAGTTGTGGAGAGACGAGCTATAAGTTGTGGAGAGACGAGCTATAAGTTGGGGAGAGACGAGCTATAAGTTGTGGAGAGACGAGCTATAAGTTGGGGAGAGACGAGCTATAAGTTGTGGAGAGACGAGCTATAAGTTGGGGAGAGACGAGCTATAAGTTGTGGAGAGACGAGCTATAAGTTAGGGAGAGACGAGCTATAAGTTGGGGAGCAGGCAAAGTGATCAGGTGTTGGGGTGATGGTGGGGAGCGAGGCATTAAATATAATTGTTTTTTCCTACTCCTTTACGTCTCCTTTATCATTTTTTGTTTCCAATGTCTTTTTATTCTTTTCTTTCTTCTCGTACTGTACCTGACACATTTCTCACTTTTTTTGTCAGTTATCTTTTAATCTTTCGTTAGTTTTTGTACACATGTTTTTCATTTTCATGGACCTTTCTTTCCCCCCCCTTTTTTTTTTTTTTATATAACAGAACCTTTAGTCTATTTTTTTTAGCGAGGCGAAAATTTCATTCTATCATGAAGTCTCATGCTTAAAGTTACTATGTTTACGTGATAATTTGGTTAACCCCTTGAGGCCCAGAACGTAATTTCCATTATAGTTTGGGTACCTTTAGACGATTTTTAGTGAATATAAGCAATATTTTATAGATATGACCTGTTTAGTATTCTTGGCGACTAAATGATTTCGTATATTAAGTTACTTTTCGTAATTCTATGGCTAACAAGATACCATTTTTTATAGCAACGGAGAGATCTAGGCGTGAAGGGGTTAACTATGATAAAATACAGCTGCAATTTAGAAGAAACAAGGTATTCCCTTCTCCTGGCATCAAATATCAGTCAGTAAGCAGCAAGGGTCAGGATTTTTCACCTCGTTAAAAAGAAAAAACAGGACTTCGTGATCGGCGCAGCACAGGTTTGGCGCTTGAGAATAATAATGTTTACATACAGAGTCTGGCGTGAGGGCGAGGGCGGGTCTGGCCAAGCGTATACACACCTCGGCCAAAGTGTAAACAAGGTGATGATAGCCTCGTCCAAGGGCCTCCCCGGCAGGTGTTGAAGGAGAAGCACAGGTAAGGGGCGGCCACAGACTAATTTTAATACAAGCCGTGCTGAGATAAGAAGAGGAAGACGATGAGGAAGATAAAAAGGAGGAGGAAGAGAAGAAGGAGGAGGAGAAAGAGGTGGTCAGGCAGCTTGAAACGATGCCAAACTCATTTCCCTTTGCTATGTATTATAAACTGATCTATTCACTTTCGTTACAGACCAGAAAGAGGTATCCCGCGTCCACACTTTGTCTTAAACATTACAGCTACTCGCGATACCAAAACCACCGCACATCAACACACCAGTAAAACCCAAGCGTGGTATAGCATAGGAGTGGCCGGGGTGGGTAGGAGAGGCAGGGTGGAGTGTATAAGGGCACGAACGGGTCGGGAATAAGAAATGGTGAAAACTTGAATATGTAGCGTCGTCGCCACTCCCTTCCAATCCCTCCAGTCCTTCCCCATCCCCTTCCCTCCAGCCCTTCCCCATCCCCTTCCCTTCTTGGGCTTGTGCTCCGTGACCCTGCGAGGTGGTGGCCACAGGATCTCACAGCTTACGTCTATGAATCACTACTTCTGACGGCAGGTAAACTTCTTAAGATAACCATGAGCTTATCGGCGAGGCTTCCTGTGCTCATGACTGCCGGAAGTGTGTTGGTGGAGGGGGGAGGGAGGGAGTAGGAGGGAATGAAAGATAGGGAGGGAGAGGGGAATAATAAGAAGGAGAAGGGGGAAAGGAAAGGGAGGGAAGGAGAGGGGAAGAAGGAGGAATAGGGGGAAATGAAAGGGAGGTAGGGAGAGGGGAAGAAGGAGGAGGAGTAAGGGGAAAAGGAAAGAGAGGGAGGGAGAGGGGAAGAAGAAGGAGAAGGGTTTGGTTCAGGATATAACATCACCACTCTCTTCACACTTAAACAGTTTTTTCTTCTTTTTTTACATAAGGAACTGACCAAGGGCAAATAACAAAAAGTGAGTGCGTGGGGGTGTTAAGTGCGTGAAGCGGCCACCATATACACGACCACGCCCTTTCATTCTTCTGACGTCGTTGAAAGGTGGCTCTCTCTCTCTCTCTCTCTCTCTCTCTCTCTCTCTCTCTCTCTCTCTGCCTCCCCTTACGGCACTCCTCTCTTCCCTCAGGAGTCCATATGTCACGTAATCTTAACGTTGCACTTTCAGTTTATCTCGTTTTGCTTACGCCGTGGAATGACAAACGCACATACACTTTTTCCGCATGTGTTTTATTGACATGTATACTGATGGCTATGCGTATACGACTCTGCAGCGTGTCCACATTTCGTTACGCCTCGCCTATTTCCATCCACCGTCTAATAGGCCAGTCAAATCCTGCAGAAAGCAATCATCATCCTTATTCACTCAGCTAGCCAATGATATCCAGCCGAACGGGGAGAGGGAAGGAATCAGAGCCTTTAGAAGTAGCCCAAAGCTTTTGAAATAGCCCAAAGCCCTTTAGAATTTGCCCAAAGCCCTTTAGAATTAGCCCAAAGCTTTTGAAATAGCCCAAAGCCTTTAGAATTAGCCCAAAGCTTTTAAAATTAGGCTTCTAGGCTTCTAATTCTAAAGCCGGCCACACACACACCGGCGCGGCCTGTCCGGCCGACGAAAAGGGGCGTGGCTAGAGGCGGCCGGTGTGTGTGTGGGGGTGTTTTTCATCCGGCGGGACCTGTCGCAGTGGCCGGATGAAAATCAGTCGGCGCTTGAAAATTCCGTCCGGCGCGGCCTGTCGCCTGCGTGTGTGTGGGTGCCTTCCGGCGCGGCCCGCCCCTCGCTCGGCCAGATAATGACTAATTGTACCAGTTATAATTGTATTTATGGTAATATAGGTATTATATATAGTATGACGTATTATATATAGGTATTATATATGGCTGCACATGCAGCCATCACCAGCAAGTCATTTTCGGACAGCGGATTCATGTTATCATCATGGTGGTCCGACGTGTACTGTATATTTTCATGAGGCGGCCGGTGTGTGTGTGGGTCTCGTCCGGCGAACGATGCCCCGCCACTTTTTGTCGGCCGGATAGGCCGCGCCGGTGTGTGTGTGGCCGGCTTAAGGGCTATGGAAGGAACTGTGCTGTACGTATATTCCTTTGGGTTATTGTGGATAAAGTTGTGTGTCTTGTTTCTTGGAAGATGTGTTGTTACCAGCCTGTGTGTTGATAGGACATTTTCTGGGGTGCTATTATAGGAGAAGAGAGAGAGAGAGAGAGAGAGAGAGAGAGAGAGAGAGAGAGAGAGAGAGAGAGAGAGAGAGAGAGTTAAAATAGTCGAAGGAAAAGAATGGACATGGGACGTATATATGCTGCACTACCATCACCTAAACCACCACCACCACTACCACCACTACCACTAACAACAACAACACTAACAACAACAACAACCTTACAACAGCTGCGTACCCTCGCAAGGCGCCGCTTTCGGGCCTCTGAGCCTCGTCGACTCACTTGATCAGATCTGGAGGCGGCGAGTGACGAGTTCAGACAGCCTTCCCTCCCTCCCTCCATATACCTACCTTCTCTCTCTCTCTCTCTCTCTCTCTCTCTCTCTCTCTCTCTCTCTCTCTCTCTCTCTGTCTCTCTCGATGACTCCCCACCATAACCATACTTACAAACCATGAGTCTTGTTATTTATCTATGCAGGTCTAACAAGTGCATTATAATCCTTCGTTGTGTATCGATGATCGCCACCTGTGAGTGACACCGTATATTTAACAAGCGTCATAGTCTGAGTATCCCTTGCTTGTAGTCCTTGAAGCTTGTAGGTGTCCCCTGTCAAAGGCGTGGGTGGGTGAGAGATGGAGAATTGAAGGAAGGAGGAGAGGAGGGAGTGGCTAGTTAAAGGGTGAAGGAAGGAGGGAGGACACTGGAGGTACTACGAATAGCTAGATAGAGAAGGAAGGAAGGAAGGAAGGGAGGGAGGAAGGGAGAGAGAGAGACAGGCGTGGGTGCGTGCGTGCCTTAACCCATTGAGACCCAGAAAGTGAATTCCATTGTAATTTGGCTACCATTAGACGATTTTTAGTGAATATAAGCAATATCTTACAGAAAATTACCTGTTTAGTATTCTTGTCGACTAACTAATTTGGTATATTCAGTTACTTTTCGTAATTTTATGGCTAACAACATACAATTTTATATAGCAAAGGAAAGATCTGGGCGTGAAGGGGTTCTCTCGGCGGGCCTCGTAACCAACTCAACGAGGACACGCCGCTGACAGATCGCCAAAAGCACCAGCGAGAAAGTGATAGTCCTGCGCTCTCCCTTGTGCTGCCCGACCCTTGACCCCTGCACGCCATAGAAGGCACTGCCGGGGGGACGGTCCAGCGCGCAGGGCAGGTATTGCACGTACTGCTGCCTCCTGCTGCTGCTGCCCTCCCCTGCTGCCTCTACCCCTCACCCCGCTGCAGCTGTCACTTTTGAACTACCCGGAGGGAAAAGGCGAAACAGATTTCTTTATTAGAACTCAAAATATAGGATTACCTCTCATGATTAATTGATTTTGTGTTGTAATTGTCGAGGCAGATTTCTTTATTAGAGCTCAAAATATAGGATAATCTCTCATGATGAAGGGATTTTGTGTTGTAATTGTCGAGGCAGATTTCTTTATTAGAGCTCAGAATATAGGATAATCTCTCATGATGAAGGGATTTTGTGTTGTAATTGTAACAGTTGAGACTCGAACTGCACGGCATGGCTTGAGGCACGGCTCTGCACGTACCATACTGGCGCCGTCGTGCACACTGACATCCTTACCACCCTTACGTACCCCGGCTCGTAATGACAGACTTATCGTATATCTGGAAAGCGCAAGACACAGGTAGCCAGCCGTCCCTATGCCTTCTTTTGGTCATGTTGCCACGCGCACTTCCACTTAAAAATAGGCTTGCAAAATATCCACCCAGCAGCCTCGCCTCTCTTAACCCCCCCCCCTCCCCTTACCCCCCAGTACCCGTTGCCCTGACCTAAGACCTGAGACTCCTGACTCACCCCACACCTGACCTGCTCTACCATGCCCTCAGAAAAGAAGCCCAATGAATTATGAAGGTGAAACGTCCTCCTTTTATCCTGTGGCGAGTGTGGACAAGCCGCGTACCCTTCTTCTTCTTCTTCTTCTTCTTGTGACCTTTGACTCTCAACTGCACCAATGGAAGAGGCTTTTTATAGTATCGCGTCATAGGTAGGTCCTCGCGGGGCAACACGAAACACATAAGAGTCTTGTGGGGCGTCGTAACCTTTCTATACCAGCTGTGTTCTTCCTATACGTGTTGGTCGGTAAATGAACACCTGAAGAAGTATTGGGAAAGGTAAACGACGGGGTCTTAGAGGCGTGCCTTGGCGTGAAGAGACTTTTACTCAAGATCAACTGACTTAAAATGATTGATGTTGATTATACCGTATGATGATATGGTAATGATTAAATGTTGATGACTTCGGAATTAAATGTCAATTGACCTATATATTACCTATACTTTATTATATTACCTACCTACTATACTATATGACCTTCCTTTTACCTATATATTATTACCGTAGATAACAGTAAAGTCGCCAGGACAACTTTTTTTTCTGTTTACAGACGTGTGGTGGCGTTAATACTTACATTTCTACATCCATAATTTCAGGAAAGTTAGAAGGGGCTATCTGGAGAGTCTGTGTCATTTTGTGTCTTCATCTGTGTCATAGTATGGCTATAAATGAACAAATTACAAAAATATCTACAAAGTGGCTACCAACAATAAAGTCGCCATCTAGTGTTTATTTACTGAGTGTCCTCTCGCAGCCGTCGTCGCCCGAAAAAAAAACGCGTAGTGAAATTTGAAACCGTATATACTCGCAGATACAAAGCATAAAACAACGCTGAAACAGAGTAGATTATACAGTCATGATATAAACTACTGTGTATCATCTTCAGTGGCACATAAAATTCAGTAGTAATGCTATAATTCGTAATATATGGCGCCTGGCGACATGATTGCAGGTGGCGACTATACTGTTATCTACGGTAAAGGTTCGCAGGGTAAAGACAGACATACCTATAGAAAACATATCTAATAGACTTTTATTTATATATTACTACAGTTTCACAGGCTAAAGACCGACGTATAATAAGCATATTAAGTTCATTTCCTCATGTATGTATATTATTATTATTATTATTTCCTGTAAGCCTTCGGGTGAAAAATAATAATAATATTATTATTATTATTATTATTATTATTATTATTATATCTATGACACCTTTATACCACATGTTCAGTCCACCTTGACCCCGTATGACCTTGTGGCAGATATTTCCTTTTTCTTTTCATGTTTATCAATGGGAGTTAAATTTTTTCCTTCCTAATTTCGAAACGTGAATTTTGTAAGGGTGTGTCCATGCATGATTTCCCAAGAAGGAGTGAGGGAAGGGGTAGGTATATATAGCGGCGAGGGGCGGCCTGCACTTTACACACATCCAGTTAGTTATCCAAGGTGACGGAAATATCAGAGTAAATATCACCCAGTAAGACGGAAATTAGGATGGTTAGTCCCAGTGGTTTTGTGAAGTAGAGTGAAATAGGGTTTATTTTTGTAGTAATTAGAAAACTGTCTCCAGATTCGTATTCAGCTCTTTAACCCTTTGAGACCCAGAACATATTTTCCATTGTAATTTGGTCACCATTAGACAATTTTAATGAATATAAGCCATGTTTTATAGATAATATGACCGGTTTAGTATCATTGTCCACTAGTTTCTTTGGTATATTAAGCTACTTTTTCTAATTTTATGGCTAACAATAGACAATTTTATATAGCAAAGGAAAGATCTGGGCGTCAAGGGGTTCATTGCATGCGGTTTTATGATCTAGAATTTCTGGGATCTTAGTTAAAGGTTAAACATCTTTGAAATTGGTCTCTTGTGGTTGAGATTTGCTTTTACACCCGCCGCAGTAGCTACACATGCAGTATATTTCCAGCTCAGTAATGCATGGGCACAAGACAAACACATCCATTTAGTTATCCAAAGTGACGGAAATATCAGAGGGAAAAGTGAATAGTAGAGAAACCATAAATGATTAGAAAAAATATAATTATCCGATAGGCGGCTTAGGTACTACCACGTAAACCAGTCTCGTCATGCCTAAAAAGGGTCCATAAGTAGATTTTAAGTAGAATTCTTATACCGTACTATTTTATAAGGAAATATTTCGTTCGCACTCCATGAAAAAAACCCATTAAGGAGAATAGGAAAAGAAGAGAGAGAGAGAAAGAGAGAGAGAGAGGGGGGGCGGCAAGGGCGGAATATGTATACAAAATCTGGCTTTGCCCCAAACGTTAACGAGAGAGAGAGAGAGAGAGAGAGAGAGAGAGAGAGAGAGAGAGAGAGAGAGAGGAGAGAGAGAGAGGAGAGAGAGAGAGAGAGAGAGAGAGAGAGAGAGAGAGAGAGAGAGAGAGAGATATAGCACTCATCAATGATCTTATCTTAATTAAGGCATTAGATAATATGTTCAGCCGCCAAATTTTTTTCTCTCATTTGTTATGTAGGATAGGATAGGAGGCCTACCTACTCCATTCAAATTCTCTCTCTCTCTCTCTCTCTCTCTCTCTCTCTCTCTCTCTCTCTCTCTCTCTCTCTCTCTCTCTCTCTCTCTCTCTCTCCATTTTACCTGAAATAGTTTTCTATTATATAACCAAGACCTGGGGGAGTAATATTCCTTCTGTAGGAATGATTATAAGAATTAAGTTACTTTGAATCATTTAAATGAGTATGTAAGAAGGATAGACATGTTTTAGATCAGTGTCTCTTAACCTTTTTACCACTACGCCCCCTTTAGTAGTTGGTCCTTGCCTCCATGCCCCCCCCCCCCCCTTCGCTTCTTCAAGTAAGAGATTTCAAAATAATCCTGAATCAGAACGAAAAACTTAAAAGTATGCGTGTTTTTTACACTTCTATTGTGCACATAATTATCCATAAGCACTTTGCATATACCCCGCAGATTTTAGTTAGATCACGGGGAATCTAGATCAACAATAATGATAAAATAACCCAATATTGCATAAAAGTCTATAGAGTTAGTGAAACGTGGCAAGGCGTCACCGCAGAGTTTTCCATCCACATTGTCTGCGTTCACCCGCGCGAGCGAGTTTCAAAGGGAAGGCCGAACTTTCCAAGTTAAATACTTGACAGTTCTTTCTTTTTCTCTCTTGGCTCACGCTTCCCTAGGTAATTACCCACGCCACCATGTTAAGAACTGGAACTGCTGTATTAGATATTGCAAAGTTGTCTTGTTGTCCTCTTGGCGATGGCATCAGAAAAATTTGCTATAGCCTACATACCCATAAACATACACAGTGGATAGGCATACATCAGTATTACGTGGTTTTAAAGATAAGGATATAAGGGAAAAAATACCTAGAGGTAAACAATAACGAGGGCATAACTATTAACTGAATGAATAGTAAATTTTGACAAGTGGTTAATAAGTGAGGTGTCGCTAGGCTCGGAGTCCCTCTGAGTCACAACACAGCTGACCGGTCGAGGGCAGGCCACGGCGCGTCTTCTTATTTCCTCCCTTTACTCGTATTTCCGTGGCCATGAGGGGACTGATCGCCTTCTCCCTGTTCTGCGCGGCTGCCGGCTCGGTGGTGAGGGCTGCCCAGGTGCTCAGGCCCAGGGGCGTGCCGCTTTCAAGTGAGAAACAGCAGTTGTTTTGTTCCCTAGCAACCGTGACGTGTACACATGTTTTATAGAATTTAGTGTCTTTCTGCTTTGTAGTTTCACGTGTGTTATTGTTATATAGATAATACGGTGTTTTCTTAATCGTATCCAAGAGTGTTTGTTTTATTTTATTAGATAAAAGTATGGGTAATAATGGACGAGGACTTCGCGGCAGGGTTGCCACTCTAAATTTTCAGAAATCCCAAGACTGACCCCAAAAAATCCCAAGATAAACAATAATATTCCAATGTCTTTGAAAAAACATTGAAACTGAATCCTAAATACGGTGCACATGCTTACCTTGAGATAAACTGCTGGAGAAATACTTGAATAATCCCCTCAAAAATCCCAAGATAGACAAAAATATCCCAAGGCCATGGCCCAAATCCCAAGGAGTGGCATCCCTGCTTCGCGGTCGTTTTCAGAGACACCGACTAATTTTTCCTGGCCTAAAATAGGTACTTTTTTCTAATGGAGATAGTTTTATTTTCTTGAAACCCATAGTTTGAAAAAATAATTAAAAATTCATCACCGAATTTTATGGTCGCCGTTCCATTAAATACACTGTATCTCCATCAGAAAAAGCACTAAAACTTGGCCGGGAAAAATTTGTCAGGGTCTCAGATAACAGGGAAGTGATTGAATAGAACATATCAAACCAATTTTACCCAACCTTATGGGTTTTAATGAAACCTAACCTAACCTTAACCACAAAGTATACCTAACTTAACCTTATAGGTTTTAATAAAACCTAACCTAACCTTAACCACAATGTATACCTAACCTAACCTTGGTAAATTTTTAGTGTTTGCCCATACTTTCTCACTTCCCCAAAACAAGTTTGGGGACCTGTGGGAATGCGTGGTTTTCGGGTGGGGAACAAATTATGCGTCGGAAACACGTAATTTAAGAGTTGTGTAGAGGAAGTAAAATTCCCTAGATCTAGGGTAATTTCCTTATATATAGAGAAATTTGCCTAACCAAAATTAACCTAACCTAGCCGAGTTTAACCTAACCTAACCAAATATAGCCAACCCTAACCTAACCAAATATAACCTAACCTAACCTCCTAGCGGGAGATTGTGGGGGTTCTCGACACTTTGGTCATCATTCTGTGAGGATCGTTAGGTTCACACGTCTCTGGAATCAGAAGAAATCCAATGAATTTTCCCTAGATCTAGGGAATTTTTTTCAACACCCCTAACTCAAAAACTGTGGTTGCGACCATAGGTGGGCGTTATCGTGATAAATTATCGCGATAACGGTAGCGACCACGAAGTTCTCGTCCATTATAACCAAAGTATGCAGACTGTGGACATGAAATAAAGGGTAGTGTTTGGTTTATCATCATCCCGCTATTTTTAGAACGAAAACATTTTATCCGATTTTTGTTTTTGTTTTTTTAATAATCTGATGATTGTTTTTTGGTAATATCACGTGTATTTATTTATTATTCATATATCTATTCATTATTTTGTTCCAAGGGGTCGCCACTCAAGGCAGAGGCCAGGGGAGGGACCCGTCTGGCCTGGGAGGTAAGACACGGATTGAGCCATGGGGGCAAAAATGCACATAAATATCGCATGATAAGATACGAAAATGATATAGAACAATCAGAAATAGTTTAGAATAAGGTAAAATTCTAGAGTCCCTTCCCGCCCTTATTACTGTTCTTTTTTCCTCCAGACCTTCACAGATCCCTTCAGATACCACTAAAACGTAATTATAAAGTAGGGGAGAGATGCCCCTTTCAACCCCCCTCCCCCCCTAAATGACCCCCCCTGGAACTTGGGTGGCCAGACCGATAGCGTAACAGTACGGATGTGTGAAAATTGATGTTGATAAATGCTGTAGATCTTTCATAGTAGGACCGTATTTGTTGGTTTCCCTGGCTGACGAACGGCTTGGGAGACGCGGCAGAAACCGTCTCGAAAAATGTGCATTTTTTTGTATTTCGGCAACGGCTTAAGTTAGGCAAATCATTATATGCTCTCCCCATTATTCCTGTCATGTAAGGGGTGTCAATTGTATGCATTTTTGATGAGATCAGTATCACCGAGAAAGCCGGAATTTATGGTTATTCCCACTGGTTTTGTGAAGTATAGAGTGAAATAAGGTTTATCTTTTTTTAGTAATTAGAAAACACTCCAGATTCGTGTTCAGCTCTTTAATTGCATGCGGTTTTATTATCTGGAATTTCTGGGATCTTAGTTAAAGGTTAAACATCTTTGAAATTGGTCTCTGGGTTGAGATTTGCTTTTTACATAATTAACTTAATAACAATATCTTAATAATACATGTGCACATGAGTTCAGAAAATGTTGTATTTTAAAACTATAGTCTATTTTTTTTATTATGGTCAAAATGCAGTAAGGAAGCCACGCCCCCTGCCTCCCCTTCTATTCTACGGGACAGCTGATTGGTGCATTCCTCGTATCATCACTACCAATCACAATATCTTCACTACTTAACAGCGGCGTGACCACTGGACAGAGCAATCTTCACTACAGAGGGATTTTTTATTTTGTCACCCTCTGTAGTGAAGATTGTTCTGTCCAGTGGTCACGCCGCTGTTAAGTAGTGAAGATATTGTGATTGGTAGCGATGATACGAGGAATGCACCAATCAGCTGCCCCGTAGAATAGAAGGGGAGGCAGGGGGCGTGGCTTCCTTAGTGCATTTTGACCATAATAAAAAAAATAGACTGTAGCTAATTATTTTTAGATTTCATATAGATTATAGAAGTTCTTGGCACAGTAATGTTTTTTTTTGTTTTTTCCAACTGTTATAAACTCCCATTGCACCCAGCTTTGTTTGGTAATGATGATGTCAGTGGAAGCAGAAGTGATGAGTGTTATCATTATCATAACAAATAATAATCAAAGTAATAGCTATGGTAGTAATGACATTAATATCAGCATCAATGATAAAAACAATATCACTACATATAGATAACTCTGATCAATTAAATCATTCCTGCCACAACTAACAGCCTTCCATGCTCCCTGGAAACTGGAGAAACTGGTTCACAAATAGGGTGGTAAATGATTGGAATGGACTCAGTCATCAGGTAGTTAGTGCGGAGTCAATAGGGAGTTGTAAAAGGAGACTAGACAATTTCATGGCTGGGGATGAAAGGTGGATGCAGGTAGTGTTCAGTAACAGGAACTACCAGGTGTAGGTCTTGCGGCCTCTTGTAGCTTCCTTATTTTCTTATGTTCTTATGTTCCCTGCAGAGGCGTCCTTCTACGACCCATCACGGGACTTCAGTTGTCTTGATGGCTCTGGCTCAATACCCTTCTCCTACGTCAACGATGACTACTGTGATTGTCAGGACGGCAGTGACGAGCCTGGTACTGCAGCGTGCCCTAACGGTAAGGCCGGGACCTGGGGGTTGGGGCGAGGGTTGGAGGGGCGCTGAGGACCATAAAAAGTGCATTTATTTGTTTATTTTATATGGTGGGGCTGGGTTTAGAGGGGCGCTGAGGACCATAAAAAGTGCATTTATTTGTTTATTTTATATGGTGGGGCTGGGGTTTAGAGGGGCGCTGAGGACCATAAAAAGTGCATTTATTTGTTTATTTTATATGGTGGGGCTGGGGTTTGAGGGGCGCTGAGGACCATAAAAAGTGCATTTATTTGTTATTTTATATGGTGGGGCTGGGGGTTAGAGGGGCGCTGAGGACCATAAAAAGTGCATTTATTTGTTATTTTATATGGTGGGGCTGGGGTTTAGAGGGGCGCTGAGGACCATAAAAAGTGCATTTATTTGTTATTTTATATGGTGGGGCTGGGGTTTAGAGGGGCGCTGAGGACCATAAAAAGTGCATTTATTTGTTATTTTATATGGTGGGGCTGGGGTTTAGAGGGGCGCTGAGGAACATAAAAAGTCCATTTATTTTTTTATTTTATATGGTGGGGCTGGAGGGGCGCTGAGGAACATAAAAAGTGCATTTATTTGTTATTTGATATCACATGTCCTATGTCTCAGCCATCCCTCCGTACCCCAGTTAAATCCCAGTAAATGACATCCCAGCTGGATTGGATGTCATTTATTCCTAGTACTGGATTTGGTTTATAGCTGTAAATATTTCTTGTCTATATGAGAAAGAGAGATTAAAAACCATCCCTTCTCACCATTGGTCTGTTTAGCGGGCTTTTTTTTTCTTTCTTTTTTTCTCCCTTGGCCAGTCCTTTTGGATGTAAGAAAAAACAACATTTACTAAGTACGGTACTTTTCTTCTCAGGGCAAAAAAAACCCCCACAATTTACAGAGTATTTTTCTTCTCAGGGCCAAAAAAACAACTATTTCCCGAGTATTTTTTATTATCCGAGTATTTTTTATTATCCGAGTATTTTTTATTTGAGTATTTTTTATTATCTGAGTATTTTTTATTATCCGAGTATTTTTTATTATCCGAGTATTTTTTATTATCAGGTTTTTTTTATTATCTGAGTATTTTTATTATCCGAGTATTTTTTATTATCCGAGTATTTTGTATTATCCGAGTATTTTTTGTTATCCGAGTATTTTTTATTATCTGAGTATTTTGTATTATCCGAGTATTTTTCATTATTACCCCCAGGCTTCTTCCACTGCACCAACGCCGGGCACGCACCCCTCACGCTGCCCTCATCCCGGGTGAACGACGGCGTGTGCGACTGCTGTGATGCCTCCGACGAGTACGCCTCCTCGGCCAACTGCCTGGACGTGTGCCGAGAGCTGGGCCGGGCGGCGAGGGAGGAGGCGGCCAAGAAGAGGGAGGAGCATCTGGAAGGGTATCAGCTGCGCCAGGCCATGATTGAAGATGGCCACAAGAGGAAGAAAGAGGCTGAGGTGAGATATTTTTTAAGTTGTTGTTCGTTGATGTGTTTTGACTTTTTACAGTTTTTGTTCTCTCTCTCTCTCTCTCTCTCCTCTCTCTCTCTCTCTCTCTCTCTCTCTCTCTCTCTCTCTCTCTCTCTCTCTCTCTCTCTCTCTCTCTCTCTCTCTCTCTCTCTCTCTCCTTTCTAGTATAGTGTGATCTAGTCTAACCTTGCTATAGCCTCATCTAGGAATAATAACTAAGTTGGTCCACACCCCTTTTTTTATTCTATTGCCGTCTTCTTTATAGGGACTGGTAACTAACGGGCTTTTTGTTACTTCTTTTTTTATCAATCAATCAATCATTGGGGGCATACGCCGGGGGGCGCGTCGCCTCGCCCACCCTACGACGCCACTCCCGGGGGTCACCATGCGCGAGTTCCCATGCAGGCTCCTTTCCCATACCAAGCAGCTCTCGACAAGAAACATCAACTTGCCCCAGCCACGAGCCTTGTGGGCGCCCCCTTGGCCTCCTCCACGCCGGATTGTCTCTTACAGATACAACCCGATGGGAAGGATCGGTTTCAGGGTAGCGTGCCACATGCCCATATAGCCGAAGTTGGCGCTGACGGACTATGCAGGTAATAGGCCTCGATTCAGTCTCACGGTGCAATCGCTGATTTGACACGTAATCATCCCAGCGATACCCCATGATTCTGCGAAGACACTTATTACCAAAGGCATTGATTCGTCTCTTCAAGTCACTATTTAGTGTCCATGTCTCACAACCATAGAGTAAGACAAGGATCACAAGCGACTTGAAGATCCGGATCTTTGTCCTCCTGCACAGGTACCGACAACGCCAAATACTCCCGCTGAGCGAGTCCATAACACCGTGGGCTATGCCAATCCGCCGTAAGACTTCTTGACGTGACCCGCCGTCATTATGGACTGCGCTACCAAGGTATGTAAAACTTTCCAAGATCTCAATGTCCTCGCCACACGCATGAACAGACTGTACTGCTTCATCTAGTAAGTCTCCAAATACCTGGACCTTGGTCTTGAGCCAGGAGACTTCAAGTCCCAAAGGCTTTGCCTCCTCGTGCAGCGCCTCGAGAGCCATCACCAGGACCTCCAGCGACTCAGCAAAGATTACTGCATCATCGGCAAAAACAAGATCAGTGATCTTGGTGTTGCCGACGGATGCTCCACAATCACTTTGATCTACAACCTTGTCCAATACCCAGTCCATACAAGCGTTGAAAAGTGATGGGGCAAGGACGCACCCCTGCCTCACTCCTGTATTCACAGGAAAGAAGCTGGATACACCTGCCCCACACTTCACAGCACTCTCAGTCTCAGTCCCTCTCAATCCTTTGTGATGTAAAAAAAAAAACCATTTACTAAGTACTTTTCTTCTCAGGGCAAAAAACCCACTATTTACTGAGTATTTTTCTTCTCAGGGCAAAAAACCCTACTATCAACTGAGTATTTTTCTTCTCAGGGCAAAAAAACCCACTATTTGCCGAGTATTTTTCTTCTCTGGGCAAAAAACCCACTATTTACTGACTATTTTTCTTCTCGGGGCAAAAAAAAAACATATTTACCGAGTATTTTTATTCTCATGGCAAAAAACCCACTATTTACCGAGTATTTTTCTTCTCAGAGCAAAATAGAAGAACTGCAGAAGGAGAAGGAGGAGGCTGATACTGTACGTACGGAGAAAGAAGAGCTAAAGAAAGTCGCAGAGGAGCCAGAGAAGGAAGCATTGGAGAAGTACCGTACGGCAGACAGCGAGAAGAAGGCAGAGGAGAACGCCCAGCAAAAGGAGAAGTACGAAGGTGAGGCGAGGGAGGCGTTCGCGCACCTCGACAACAACGCTGACGGTTTGTTGTCCATGGAAGAGATGATGTCACGGCAGACCTTTGATACCAACAGAGACGGCCAAGTGTCCGAGGAGGAGGCCAAGGTGGGTTGTTTGATGTCCTACTCCCTTCTTAGATGTCCCACTCCTTGCTTAGATGTCCCACTCTGCTTAGATGTCCCACTCTGCTTAGATGTCCCACTCTGCTTAGATGTCCCACTCTCTGCTTAAATGTCCCACTCTCTGCTTAGATGTCCCAATCCCTGCTTAGATGTCCCACTCTGCTTAGATGGCCCACTCCTTGCTTAGATGTCCCACTCTGCTTAGATGTCCCACTCCGTGCTTAGATGTCCCACTCCGTGCTTAGATGTCCCACTCTCTGCTTAGATGTCCCACTCCCTGCTTAGATGTCCCAATCCCTGCTTAGATGTCCCACTCTGCTTAGATGTCCCACTCTGCTAGATGTCCCACTCTCTGCTAGATGTCCCACTCCCTGCTTTGTTGTTTATTTTAACCATTAACCATTTTAACCTATTTATGCCATTTTTTCATAAGACAGTTCGCCAAATAAAAGCCTAGATGATAATGATGTTGCAAAAAATGGAAAAAATAACCCTTAACCCATTCACGCCCAGATCTTTCCTTTGCTATATAAAATTGTATGTTGTCGAGCCATAAAATTACGAGAAGTAACTTAATATACCACATTAGTTGATGGGGGATGCCGTCCTCATTAAAGATGGGGGATAGTTATTGGAGGATTAATGGAGATTGATTGATTGATTTAATGCCAAAAAGGGGAATATGCCAGTGGGTAATAGAGATGGGGAAGGGTATCAACGTGTCACTTGCCACTTTACCAACCTTATAGGGTTTAACATGCAACAAAAAACCATGAACTTATAGGGTTTAACATGCAACAAAAAAACCATGAACTTATAGGGTTTAACATGCAACAAAAAAACCATGAACTTATAGGGTTTAACATGCAACAAAAAAACCATGAACTTATAGGGTTTAACATGCAACAAAAAACCCATGAACTTATAGGGTTTAACATGCAACAAAAAAACCATGAACTTATAGGGTTTAACATGCAACAAAAAAACCATGAACTTATAGGGTTTAACATGCAACAAAAAACCCATGAACTTATAGGGTTTAACATGCAACAAAAAAACCATGAACTTATAGGGTTTAACATGCAACAAAAAACCCATGAACTTATAGGGTTTAACATGCAACAAAAAAACCATGAACTTATCCTCTAATACCAAACTGAGTCTCTGCATTTTGTATTTATATCAACATGTCTTCCTTATTTTCTTATGTTCTATTTTTTCTTATGTCACTTTTCACATACAGTTCTACCTCAACCAAGAAGAGACCCTGACCTTGGACACCTTCATAAGCACCGGGTGGCCCTTGATGCGGCCCGTGTACCGCATGGACCAGCGCATGTTCACCCCCCCCTCCACCACCACTGCCGCCCCCCCACCCATGGAGGAGGAGCTCACCCCGCCCCCACCAGTCTTTGATGAGGAGGTAACGTTGAAAGCATGGGTCCTTTTAAGTGGTTCAAGGGATACAATAAAGGAGATGTAGGAAAAGTTCTTATGGCTAGTAATCAGGGTAGAACAAGAAGTAACGGATTCTATCTCGTAAAACGTAGATTTAAAAAAGAAATTGGGAGAAACTGGTTCACAAATAAGGTGGTAAATTATTGGAATGGACTAGGTCAGTGTTATTCAACTTGGGTGGACGGTCAACCTCAAGGTGGACGAAACTGACTGAGGGGTGGACGGCTGTCTTGGGGTGGACAGGTGGGTGGACCAGATCATGTAAACGTGTTGGTATAGATAGACAGAAAAACCTTGACTTCTATTTCCAAGCCACCTCAGACCTCCAACATGTGGAAGCTTCATCCATTTTCAGATGATGGAACTGATCATTATGATGCCCTATTGGAGCTTCCAGTGGATTATTCTTAAAAAGCAGCTTTCAAAACATTTGCCCCTCTTATGCATTGCATCACTGGGTTGTCCTGGTTGATAGTCAGGACTACAAGGAGTAAGCTGAGAAGGCAACAGCCATATTTGTGCAGATGCCAACATCATGTCTGTGTCAGGAATGCTTAGTTTCAATCAAGGGATAGAAAAGAAATGCCATTCTGAATTTAGATCCTCTTATGCGGGTTACACTTGAAAGTTGTCTGATGCCCCGATTTAAGCTGATATTGCAACAAATTGCTACAGCAGCCAAGCCACTGATTTTTGTTTGTGATTCCGAGGGTATGTTTAAATTTTCCTTGTATATTTATATTTTTATATTGCATGTGTTATTATACAGAAGAATATGTAAACTGTAGATTTAAAATGAGTGAAGCTGCCTTTTCCTACCTATATATTTTGTAGAATGTGTCACGGTCGGTGACACAAGGTCGCCACCCCAGGCCATGCCCCAGGGACACGTGGGTCTAATTAAGTTAATTCAGGATATTTAAAACAAGATCAACATATGAAATCCTTATATAATTAACACGCTTAACTCCAATTCCTTGGTACAACAACAGATAAACACTTGAATGCACAGTCACAAAAGACTCGCAGGTAAGATACCACGCGCAACGCTGCCCAAATCTCACTCACCCTCACTTGCCGTCTCTCTCTAACCTCCGGCCTCCACACACAAAAACACCTTAAGAGCACTTCTAACTGAGTCTCTATACATAACATACAACCTTAGAGTGCTTCTACTGAGCCTCATCACATAACCAAGAGAGCTTCTACTGAGCCTCTATACACAACACAACGCTTCTACTGAACGTTATCCTCCCAATCACAAAAGAGCGCTTCTACTGAGCCTCATCACCTACTTCCCTCCTACTCTCACTTTCCGTAAATACAGCCTACCCGACATCGGTGAACTAATAATGATGAAAACACTTCACAAGATACTCACAATACCCTGGTATCAAGGGTTAGAAGGAGGACTCACAAGCCCCCCACGTGGGACACAGCGGCCCCTAACACAACACGACACAGCGTGGAAATGTCAGGAGTGGAGAGCGAGGCAAGGGTCACGACCTGTTTTATATGGGTGACCTATCTGGCGGCGGGTGGCAACCCTCTCGTTACCCATATTTCCTCCAAAGGGGCGGGGCTAACGCTCTGCCCCGGCCATCTTGACCTCTCAACACATACGCGGGAAATATGAACCTTCGTCACACCTTCCCCCATCAAAATAGAAAATTCTCGTAGTGAGAATTTTCGTACCAAAAAAAAAATAACTTAACATTATTCCACAACAACCTTATTTTATTCACTCCACATCTCACTAAATATAATCATTATTCTGCACAACTCCACTTCCACCTTCCGGGCCACACCGTCTTTCCTCTGTCGTTCACATACTGAGACTTCCATCTGTGTCTCCCGTACCCAACCCAACCTTGCTCCAGCAGGTACGAGGCCTGTACCTTAACCTCAGCGCTGACATCCATCTGTGGCGCCACACACAAGGCCACTCGATCCGCTGGTGGCTGTAGCTCTCTGGGGAAATACTCATTTAACATATACATGTACATTTTACCCAAACTCTGAGTTTCCCTATGGTCTGGGGTGATTACAAAGCTCACCACTCCTTTCAAAACCTCATATATTACAAAATGAGTGAAAAATCTCAGCAAGGCACCCACTATAATTAGGGAGTGGGTGTCACAAAAGGCCACCGCCTCAAAATACCTCGTTACCATGACCAACATGGTTAAGAGATAACAATAAACTGTGGACGCCCTCGAGGGGGTCCCATCAAAACTCCTGACACTCTTAAATGGCTCATCAAAAGTTGCAGTGGGGACGAGGGGCGCACCGTTAGCACTGGTGTTAAGTTTTCCCACTAACTTACATCTCAACTCGTGTTCATCTCTCCTGACCCCAACCCCATCATGATCCCCATGACAAACGTCCCTTAACTGGGTCAACTCAGTGTCACGGTGTTGAGCGTCGATCGGGGCTTGCCGGCTATTTATGGCTACCTGAACCTCTGAGGGTTCAATTACATCCTCGAAGAACTCTTCGAGACCAAGACTTTCATCTATCACATCAGGAACTTCCTCTGCCGAGACCTCTCTGTCTCTCTCATGGCGCGCCCGCGAGGCGTCCATAGCACTGGTCATCTCACACACAGGAAAAAGTTCAGGCTCCTCTCGCTCAAGCTTACTCATGAGCACCTCACTGGGTGCGACCATGCTGGGATGTTCAGACAGGGCAGGCGGGCTCATCTTCCCGCCGGCCAAATCGTTCCCCAGCACGAAATCCACACCAGTCACAGGAAGCTGATCAACCAGCCCTACTAACACGGGCCCATTAACCAGCCCACAGCTCAACTTCACTTCAGCGAGCGGCACTGACTCAAATCCACACAGTGACCTGATAGCTACTCTCTCACCCGTTTCCTCCACGGGGACAAGACTTGCAAGCATAAGGGATTGCAACGCCCCTGAATCCCTTAAAATGGTAAGTTCTGCTTCCCCTCCCTGGGAGCTCACAGAACCTTGGGACAAAAACGCTTGGTACGTGCCAAGAGTTGGGTCCTTCTCAGCGCCCTCAAGAACAGAGCCTTCCAATAACACAGCGCCCTTCTCGACACTCTCAACGCGCGTATCTTCACTGAGGGTGGAAATCAAATTAACCGGCCTAACCGGAACATTAATGCCTTGAGCAACACTCGTCCCCTTCACCATCGCTACATCACATGCTGGCTCCTGGCTCGCGGGTGCTACACACACAGGTTTAAAGGCGGCCACATCTTTCGCCTTTTTCCAGCAATTCTGCGCGAGGTGTCCCGTGTAGCCACAATAGTGGCACTCCACACGTGATCTGAAAGGCACGTAAGGTACGGCCCGGTTATTAACTCTGCCATAAGTGGGAGGGACAACTCTCGCAGGTACAAATCTCTCGCCATGCGGACGTTCCTCCTTCCTCCCCCTTGTAAAGAGAGAGGGCGTCTCCAACGGGCCTCGATGAAACAAAGTAAAATTCTCCGCCAGCACCGCGGCATCCTCCACACGTTTAACACCCTTCTCATGAAGATACATCGAGGCCTCCTGCGAGACGCTCTCTCTGAATTTTTCAAGCAAAATTAGTTCACTTAACTGGTCAAAGTCTGACACCTTCTCTGCTCTTAACCACTGATGAAAACTATCTTTCAAAACTCTGGCAAATTCTACATGAGTCTGGTTGGCTGATTTACGGAAAGCACGAAATCTCTGGCGATACACTTCGGGAACACATTCATAGGCCTGGAGAATGGCACTTTTTAACAATTTATATTCATTAGCCTGCCCTTCAGAAAGGGCGGCATACACACTCTGTGCCTTCCCTTTCAATGCACTTTGCAAAAGGATTGGCCAATATTTCTTTGGCCAAGACATGCCATTAGCTACCTTTTCAAATGATCGGAAATATACTTCCAGATCGTCCTCTGAGAACAAGGGGACCATTCGCAGATAGCGAGTAACATCAAACCTTTCTACCGCGTCACAAGCGGCGGCCCCTGATAAGCTCTGCGCCTGGGCGCCCAGACGCCTAGACGCCTCTACTTTAGCCTGTTCAAGCTGAACCTTGGCTATCTCTAATTGAAGCTGCAACTCAATTACACGTGGCTCAGGTGAAGCCGGGCGACTTCCCTCACCGTCAGGGTACAAGTTGGGCATGATTCCTACTTCACAATATACTCCTAAATACTGTCCAATAAGCCTCAGCTCATGCACACTGCGAGCTTCTAGTTCTCGCGCTCCGGGCTTATGTGCATTATTACACTCAGAAACAAAAGTAAAGGGAGAGTAAGATCTGGCAACGCCTTTACACGAGGTATCCTGGCAAGGTCGCCAATTAATATGTCACGGTCGGTGACACAAGGTCGCCACCCCAGGCCATGCCCCAGGGACACGTGGGTCTAATTAAGTTAATTCAGGATATTTAAAACAAGATCAACATATGAAATCCTTATATAATTAACACGCTTAACTCCAATTCCTTGGTACAACAACAGATAAACACTTGAATGCACGGTCACAAAAGACTCGCAGGTAAGATACCACGCGCAACGCTGCCCAAATCTCACTCACCCTCACTTGCCGTCTCTCTCTAACCTCCGGCCTCCACACACAAAAACACCTTAAGAGCACTTCTAACTGAGTCTCTATACATAACATACAACCTTAGAGTGCTTCTACTGAGCCTCATCACATAACCAAGAGAGCTTCTACTGAGCCTCTATACACAACACAACGCTTCTACTGAACGTTATCCTCCCAATCACAAAAGAGCGCTTCTACTGAGCCTCATCACCTACTTCCCTCCTACTCTCACTTTCCGTAAATACAGCCTACCCGACATCGGTGAACTAATAATGATGAAAACACTTCACAAGATACTCACAATACCCTGGTATCAAGGGTTAGAAGGAGGACTCACAAGCCCCCCACGTGGGACACAGCGGCCCCTAACACAACACGACACAGCGTGGAAATGTCAGGAGTGGAGAGCGAGGCAAGGGTCACGACCTGTTTTATATGGGTGACCTATCTGGCGGCGGGTGGCAACCCTCTCGTTACCCATATTTCCTCCAAAGGGGCGGGGCTAACGCTTTGCCCCGGCCATCTTGACCTCTCAACACATACGCGGGAAATATGAACCTTCGTCACAAATGATATAGTTAGATTTAAAAAGGCAGAGCCGTGAGAGAGAGACAAAAAATTGTGGTGCGACAGCTCTTACCAAATCACTACTAGGGGTGGACGACATCAAAAAGGTTGAAGAGCACTGGACTAGGTGATCAGGTGGTCAGTGCAGAGTCAATAGGGAGTTTTACAAGGAGGTTAGACAATTTCATGGATGGGGATGAAAGGTGGATGTAGGCTATAGTGTTAAGTAACAGGAACTACCACGTATAGGTCTCGCGGCTTCTTGTAGCTTCCTTATTTTCTTATGTGTCCTTGCCGCATGGTTGCTCTGATCGTTCTCACACTGTCTCGCCTTCCTTCGTCAGGGAAGTGAAACAGGACACTCCAAAGATAGATAGAAAACCGTAGCCGTACGATAACCCTCCTCGTAGGAAGGGTTATCGTAGTTATAGGTGACAGACTGAAAGAGAAACTATCAACAAATTCATCTTGTAGTACGTAAGTCAACCTCCCTCCTTCCCACGAGGCTGTACACTCACATCATAATCCGAGTTAGAATCCTGAAAAAAACTCTTCAAAACCTAACTTATATTCAATCCTTAAGAAATCAACAGCTGCGTGGAATGTCTAAATGTTGACCTTGTTAACCCCTTCACACCCAGATCTTTCCTTAGCTACATGAAATTGTCTGTTGTTAGTTATACAATTACGGAAAAGTAACTTAATATACCAAATTTGCTAGTGGACAAGGGTACTAAACAGGTCATATCTATAAAATATTAGTTACAATCATGAAAATCATCTAATAAGAACCCAAATTACAATGAAAATTACGTTCTGGGCCTCAAAGGGTTAAAATGATTCTTGACTGGGCAATGTTCCCGACAGGATCCGTACATGTCTGATGATGAACTCGATGAGGAGGAGGAGGAGGAGATGGAGGAGAACCTTGACTCCCAGCCCGACGCAGAGGTAGTACTTCTTGATACCCCTCCATGCCCTTGCCTTGCATGTACCCTGGCAACCCTGCTTAGCTTCCCATGGCTTTAGTTATTGACACGTTGGAATGAGAGCAGCTTTGTGTAGTCACCATGCAGGCACTCTCTCTTACTCTGATTCTCACTATGAGCATGAGTGGGAAGCTGGCTGGAGCACCACTTAACTCATCATACTAACAGATCTAACTAACAATTGTCAAGAGAACTAGAGATAGATAGGTTGTAGAGGTTATATAGATGGGTTTTGTACTCCATGCTAACACTTGTAACTCTCCCCCGGCCTCACCACACACAGATATCGCGCTACCTTAACTCACGGGCTAACTGGAACCTCCTAGCGGTGAGGGGGAGGAGTGGTGTGTGCATGGCTAACCCCTTCCTTAACCCCTTCACGCCCAGATCTTTCCTTTGCTATATAAAATTGTCTGTTGTCGAGCCATAAAATCACGAAAAGTCACTTTATATATGTACCAAATGAGTTAGTCGACAAGGATACTAAACGGGTGATATCTATAAAATGTGGCTTATATTCATTAAGAATTGACTAATGGTACCCAAATTACAATGGAAATTACGTTCTGGGCCTCAAGGGGTTAACCTGCTGTGTCTTGATGCATTGGGATCAGAGCGATGGCCACACACTTGCTGCCCATTAGATACATCTCTTACTTTATGCAAACTTCTCCTTGTTATCAATTGAAACTCATTGGTTAAGCAGACTATATAACTCAAATCAAATCTTAATATGAGAATATGACAGTATGTATAATATATCTACCAATGAAGAAACAAACATTTTTTATGCTGTTATGTTTATGCAAGTCTTGATGGTACAAAGGTTTAATTCTTCTCAATCCAGTAGTAATGGTAGTGGTAGTAGTAGTGGTAGTAGTAGTAGTAGTGGTAGTAGTGGTGGTGTGGTGGTAGTTAGTAGTAGTAGTAGTAGTAGTGGTAATAGTAGTGGTAGTTTGTTCTTGATGGATTACATGGAACATTAATCAGGCGCCTAGAATTGAAACGGCACAAGCGCCACTTTAAAAAAAACCTGAGAAAAACGCAAACAAACCCCATTACAATATCTTCATTGGTTGCTGATTTACTTTGAAAACACTTTAGGTGTATTTTTTTCATTGATAAAAAGTGGCACTTGTGCCGTTTCATATCTTGATTTTCTTAGATTAAACTTTAAGCGCGTTTTTCTCAGTTTTTTAAAAGTGGCGCTTGTGCCGTTTCAATTCTAGGTGCCTGATTTCTCCCACAGTACTTAACCCCTTCACGCCCAGATCTTTCCCTTGCTATAAAAAAATCTCTGTTGTGGAGCCATAAAATTACAAAAAGTAACTGAATATACCAAATTAGCCAGTGGACAAGGATACTAAATAGGTCATAGCTATAAAATATTGCTTATATTCACTAAAGATCGTCTAATGGTACCCAGATTACAATGGAAATTACGTTCTGGGCCTCAAGGGGTTAAATCAGATGCATCTTATGAGCAGCTAGTCATGGCACATCATTGATCTTTTTGTTTTGCATGTGTAATCATAATGGGTGAAATTCATTTGATTGAATAATTAGTCACACTGAAAACTCACGTCCCTTGGAATGCCTGCATCGTGTTTCCTCGGCTGCCTGGCTCACTGTGTTGATGTGTGTCTGTAACGGACCTTCAGAAGTCTTGTTTGCAGCTCTTATTAGGGTTTGCAGACTCAAGAGTGTTTAAGGCTAGATAACAATGTATCAAAATGAAAAAAAGTATTGTTTGACTTTGTACATATCAGGCGCCTAGAATTGAAACGGCACAAGCGCCACTTTTAAAAAAACTGAGAAAAATGCGCTTAAAGTTTAATCTAATATCTTCATTTGTTGCTGATTTACTTTGAAAACACTTTAGGTGCATTTTTTTCATTGATAAAAAGTGGCGCTTGTGCCGTTTCATATCTTGATTTTCTCAGATTAAACTTTAAGGGCGTTTTTCTCAGATTTTTAAAAGTGGCGCTTGTGCCGTTTCAATTCTAGGTGCCTGATATGTTGTTCTCCCTCAATTTTGTATGTTTTTCCTTTAACCCCTTCACGCCCAGATCTTTCCTTTGCTATAAAAAACGGTCTGTTGTCGAGCCATAAAATTACGAAAAGTCACTAAATATACCAAATTAGCTAGTGGACAAGGATACTAAACAGGTCATAGCTATTAAATAATGCCTATATTCACTAAAAATTGTCTAATGGTACCCAAATTACAATGGAAATTACGTTCTGGGCCTCAAGGGGTTAAGCGTAAATCTGTAACCTAAACTGAGCCCTCCGAGTAAGCTTTAGTGTGTGTTTAGTGATATACTTTTCTTGAATACCTACTACAAATCATATGTGTCTTTCACTGTAAATACTCGGAGACTTGACCTGTATCACTGTGAAATTGTGATTAGCACCCATGCACATGTCATAATGAAGTGTCCTGTATATCTCACCCCATGGTCTGTGCTTCTTGAAGACCAAGCGTCACCCATGTTCACAGCATACTTATTGCCCATATGCTTACACAATGCATAAGAGGAATATACTCACCACACATTAACCCCTTGAGACCCAGAGCATAATTTCCATTGTAATTTGGACTATTTAGATGCTTTTTAGTCAATATAAGCAATATTTTATAGATATGACCTGTTTAGTATCCTTGTCGACTAACTAATTTGGTATATTCAGTTACTTTTAGTAATTTTATGGCTCGACAACATGCAATTTCATATAGCAAAGGAAAGACCTGGGCTTGAAGGGGTTAAGCGGGGGAAAATGTAGCCCCTTCACTCCCCCCTTCCGAACGCACGGGATTGGCTGAGGTGTTGGGTGTTGGGGCTTTAGGGCGGAACTTTGAGTAAGGCATTCACACTCAACACCTCAGCCAATCCCGTGCATTCGGAAGGGGGGAGTGAAGGCTTATTTTCGCCAACTTAACGTGTGGCGCGTATAATCACTCGGCAATACACTGACAGGACACCTAAACACTAACACTATCACTATCTATACTACCTACTACCTACGTATCACTATCAACCCTAACCCTCTTCACCGCACACCAGGATGACGGCAGTGATGATGCAGAAGACTATGACATGCCTGACGAAGACTCGGACGACAAAGACGACGAGGAAGAGGAAGAAGAAGGGGATGTGCCTAAGGAAGAGGAGGAAGAAGAAGAACCTAAGTATGATGAGGATACGCAAAAACTTGTTGACGGTGAGTTGCTTAGGATTTCAGAAGGGATCATCAGTTTTATATCAGGGTGTAGAGGATGCAAACCTAACCTTCCTGAACCTACCATCTAATACTTTCTACCTAACCTACCACTACCTAGCACCTACCTACCTACCAACCCTACTTACCACTAACCTAGGTATACCTAACTACCTACCCAAACCTACCTAACCTACCTTCCTTAACTTACACTCAGCAGACCAGCTCACCAGCAGTCTCCAAGGAGTTGCGATCAAAATTCATGAATAGTAGAAGCGATATGGTTTGATACTTCCTTTATAGGGTGGTAAATGATTGGAATGAACTCAGTCGTCAGGTAGTTAGTGCGGAGTCCATAGAAAGTTTTAAAATGAGGCTAGACAATTTCATGGAAGGGGATGAAAGGTGGATGTAGCCTATAGTGTTAAGTAACAGGAACTACCACGTGTAGGTCTCTTGTTGCTTCCTTAATTTCTTATGTTCTCATGTTCTGAAGCGGAAGAGGCCCATAACGTAATTTCCATTGTAATTTAGATACCATCAGACAATTTTAATGAATATAAGCAATATTTTGATAGATATGACCTGCTTAGTATCCTTGTCCACTAGTCAATTCGGTGTATTAAGTTACTTTTCGTAATTTCATGGCTAACAACAGACGATTTTATTTAGCAAAGGAAAGATCTGGGCGCGAAGGGGTTAAGCGGGAGAGGCGCGAGGTGATGGAAAATGTTAGGGTGGTTAGTTCATAGTGTGGGAATAACTGTGTGTGTGCCTGCCTTTGTTTTTATGATCTTAGAATAAGGTTTGATGCTCCCCTAAACCATGGGATCCACTAAGAGAACCCTGCCTTGCTTTACCCCATACAGTGGCTAACGCAGCGCGGGGGCAGTTTGACGAGGCTGACAGGCGAGTGAGGGACCTGACGAGGGAGCTGAGGTCGTTAGAGGAGACGCAGGTGAAGGACTACGGGTCGGAGGAGGAGTTCAGAGTGCTCGAGGGTAACTGCTACGATTATACTGATCGGGAGTACACCTACCGCCTGTGTCCCTTCGATAAGGTGAGTCCATGCCAGTCCCTGTAAAGAAGACAGTAAGAGAATATAAAAAGGGTGGGTGGGTCAATTTAGTTCGGGAGGTTTCTTGTTAAGCCTCTCTTGAAAGATTTAAGTCGTAGGAAGGTGGAAAAATAGAAACGGAAAGAGAGTTCCAGAGTTTACCAGTGAAGGGGATGATAGAGTGAAGATGCTGGTCTTACTTGGGTGGGTTGTGACTCTGTAGTCTTCCATTTTTATAGTTTAACTCATTCCATATGCCAAGTCATGTGTGGGTAAAGAAGAAATATTTCTGCTCTTCAGTGAAAGGATAAGTTCAGAATTTCTTGAAAGATAATTAACTCAAGCATGCTGAATTACCTTTTTATTTATTTATTATAATTTTATTTTAGACGTTTGAGCCTATAGCGCTTGTAGGCTATCTTCCTTACCTCACACTAATCCCATAATGTTTTCCTTACAGGCCACACAGAGACCCAAGTCAGGTCACGGGGAGACACGGCTTGGCCAGTGGGGTGAGTGGAGTGGCCAGGAGGGAGACAAGTACAGTCGGATGCTGTACTCCAATGGCCAGGCCTGTTGGAATGGCCCCACCAGATCAGCTGATGTAAGTATTGCCTCACCCAAGCGTACCATTGACCTCCCTCCCTCCCTCCACTCCCATCCCTTCCTCTCCCTTTCTCTCCCTTTCTCTCCCTTCCTCTCCCTCCCTCCCTCCCTTTCTTGGTGTCTGAGTCAGATAGAAAGTTATGTCTGTCTACTTAGCAATTTTTGGCTACCTGATGCTACTGCTACCTTTTACCTGCGATTCATGTAGCCAAAATGACCTATGCTTTGTAATTATTCAAACAACATTTAATTTCACATCTCGACTCCTTTTTCTTTTGACCTTGTACACGGGAATACCACGGTGTAGACGCATCCTTAGCGGTTTAATATTTATCTTCCTGTTATTTGCTATATCCAACTTTTCAAAAAAACTGACGTAAAAGATGCGTTGCCTGATCAAACTTTCCACCCAATTTTCATCTGCAGGAGTTGACTAAGAAGTTAAAAGACAGTGTCGCCTTTTATGAATTTTCAGTGTGGAAGTTTGCCAATAGTATATCCATTCATATATGTACAATTCTTTAACATAGTGAGGAGGGTGATGATAGAGATGATAGATGATAGCTTTAAAAGGAGGCTAGATCATTTCAGGGATGGGGACGAAAGGTGGATGTAAGTAATGTTAAGTAACAGGAACTACCACGTGTAGGTCTCGCAGCCTCTTGTAGCTTCCTTATTTACTTATGTTCTTATGACAGCTCCCTTCTTTTTTTTCTACCTCCCCAGGTCCACATATCCTGCGGGACTGAGAACAAGCTGGTCGGTGTGTCGGAACCAAACAGGTGCGAGTATGTATTCCTGTTTACCAGCCCGGCAGTATGTACAAAGCCAGAGGAAGACCCGAGTGAGGAGACCGCCCACACCCACACCGAGTTGTAGGGAAGGGTGTCGGCCTCCTCCTCCTTCCTCCATGGGTGTTTATGCTCCCCCTCGATCGTGTGTGTGTGTTTTTGTTACAAGCGCAAATGGGATGTTCCAACAGTGACTTTCATATGTGATGTTGTAGGTGAAAGGTTAGTAGTGCAAGAAACAATTTGAATTTTTGTAGAATTGTAGAATAATTGTGATAATTTTTTTAAGATTTTGGTTTATTTATTGTGTAGCAGTCCAGATTTTGGGTTGGTTCATCCGTAAAGATATGCAAATACCACCGAGCTATACATTACATTAGGTATTGCGAACCACCTGAGTTGCAGTAATAATGTTAGAAGACAGATATTTTTGCAGAACAGCTCTTTTTTTTTCTTTTTTTTCTGAGGGCTCAAGAGTACATTTGATACATGCTAAGGAACTTGAATACGTGTTTGAAAATAAATGTGATCACAAAGTAATGTTACGAGCTAGAACAGCGTCATTCAATTCACAAACACCCAATCATACTTGTTATTTGTTGGTGACAGCACAATATATTTAACCGTTCATAAAATCCTTCTTACCCACCCTTGACTTTAGTATCATATTACTGTACATCCAGCGCCTAATGAACAATGGTGGATGTCCTGAAAAAGGGGATCTGGAAACTAGAAAACTATAGTCTAGTCGCAGCACGCTAAGTTGGTGAAAATGGGGCCCCCTCACTTCCTCCTTCCGAACGCACGGGATCAGCCGAGGTGTTGGGGCTTAGGGTGGGACTTGGAGTAAGGCATTCTCACCCAACACCTCAGCCAATTCGGTGCGTTGTGAAGGGGCCCCATTTTCGCCAACTTAACGTGCAGCGAGTATAGTTGTACAGAACTGTGGAGCTTGGCAAGGTGACAGGTTGGCATAGCATGACTTTCAGAATGAAGGAAACGAAACAATGGTGATTTATTGTAGCCTGACAAACCAGGAGCCACGTATTTCAGTCTCTCCAACTACCTGACCAGCTCTTACTTGTGTGATGGCATGATCGAATCCCAGCAAATCATCCACCTTTGAGCCATAAACTCGACCCTCGATTTAACGGACTAAATGGGGAATTGAAGTGTCCGTTGCTTGAAAAAGTCTGTATACAGTAAAACCTCTCGTATTCGGACACCCTCATTATTCGGACTTTGACATTATTCGGACCTTCTTTTTTTTTTTTTTTTTTTTTTTTTTTTTTTTTTAGGGGGTCGAAATTTCCTAGCTATTCTTCTTTCTAGCTATCCTTTCCTTCCTATGTATACCTAGATTTTTTTTTTTTTTAATTATTATTTTTTTTTTTTTACATATCCCCCCATATATAATCACCCCATTATTCGGATCCTTGCATTACTCGGACCACTCCTTGGCCCAATTAGTCCGAATATGAGAGGTTTTACTGTACTTCAAGGGCTTTTTTAATGGTTCGGTCCGCTTGTCTGGTAGCAGATGGAGTCCGTTAAATCGAGGTTCGAGTGTACATCATTCCAGACAGCTAATTGTCCTGTAGGATAAGAACTGATACTTTGCATATTAGGTTCCATACATTTGTTATCAGCAACACTCCTTGCATATTCTGAAACTAGATGACTGAATTTTGACCCTATTGCGTGTGAGTAGTAAGCTGGTTGAACATGTCTATATGTCGGCCTCTGGTCACGTTTTCCATTTATCAAACGGTACAATTTTAAGTGTGATGTAGCCGAGACAAGCACTATAAGGTATACAGCCAGGAAAGTTCTGATGAGGTGACATGGGGTGGAGCACATTGAAGGAAAGACACATGAAAGGTCTTAGATACAAAGCTAAACTAGAATGGATTGGGGATACAAGATTTTTGTGAAAGGTTTACTAGTTATGTGAATTGTAAAGTTATGTTAGTGTTACTAGTTATATTAATGTAGGGTTGCCATATGTCCGGATTTTCCCAGACATGTCCGGAATTTAGGTGTCAATATCGGCGTCGGGGAGGAATTTTGAAATTTCTCAAAATGTCCGGAATTTCAGCATCCATTAACAATTTTGAAAAAAACTACACGATTTTTGAGCTCTGTATAGACAGAGAGAGTGAGAGGAGTTCACCGGGCGGCACCTTTCGGGACGGGAGCCTCAATTAAGTGTCCTGATCCTGGATTGGGTCGCAACTCTTCCTACGTGCATTAGTCCTGTACAGAGCTGGGCACTAAATACATTGAATGTATTTAAATACTAAATACATCTATTTTATTTAAATACATTTGTAAATACATATTAAATACACAAATTTTAACATGTATTCAGTAATTCATGCTTGACAATATAAAATGCTTGATAAATGATAAAGGACACTTTCCTATTGTACAATTAATTAATTGATTAATTAACTAAAGTAATTGAGATTATTAATTGAGATTATTGAGTAATTAACTGATAAAAAAGTATTAAAAATTTTATATTATGAGTTTAAATACAATGTACAGTATTTAAATACGTGAAAACCAGTGTATTTATAAATTCAGTTCTGAGTACACAAATTTATTTAAATACATATTTAAATACAAATGTATTTAAATACATATTTAAATACAAATTTATTTAAATACATATTTAAATACAAATGTATTTAAATACATATTTAAATACAAATGTATTTAAATACTGCCCAGCTCTGGATAGGATCTTGGATGATTCAAGTCTACGATGGAATAGACAGTAGGCTACACAGAAAATTTCCACTAATTTTGTGGTAGTAGTTATAGTAGTAGATATTAACAGTAGTAATGGTTGTAGCAGTGTAACATAAGAAGTAGTAGTAGTAGTAGTAGTAGTAGTAGTAGTAGTGTTTCCTTAGCATTGCAGATTGATGGGAATGATATGACACATAATTTGTTATAGTCCTTCCTGTGTGTCTTGTATTTTGTTATTACTGACAAATAATAAATGTGTTTTGTATCGGTCATCATTATAATGCTTTCCACACACTAAGAAGTCACTAAGTAACTAAGAGAGAAAAGGAAATGGGTGAGAAATCAGCACTGGAAAGGTACAGGAGAAAGGACCAGCCACGGTATGAAAGGTTCTATGATGGTGGCTATGGAGGGGATTTACTCTTCAGAGCCAGGACAAAGTGGCTGTAGGTAAATAATCGTATGTACAGATGGAAGAATGGTGGCAGCAAGGTGTCCCCCTCTTTCTCCCTGGAAAATTTAACCTTCCTCCAACAAATCCACATCCTACATCTAACCATCCTGCTGTTACATTCCGTTCTTTCCCCTTCCCTCATCGTTTCACTATTATTCTTTAACCCCTCCCCTTTATATGCTTTGCCATAGTGCCATATGACCTCTGATGTCTGGCACATTCACCTTTTTAGGCATTAAATCAATCAATTCAAGGTGTGTGTGACGAGTGGATGAAACCGTCGAGCACTTGATGCTGGAATGTGAACGATATGAATATATGCTAGAACAAAGATGTTGGAGGTAGTGATAGGAGAAGTCGGAGTGGAATAATGGAGAGAGATGAGAGACAGGAGTGTGGGTGGATAGGCAGATGGAGTAAATGCTGAGGTTGTGATTTGAGTGGAGTGACATTCTTGTGGCTGAAAGTGTAAAAGAATTCTTGGAGAGCACGTATGATAGAGAATGAGAGGCAGGGGACTGATGGGGAACCCCGTATGAATGTGATGCTGAGAGAGGAAGGAGGGGAAAATGAAACTCTTACCATAGTTTTCCCCCTAGGTAGTGGTGAGATAAGTAGCCGGATGATTGAGGCAGTGAAAGAGTTATTGGAGAGAATGTGGTGTGTAAGGAATAGATAATAGGTCTGTATGCCTGTATGTAGTTTGATTTGGTTTTCCTTGTGTTCTTTTCTACAGGAACAGCTGGTTTAAAGGGCCTATGAAGAAAGTCCAGCTGTTTTAGCAAGATCAAGATTAAGAGCCGAGGCGGAGTTTGACGTAGGCTTTTGTTGATCGTTTGTGTGGGTAAGTTTATTCCCTCACGCCACGGCTAATTACAACTTGGATTTACCTGCAAAACACCCCCAGCAACCGTGAGAACCCGCCAGTGATCTTATATAGCCAGAAACAAGGCACAGCAGCTTGTATAACAGTGTGAGGTGGTGACAAGGTATTGTTGGTCCATTTTGTTTGCTCAGCACCCCGCTATTTAACGAGGAAACTATTCTTGGTATATGTGCAGTTTAAACCAATACATGATAGGTGGTTTTAAGTATCCTGAACGTTTCGTTCTCATCATAAGGAGCATTTCTAACCCCTATAACAGCCGTCGGAAATTAATAATAACACAAGGGGGTCTGGGGGGGGGGGGGGGCGAAACCCCCCCAGTTAGGTTAGCTTACGTAATCAATGCCCAGGTTAGGTTAGTTAACTAGCAGGAGGGTCTGGGGGGCAGCCGCTCCAGTTATGTCAGGAGAGCATTGGCCAATAGGGAGTATTGGTTGAAACTGCATATTTACCCTAGTCTTTATCTGTGACGGGTTTGATAAATGTTTACTATTGGACAATAATCCATTTGTTGGTCAAAACTATGATATCCCAACGTGTTTTTTGTGTTTCACACGACAATCACCATAAAAACCATTGGCAATACGGTATTATTCCAGAGAAGCCCCACACTCACCGTCAAGGACACCTGTGTGTTATAGGAGGTGCCTTCTGCACACACAAGACACTTGCTGTATTGATTTTCCTTCAGAAATCACTTGTTCCTGAGATATTAATTTCTTGATAGATTTTAACCACACGCCAGCTGCTGGCAGGCTAGATTAGGTTAGGTTAAATTTGCTAACTAACCAGTGGTTAGTTAAAATTTATTATAAAAAAAAAACTGGTCTTACGGTGGGTTGGAACAGCTAGCGGCGTGGGTCCACAGCGGGTGGAGGCCCCGCCCTGCCAAGGATGTAATTACCGTTATTACCAAAAAAAACAGGATTTGCGACAGAAGCGGTTAGCAAATTAATTAAGAACATATCAAAACTTACCAGAATATAATAGTTTTGTATTAACAAAACGTGTACACACCATATTCCAAAGTAAATATGGTGTTTGCTGGAAATTTACCAGAAATCCTCGTGTTTGCTTCTCCCCTCCCCTCCAAGGGTCTTGGCTCCAATAGTAAAATAATACCATGGGTTTCAATGTGTCTATATAATCTGATTATTGTTTTTCAGCAAAATAACTTTCTTTCTTCTTTATAAGAGGATCCTACCCTAAACAAACCCTTAAAGGAAACTATTTGGTTATTTCAGGTCTCCATTTCGGGTAGATAGGGCCCCCTGTTGAAAAAAAAAAAGTAAATCTGATCGATAACGGTGATCAGATAATTAGGAATCACATCAAGATCTATTGCGAAGAAAAAGGCTCGTCAAAAAACTAGTGGGGTGCTGAGAAACCAAAATTCAGCCGCCTCTCTTCATTTAGTCCGCACTTACATCACCGACATTGTTCCCAGACATCCTTAACACACATGATGGGTAATTTACAGTCTGATTATTTGCCTTGCATTGTTCTATAGTTGATGTAGGAAGTGTTGCACAGATGTAGTTAATTGGGTAATTGTGGAGTTTATGGCCACGCTTCCATACCTACACTTTTCGCAGCCTTATCACAGTCACAGGATCACAAAAGACATCCCTTGACTGTAACATGAAGGTGTAAGTATTGAAAAGTATACCCTATTTGTCCCACTCTTATGGCGGACCTTTGGGCAGTCATGGGATTTGGATGGGAAGACTGAATTTAATTTTACTCACACTTTTCTAACACCACGGACACTTTCCTAATGCCATGGACGCCACATACACTTTTCTAATGCCACATACACTTTTCTAATGCCACATACACTTTTCTAATGCCACATACACTTTCCTAATGCCACATACACTTTTCTAATGCCACATACACTTTCCAATGCCACATACACTTTCCAATGCCACATACACTTTTCTAACACCACGGACACTTTCCTAACACCACGGACACTTTCCTAACACCACGGACACTTTCCTAACACCACGGACACTTTCCTAACACCACGGACACTTTCCAATGCCACATACACTTTTCTAACACCACGGACACTTTCCTAACACCACGGACACTTTCCTAACACCCCGCACACTTTCCTAACACCACGGACACTTTCCTAACACCACGGACACTTTCCTAACACCATGGACACTTTCCTAACTGCGTTTACGTTTCTAACACCACGGACACTTTTCTAACACCACGGACACTTCTAACACCACGGACACTTTTCTAACACCACGGACACTTTCCTAACCACGGACACTTTCCTAACCACGGACACTTTCCTAACACCACGGACACTTTTCTAACACCACGGACACTTTCCTAACACCACGGACACTTTCCTAACCACGGACACTTTCCTAACACCATGGACACTTTCCTAACCACGGATACCTTCCTAACACCACGGACACTTTCCTAACACCACGGACACTTTCCTAACACCACGGACACTTTCCTAACACCACGGACACTTTCCTAACACCACGGACACTTTCCTAACACCACGGACACTTTCCTAACACCACGGACACTTTCCTAACACCACGGACACTTTCCTAACACCACAGACACTTTCCTAACACCACAGACACTTTCCTAACACCACAGACACTTTCCTAACACCACAGACACTTTCCTAACACCACGGACACTTTCCTAGCACCACGGACACTTTCCTAACACCACGGACACTTTTCTAACACCACGGACACTTTCCTAACACCACAGACACTTTCCTAACACCACAGACACTTTCCTAACACCACAGACACTTTCCTAACACCACAGACACTTTCCTAACACCACGGACACTTTCCTAACACCACGGACACTTTCCTAGCACCACGGACACTTTCCTAACACCACGGACACTTTCCTAACACCACGGACACTTTTCTAACACCACGGACACTTTCCTAACACCACGGACACTTTCCTAACACCACGGACACTTTCCTAACACCACAGACACTTTCCTAACACCACGGACACTTTCCTAACACCACAGACACTTTCCTAACAACACAGACACTTTCCTAACACCACAGACACTTTCCTAACACCAAGGACACTTTCCTAGCACCACGGACACTTTCCTAACACCACGGACACTTTCCTAACACCACGGACACTTTCCTAACTCTGCGTTTACGTTTCTAACACCACATACTCTTCCTAATGTCACATGCACTCTGGTAACAAGACAGTGAAGAGCTTTCATAAACCAAATCTAACTTTATGTCTTACCTCCTAACACCCACTGATCTCCAAACTGTGGTGATAAACATAAATTTCATGGCGAGATCCCTATGTTGGGTTTGGGATATTGATACTTCTCTATACTTATGCCTTCATGTTTTAGTTACAGGACACTCCTCTGGTCCTGTGAATATAATACGGGTGCAAAAAGCTCAGTTTTGGAAGCGCTTACCTAAACTCTATGATTACCGTTGATTGCACAGTACAAACCTTTATTTTTCTGTAGTATCTTGGTCTATAGGTTTCCTCTGTTTTACCTATTTGAGAAGCAAGCATGTGACTGGTTATTAATGTAAGGTTGTGCTTCATCCCATAATCCCAACATTTGTTACTTGTAGTTGGTTAACCCCTTCACGCCCAGATCTTTCCTTTGCTATATAAAAAAATTGTATGTTCGCCATAAAATTACGAAAAGTCACTTAGTATACCAAATTAGTTAGTCGACAAGGATACTAAACAGGTCATAGCTATACAATATTGCTTATAGTCACAAAAAATTGTCTAACGGTACCCAAATAACAATGGAAATTACGTTCTGGGCCTGAAGGGGTTAATGTGTGGTTGTGCTTCATCCCATCCCCCAACATTTGTTACTTGTAGTTGGTTAAGGAGAGTGTGCTTGTTGGAGAGGTGTTAGAAGGAAGGTAGCTTGGTGTTACTTTATATAAATGATAATAATGTCTTGATGTTATGTTTGTGCAAGTGGTTGTGTGCAGATAAAGTGGTGGAGCTGATGTGGTGTTGGCCTGTGTTAGTGTGGTGGTAGTAGTCATGGTGGAGGTGGGGAGTAGCTGCCATGAGGAGAGTTGGGTAACGATGAGTAATGAGAGTTGGAGAAAAGTGGAGTTTATTCACTATTTATATATTAGTTAATAAGTTAATTACTCACTGTATCAAAATTGGAACCGAAAATAGAAAGAAGAGCAAAATTCTTGAAAAAAAGTCATTACCATCAGAATCTGGCATATAAAAACAAAAATATATTAATATGAAGTTAAAAAAAAAAAAAAAAAAAAAAAAAAAAAAAAAAAAAATAAATAAATAAATAAAATTACTCACTCAAAATCGGAACCGAAAATAGAAAGAAAAGCAAAATTCTTGAAAAAAGTCATATACCATCAGAATCGCGTATAAAAACAAAAAAAATAAAAATATGAAGGAAAAAGGAATATCAGGCCAAAAAAATGTATAAATTAATCACTGTACTATCAAAATATTTCTTCACTCTCTCATAATGGCATTTCTTTAGTGTATTTTAGAGTTTTTTATTTGATAATATTATAGAACAAACATTTACAAAGATAACGGTATATCATTTATACTGATAAACCATAGAAAGGGAAACGGGAGTGATGTTCGAAAATGTCAGGAATCGCAAAACTGGCCTCCACTGGAAATAGCCCAAAATGAGTAGCAAGTCCAGTATACAGTAGTCTTTGTGTATTGCTTTCATGTGTAGTTTAATGTTTAGTGAGGAGTATATGAGGCGCTTATTTCAGAAAGTCGATAAGTGCCACAAATGAAAAACTAAGAAAATGGCTTCAAACTGTTTCAATGTTTAAAATGTCATATCTTTTGAACCAAGCATACAAACTGATGAATTCACCATTTTGTAGGCTTGGTTCAAAAGATATGACATTTTAAACATTGAAACATTTTGAAGCCATTTTCTTAGTTTTTTATTGATGGCACTTATCGACTTTCTGAAATAAGCGCCTCATATGTAGTTAATAGTATAGTTAGCAGCATTTGTCTCATTGAGTTATTGTTTTGAAAAAGCTGTACATATATATTCAGTTATGTCATATGGAAACTGAGTACCATGTTACCCTAGGCATTAATGAAGCTGCATACTTTTATAGATCCCAGTATGCCTCAGGCCCAGCAGCAGCAGCAGCAGCAGCAGAAGGGCAATTCAAATGAATTTGGGCCGGATAGTGGAGGCAGAATAAAGGTAATGGACAAAAGCCTTACACACACCAAGGTTTGTGTCATTAACCTCTTCACTCCCACACTTTCCCTTTGCTATATAAAATCCTCTGTTGTTAGCCATAAAATTACGAAAAGCAACTAAATATACCAAATTAGGTAGTCGACAAGGATACAAAACAGGTCATATCTCAAAAATATTGCTTATATTCATTAAAAATTGTCTAATGGTAGTCAAATTTCAATGGAAATTACGTGCTGGGGCTCAAGGGGTTAATGGAATAGATGGGAGAATACTTTGGCAAATACAGATAATAAAAAAAAAAGTTCACGCATAATACCGCTGATCAAAAGAATAAAACAAGGAAAAGGGATTAAGGGCACATTGAGAGAAATTTTTATAGAAGTTTTAATAGAAATTTTTAAGTGGTTAAAGGGATACATTAAATGAGATGTAGGAAAAGTTCTTACCGCTAGTAATCAGGGTAGAATAAGAAGTAACGGATTCAAGTTGGAAAAGCGTAGATTTAAAAAAGAAATAGGGAAAAACTGGTTCACAAATAGGGTGGTAAATGATTGGAATGGACTCAGTCATGGGGTATTTAGTGCGGAGTCAATAGGGAGCTTATAAAGGAGGCTAGACAATTTCATGGATGGGGATGAAAGTGGATGTAGGTAGTGTTAAGTAACAGGAACTATCTCGTGTAGGTCTCACGGGCGGCTTCCTTATGTTCTTCTTCTTCTTCTTATGTTCATAATTTTGATCCTACTCTTGCAGGGCCTGACGATAGTGAAGCCGGTGATCTATGGCAACGTGGCGCGGTACTTTGGCAAGAAGAGAGAGGAGGATGGACACACACACGAGTGGACAGTGTACGTCAAGCCTTACAACAATGAAGACATGTCCATCTACGTCAAGAAGGTCAGTGGACAACCCGATGTCAATGTTGAATAGACATTGTTTTAGCTTGCTTTCATTTGCTTTAGTACTTAACCCCTTGAGACCCACAACGTTATTTCCATTGTAATTTGTGTACCATTAGATGATTTTTAGTTAATATAAGCAATATTTTATAGATATGACCTGTTTAGTATCCTTGTCGACTAACTCATTTGCTATATTCAGTTACTTTTTTGGAATATAATGGCTCGACAACATACAATTTTTTATAGCCAAGGAAAGATCTGGGTGTGAAGGGTTTAAGTTCACATTCCCTCATGTCTATATATTATATTGTTGTTTTTGCTGTATGCCGTCGGGTGAGAATATAATTTATTATTATTATTATTGTTTTTGTTACTTTTTTTTTTTTTTTTTTCACCCTAGATGTAATAAAGCCATCATCATCTTCATCATCTTCACCACCAACATAATCATCATTCTATTGGTTATCATAAGTAGTGGGGAGTCATAGGAACAGTCATTCTCATCAGGAAACTCATTCCTGCTTTGATGGGTGTGTGGCATTATAAGTATATATACACATCACTATACTGTGGGGTTTTTTAACGAGGTGAAAAATCCTGACCCCTTGCTACTTACTGACTGATATTTGATGCCAGGTGAAGGGAATACTACAGTTCTTCTAAATTTCAGTTGTATTTTATCATAGTTAACCATATTACCAGGTAAACATAGTTATAATTTCAAGCATGAGACCTTAAGATAGAATGGAATTTTTGCTTCATTAATAAAAATACACTATACAATTGGCTGCATTTCAGATCCACTTCAAGCTGCATGAGAGCTACTCCGACCAGAACCGAGTGCTGACCGAGCCCCCTTACGAGGTCACCGAGACAGGCTGGGGAGAATTTGAAATTGTCATCAAGATATTCTTCCACGACCCCAACGAGAGACCAGTGAGTGAGACCAGATCACCACTTCCATCTTGCCATTCATCTCAATTACTGTATTTCCTGTCAATATAACATGCAGTTATTTTCTCAAAATGAATATTGAGGCAAAAACTGGTTCACATAAAGTGGTAAATGATTGGAATGGACTCAGTCGTCAGGTAGTTAGTGCAGAGTCAATAGGGAGTTTTAAAAGGAGGCTGGATAAAGTCATGGATCGGGATGAAAGGTTGATGTAGGTAGTATTAAGTAACAGGAACTACCATATGTAGGTCTCACGGCCTCTTGTAGCTTCCTTATTTTTTATGTTTTTATGTTCTTAAGACAAAATAACACTGAGTTTTAGCATTAAGAATTTATGTGTACGTACAAAGTGTCAACGTCGACAAAAACAAAGCATTACTGCCAGGATTCCAGGACAGTCCGAGGTTCCCTGAGGCTTTCACTGTGAAGGGAGGGTGAGAGGCTCTGTGCTTCTTCGGGGCATATTAGAATTACAATTCAATACAAGAACTGAAAAAATTCTTAATAAAAATGTAGTTTAGTGTTTAGTGTAGTTTAGTCAGAGTGAAAAAGAAGTGACAGCGCTAGAGACATCTGGTGGCGTTACCTTTGAAAGTTCCCCATGTAGTTAGTTCTGCCAACTGACCAGAATTATAAGGAGCATATATAGGCAGCTCTACATAAAGAAGGTTACCTAATTAGATTCTGAAATGAGGCCAATTTTTAATAAATCTTCAAGTTAACTGAAGTATGGTAGCCACACTTTCCCCCTCCACAACACCTCCATTCCCAGGCTCCCCTTCCCTGCCCTGTGCTACAAAGACCTCCACCTTGCTGCTCGGGAAAGTTTCTGGATACAGGCATCACAGATAGAAAGACAAAACAAGCATACCATATAATTTCCAAACTACCTTCATTCAGTTTCTATCCTTCTCTCTGTAGCTACCTTCATCTTGTTTCCTCTCAAACCGTTTTATTGCAGCTACTGTAGACGGACATTGTTCTTCTCCTAAGTCTATCAATAGTGGTGTTCCTCAGGGTTCTGTCCTATCACCCACTCTTTCTATTATTCATTAGTGATCTTCTAAGTCTAACTCAACTGGGAACGGGCTTCACAGATAGAAAGACTAAACGGGCGTACATGTCATGTGAATGTAGTAAAAATGACGTGTAAAAGAAATAGCTACCATGAGGCTGTGTTTTCTTCAGGTCATAATATACCACATACTCAAGCTGTGTTTCCTTCCAGGTTACCATATACCACATACTCAAGCTGTGTTTCCTTTCAGGTCACCATATACCACATACTCAAGCTGTCTCCTTTCAGGTCACCATATACCACATCCTCAAGCTGTGTTTCCTTTCAGGTCACCATATACCACATCCTCAAGCTGTATTTCCTTCCAGGTCACAATATACCACATACTCAAGCTGTTTCAGTCTCCCCCCGGCACCGCCCCGGCCACTGTGACCGGGGACTTCAAAAAGCCGTTAGTATCAGAGTTTTATGAGGAGCTAATCTTCCAAGACCCGTCGGCCATGATGCACCAGCTCCTCACCAACACGCGCCAGTTGACGCTTGGGGAGTACAAGCACGACACTAATTGTGAGTATCATAGGGTATAGCCAGGGCCGGATTATCCTATAGGCTAGTATAGGCTGCAGCCTAGGGCCCCTCAAGCTTGGGGGCCCCAAACCTGGGGTCCCTGCTAAAAGATTTCCATATATAATTTTTTTTGAAAAATTATATTTTGCATTGCTGAATAATTCATTTAACTTAAAATAAAATTACAAATAATTTGAAATAAAGGGCCCCTGTTTGAGGCCCTTTATTTGAGATAAAGGGTCTCTGTTTGAGGCCTTTATTTGAGATAAAGGGCCCCTGTTTGGCACCCTAGCTGTAAATCATGGGGCCCCAGTCCATGTTTGTTTATCATCGTGCTAAACACAGTAAAACACTTATTTGTGAATGTAGCGTATATATTGTTTTTCAGCTCAATTATTTTGCTATACAATGTAAAAAAAATTCGGGTGCGGGCGAGTTGCTCCGTCTGAGGGGGCCCACAATTTAATTAGCCTAGGGGCCCCAAAAGGTCATAATCCGGCCCTGGGTATAGCATAGCAGGGTAGAACAATAAGTAACGGATTCAAGCTGGAAAGCATAGATTTAAAAGGAAATAGGGAGAAACTGGTCACAAATAGGGTGGTGAATGATTGGAATGGACTCGGTCGTCAGGTGGTCAATGCGGAGTCTATTGGGATCTTTAAAAGGAGTCTGGATAAATTCATGGATAGGGAAGAGAGGTGGATGTAGGTAGAGTTAAGTAACAGGAACTACCTCGTGTAGGTCTCACGGCCTCTTGTAGCTTCCTTATTTTCTTATGTTCTTATCATCACTATATGCCTGTTGACCTTTTTCTTTATTACTTAGTCTTGATTCTCCCTATCCACTTATTGTATCAGAATCAGGTCGATATTGACCACTTTGGGAACCCCTGCCTAGACCCACTGGTGGTTTACCTGAGCCGAGAGATCAATGTCACCAAGATCTTGTCACCCACCCTGCATGGCATTGACAACATTGCTCCAACATCTACAACCTTCACCCAACCCACCCATCATCCCGTCACAACTCATCAGCCAACCCACCCATCATCCCGTCACAACTCATCAGCCAACCCACCCATCACCCAACATCCCGTCACAACTCATCAGCCAACCCACCCATCATCCCGTCACAACTCATCAGCCAACCCACCCATCACCCAACCCACCCATCATCCCGTCACAACTCATCAGCCAACCCACCCATCATCCCGTCACAACTCATCAGCCAACCCACCCATCATCCTGTCACAACTCATCAGCCAACCCACCCATCATCCCGTCACAACTCATCAGCCAACCCACCCATCATCCCGTCACAACTCATCAGCCAACCCACCCATCATCCCGTCACAACTCATCAGCCAACCCACCCATCATCCCGTCACAACTCATCAGCCAACCCACCCATCATCCCGTCACAACTCATCAGCCAACCCACCCATCATCCCGTCACAACTCATCAGCCAACCCACCCATCATCCCGTCACAACTCATCAGCCAACCCACCCATCATCCCGTCACAACTCATCAGCCAACCCACCCATCATCCCGTCACAACTCATCAGCCAACCCACTCCATCCCTTCCACTTGCCTAGACGCTCAAAGTTCCACAAATCAGTGCAACTTAGAGACCATCTTAACGTTGCTTTCTTGGTGTTACAAAAACATTGAATGAGTGTGACAGCCAAGAGTGCATTGAAGATGCTACTGATAAGGAAACTATATCATTTTAATTTTATTCTTTATTTTCAGTTGAGGAAAAGAAGGAGAAAACTGTAAAAAACCTGCTAAATGCCAAGGAGAAGATTTCAAATGAAATTTCTGACCTGCGGGACAAGATAAAACTTGCCAAAGATACCATAACCAAGTTCAAAGAGGAGATCAGTAAATATCAAGGGGACGTGCCTCTCGATGTCTCTGGACTCACTTAGTGTGGGCAGCAGGATTCTGACCCGTCATCCCCCATCCTTACTGACCTTGTAAGTGTGTGTGCGTATTTGGTAGGTAAAAGGGTGTTTATGTGTAGAATACAAGAGAGTGCATCTTTCTAAACACTTGTACATACTTAGCTGGGCAATAGTAGTGCAGTGATGTCAGGAATTCATGTTGTACCTCCTTATTGTGTTCACTTGAGACACACAGGTTACTGGATGTAATGTAGGTTGTGTGATGGAAGTAGTCTTCACTGATGGTATTTGGTGTACTAGTTCCCTACCTCTTGGTCATCTTATGAACAAAATAGATAGAAAAATTATATGAAGGTACTAAACAGTAGTCACAAGCATGTACAGTTGTCTTCCTAATGTGTGATCCAGGAAAGTAGTCGTGGTTTTGTATATGGTTGTTTCCCTGATACTAAGTTTGGAGTCTTCAAAACTGTTAACATTAGCTGAGCTCTTTGCATATCAGAGGTTTAAGGTAGTAAAGTTTGTTGTCAGAGCCGCGCGGACACACACACACAGTGGCAGGCAAACACCTAGCTGGTAGTGCAAAAGTTCCTAACCTGTTGGACGTACATTGGTATTTATCTGCAGGTTTACCCTCGAGACCTAGAACAACGTAATTTCCATTGTAATTTGGGTACCATTAGACAATTTTTAGTGAATAGAAGCAATATTTTATAGATATGACCTGTATAGTATCCTTGTCGACTAACTAATTTGGTATATTGTTACTTTTCATAATTTTATGGCTCGACAACATAAATTTTTTATAGCTAAGGAAAGATCTGGGCGTGAAGGGGTTAAGTAGGCAGGTCATTGTTAGCCAGCCTGCTGTGCACTTGTTTGCCACTGCCCAGACTGCTGCAGCGGTTTGGCTCTGACATGATCTTTCAGATGCAATCTTGTTGCTCAAGTGAAACATTCAGCCTGAATAATTATAATTCACCAAAAAAGCAAGTTTTATTCTTGCATGGTTAAGATCTTAAAAATAATTTGAGATTTAATGTACTTGAACCAAGCTGATTGTAATGTCATCAGTTATCACACACCTAAAAATGTAAGAATCAGTCCCAAGACAGATGTGTGACTCATTGTATGTAATGGTAATCTATAAACTTATGTAAACTCTTGAGGTGGTGAGCTCAGCGTCCCGCCAGAAGCAAGTCTTTCCTGGAAGTAGTGAGCTCAGCGTCCCAAGTTCAAGTCTTTCCTGGAAGTAGTGAGCTCAACATCAAGAGTTTGAGTCCCACCGGGTGCAGATCTTTCCTCCATCGTTGAGGGTCCTAAAGGCCGGTCGGTCCACACCCTCGGGAGCATAATTCTCTCGCTTCTCTAGCAGTGTTACCAGACGGAGCAGTTTATTTTAGGAGATAACAAATACTGTCCTTAATTTTCTCTTTTATTTACAGTACATGTGAAATTAATCTGGTCCCAGCCCATCCCTTACATAAACAAATTGACGGCCTAAATATTCCCCACCCATCCCCCCTGCCTAGCTAAGCAGTGTACATAATATACCCTACCCACTGTGTATACCTACTTATGTATGTCATATCTGCAGTATAAAAAGATTACATTATAGTTTGCAGCGTATGTGGTGGCAGCTGCATGGAGGAAAAAACCAGCTATCATGAAGAGTCACTTGAGAGAGTTGCCTGGCCTGAATGAATAGGAAATATCACACTTATTCTTCATCCCCCAGATCTGAGGGAATGATCTGTTTTATGGTTTTGTATGTGAGACTGTGGTAAGTCATCACCATATCCCATTTATGAATGTACACTTATACAATTTGGCCTCATCCCAAACAAATGGAGTGGCACGCCAATAAGATTTTTGCTTTTAGGCAAATTGAAACCACCAGGCAAAGGATCCTAACTTTCACCCTCGTCTCTGTTACTTGCACGTGCAGGTAACAGAGACATCCACGCTGTGCTTTGTGCCTCGGGGCTGACTATATGGTGAGCCACTCGGGCTGACGGTACAGCAGAGTAGTACAGACCACAAACTAGTGGTCTCAGGTGCTCTGTAGTGCAACGTCAGTCTGGATGTTCAACCCGAGTCACCCGAGACAGGACACAGCGTACGTCTCTCAGAGTATTTCCCGCTTGTTGTAGGAGACACTCAAAAGGGACGAGGGCGGAGGGTTAAGATCCCTTGCTCCGGTGGTTTCATTTCCATAAAAGTTAAAAGCAGTGCAATCTGTATTTTGAAAGGGGTCAGTCACTACTTGTTTGAAAAAAATCTTGCTCCAATCACTGTATAACTGAAGGAAAACTAGTCATTTACATAACAGTAAGCACTCCTCAGAGCAGGTCAAATAGTTTTAAAATCTCCTTTCTGCCTCGGATGTTTCGGCAAAATAAACAGAATAGTTGATTTTGCAGAAACATGCAGGGCAGAAAGGAGATTTTAACACCATATATTTTTTATTGGATGGTAGTGAAGCGAACTGTTTGCATTCAATGGCTATCAATCTCTCCTAGACCACTAATGTCTCAGTGCTGTCCAAATGTTGTATCAGTTTAGGGTTGTAAAGAATTACAGCCAAATAAGATCCATAATTTACACGTAAGTAGTGAATACAAAACAGCATAATGGCAATCACAAAAATGTGTCCTACCTAGGTGTGAATTAATCAAAATGTCTATAAAATAGTAAATAAACATTTTTCATTGTTGTATCTCAAGCAATTTACCATTTCCTATCTATTCATATACATCAACTTCAAGTGAATATCACTGAAAAGTGGTGATGGTCGATGCAGAAGTAAGATTTCTTCAATGTAAATTATAATGTTATTCCACAGCACTCCTACACAGTGAAAAGAAAAAATGTAACTGGTTTATTCCAGCGCATTATCTCTGTCTGCACCAGCCGTGTCTGCCTCATCAAGTGAGGAGAAGTTAAGAAAGTGTGCAGGACGGTGAACCTCATGGTAAAACTCCTTTGGACTTGCCAGTTGAAGGTCATACTTCATGTTGGGGTCGTGGCGCACACCCATGAAGTTGTAGTTCCATGACCCCTGCAGCGGGTTCATGAAGAGGCCGAGGAAACGGTCCGAGAGAAGCATTTGCACCTTCTCGTAGTGTGACGGCAAGTAGCCTTTAGGATTGTTGCCCATGTCCTTGTTGTTACGGCCCCACTCAAAGCCAGAGGGTGTCAGCTTGTAGGCTTGCAGTGAGCACGAGCCCGGCGTGAATGAGCAGGTGATGACGATGGTGCGATCTGTGGTCCAGGAGCTGTTGTCCGCCATGACTGTGGCGTGGGTGGTGATGTCGTGAGGAGAGAGTTGCGGCAGTTCATTGGGCTGTGTGTGAATCCATCCCAAAGGTTCAAGCTCGTTCAGGAACTCGTGTGTTGGCAACTTGTGTGGGAGGTGAACCATCTGGTGTGTTCCCCACTGGGGCGGCATCACAATGCACCGAATCTCCTTCACTTGTGGATTGTCTGGAGGACTCACGCCATACAGGTAGCCGGCAATCTGTGTGCGAAGATCTGATATGATGATAAACTTCTTGAGTACATTCTTTGGTAGGATGTAAGTGAAGCCAGTTTCCTTGATGTCATCTGAAGAGACATAGATGTAATTTGTTCGCAGGTGGAGGTTGGTGGCAGAGATGGCTCTCACTCTCCATTCAGTCTTGCTGCTGAATGTTGCCGTCTCATAGTTGCTGGTGGTAGAGGTGATAATTTCATCTCCATGCTTGTTTACAGTGCGTGTGGTAGTGGCTGTCAGCTGGGACTGTTCCTTGGTCTGCTTCTCAATCTCTGCAATCTGTTGCCTCTGGGCTGAAGGAGCACTGATTTCCATACCAAGAATAATGTCTCGGATCTCGGACTGTGTAGGGAAGCCACGTTAACGTTGTTCTTCTTGCCGTAATCTGCAAGGATGAGATCTTTGAGCTGCACTTCTACCTTGACCCAATCTTCATCGCTGAGAGAAGGCCAGATGTGGTGAGGCTCCGTGATGGTGGTCTTGTCAGGCTTCAGCAGAACTTTTGTGCGGTCGTTGTTGACGTGAAGGGCTCGCAGGATGAGGATGAGGCGAGAGAACGCGGTGTAAGAAGAGATATTTTTCAGCCAGTCATCATATAAATTGAAGAGCACCATCTGGGGCTCTGTTGCCTTTAGGATTAGATCACCAAACTTCTCTACCTTCAGACAAGCCTGGAAGGGCAGCTGCAGCTCTGAGCCCTTGATGACAATGTTGGGGAAATCCAACAAGTGGACCTCAAGAGGATCCAACATGCCTTTCCTGGTCACAATGATCTGCTTGGGCTGCTCCTCCACAGGCAGAGACCGAATGAGGGCAGCAACTTCCTCAGCAGTCTTCCACTTGGCCAGCTGACCCAGACGTTTCTGTCCGGCCCAGACAGAGGTGTGAATGATCTTGAGGAAGAGCTGGCCTGTGCGAGGATTGAAGATGAAAATGGCACCATTGATAGGTTTGGTTGTCAAGTTACCCTCAAATGTTTTGTGGATGGTGACTCGGTACACATTTGTATCGTCAACAAACCAAATAATTTGATTTGAGAAGAGTTCACCATAGTTCTGAGAGGAGAGGTAAGGTTCTGTGGGTTCGGAGGAGTACAGCTGGAGACCTTTGCGAATGCGCTCACGCAACACATACAAGGCTGGATTGGCTTTCATGATCTTTGCCATGGCTTGCTGTATCAAGGGCTTGGCTCCTGGGAACCAATTACCATAAGCACTGTGCAAGTTGTAGGCTAAATCAATGGCAATCAGAACACCAGTTGGGGACGGGTAGAGGGACATGTTGTCGGTGGTGTAGTCCAAGAACTTTGCTCGAGCATAACGTTCCACATCGTGAGAGTCGTAGTCGCCCCACCTGAGCTGCACGTCAATCCAGTACTTCTGTGTGGTGGAGCCGTCCATGGTGTCCTTGGAGTCCGCCAGCAGGGAGGGCTTGGAGTAATTCCACTTGTAGGCCGCAAAGAGCAGGATGTCGGCACACGAGGAGTTCATCTTGTATGACTTTCGAGGATGGATGGTCTCCTTCTGCACTGTCTCGATCTCCAGGGCGTCCAGCTCCTGATCAAACACTTGACACAGATCCATGACAACAGACTCATGGATTTTCTGCCACAAGTGAGCTCTGAAGATCTGAATGAGAGAGATCTTGAGGGTGGGAATCTTGCCGTGCATGAAGATGCCAGTCAGGTCAAGCTGCACCTGGAAACCCACGTAGACATTGGCTCTGTTGATAGTGGGCGACCACCACAAGGTGAAGCGACGGTTGGGGATCTGGTTGAGACCCGACCTCTGGGCATTGGTCAGCTTTTTGTACTTCATGCTCTCTTCAAAACCAGAGGCTTTCTCCCAGAAGAGACCCTCCCACGTGGGGAAATAAGTGCCCTTGAAGAGAGTGTGCTCCAGGATGCCCTCCACGCCGCCAAGGGCCTGAATCATGTCTGTCCTGTAGTTGTTCAGGTTCCACAGCTTTCCATCATGGCGCTGGTGTGTCCACCAGAAGGGATTCTGCTTCAGTACTTGGTACTGCTTGAACTCTGTCCTGATGCGCCACCCTTTGTCATAGGCCAGGGTGTGACGGTCCTTCTGGAAGAGGGTGTTGATCCTGGGAATGCCTCGGTCCCAGGAGTCCTCCAGATCCTCCAGGGTCAGCCTGCGATTCTGTGCCGTTGCCTCCTGTCTCTTGAGAGCATACTCGGCCCACACGCGTTGTGAATCAAGGAATTCCGTCTCCCAGGGCTGGATGTACCGGTACAAATTTGGAATGAGTTGATCTTCGTCGTGGCTCATGCCAGACCTGAAGTGAGTGATGCCCACGTCTGTCTGCTTGCTCCAACGCAGGTCAGACTGAGGAATGAGGACGTGACCCATGGACAGCATGCCCAGGCCCCCCAACTCCTTGGGCGTGTAGAACACCACGGGGGGGAACCTGGAAGGCATCTTGGAATTCAGGCCAATCTTGATACGAGTCTGAATTTTGTTTTCACACTTTACCAGGAGGTCCAAGAGTTCCTGAGTGTTGACAACAGACTCCCTGTAGTAGGTCATGAGGCCAATCAGCGCAGTGTTCCACTTATTGACAATCTTTGTGAATGTCGTTGATCCAGAGGCCATGAGGATCTGTCTCACACGGTTGTGGAATCTCTGCATGGACTCGTCATCCACCCGCAGGAAGCACTGGGAGGTCCTCTCCTTTGTCACCTCGTTCTGCAGGTTCCAGACGCCATCTCTGTGTTTGAACTCTTCGTGGGTCATGCGGCACTTGGGCAGAATGCGACACTCGAAACCAGACATGTTGAACAGCAAGTTGGGGTTGTCCTTGGAGTACGCGGAGACGAAAGAGCTCTCCCAGTTGACTGTGGTGACGGATCGAGGCAGTCTGTTCTTGATGTCCCAGAACACCGCCCGCCCCAGGTTGACATCGTGCTTCATGAGGCGCATACGGGCGTCCCTCGGCCAGCACTTCTTGTTGTTGTAGCCGACGATGTTCTCGTTGTTGGGGTCGGGATGCTCCGTCAGATACCGCTGGATCAGGTCTTTGGCTTCCTCGGCCGAGAAGCGGAAGAAGATGTGGATGCGGTCTATGTAGCGAGAGTACAGGCGGATGGGATGCTGCGTCTCGGTGGCCACGTCCTGGAAGTTGAGGAAGTCGTTGGGCATCTGCGGAGGGCCGGCCATGTCTGCCGAGCGCTTGAGGCCCAGAACGAGGAGGTCCATCACCAGGCCGTAGTACTGGACGATGAAGGAGGCAAACTGCAGCCCCCGGATGATGCCGTAACGATTGGTGTGGTTCATGTCTTTGTAGTTGATGTCCACGTTGTTCTTGGCCGTCATGTAATCAGCAATGTTGTGGTCCACGATAAGACGCAGGAGTCTGTTGAGCAGCGTCAAGTCAATCTTCTCGTACAGCTTCTCAAACTTGGACTCCAGCATGACGTTGCACTCCCCGTCTGCTGTGTCCCAAACGTCCGTCAGGTTGTTGATGCCTTGACACCACTTGTAGACTAGCAGTGGCGGTGGTTCAGAGTCACCCGGCTTGACCCACGGGGGGAAGAGGCGGCGTTTGTCTGCTTCATACCACAAGTACTGATCCAGGTAGGCGTCTGTGATCTTCTCCAAGGGCTCCACATCATACACAGGGATCAGGTGGCTGTACAGATCCATGAACTCAATGCCAACCTCCTTGAATGCTCGTTGTGTCAAGAGGTGACGCTTGATGCGGGACAAAGCCTCGTGGGGGTTGTCGTACGCCTGTTCAATCAAGCCGAGCTCCTCTCGCTGGGACTGGTTGAGGCGAGATTTGACACTGTAGGCCTCCTTGAGTCTTTCCAAAGCCAGGATGAGCAGCTTGGTGTCATGCTTGTAGGACAGCGGAGGGAAGGGGATGGGAGCAAAGCGACGTGACTCCAGCCAATGCACGGTGGTGGTGTAGATGGCCACGGCTTCCTCGGGACTGATGTACGGTCCGTCCTTCTGGTAGTTGTGTTGACGCTCCTGCTCCGACTTGAGGTACAGGCGCGTGAGCCTCCCCATGTTCTTCTTGCATACGGTCTTGTCCACCGTTGCTCCGCGGCGAATACGCTCCCGGTTGTAGTGGGCCGTGTTGGTCCACCAGTCAGCCTTCATCTTGACGTAGCGGAGGATCATGTTCTCAATGGGGGTGGGCAGGCCGGGAACCTTCCACGGAATGTTGGCCTTCCAGCACCGCCAGGCCTCAGACAGATGCTGGAGGATGGTGCGAGCCTTGTTTTGCTTGATCCCCTCAGGCATCATGTCCAAGATGTCGTGCATGACTGACGCACGGAGCTCCAGATCAAAGTGTGACTCCACGCGCTGCTTGGTGACCGTCTTGGCCACACCCTTGCTGTGGCGACCCTCAAACTGACGCGAGAGGAGGTTCCCGAGCCAGCGCTCCAGCAGGGGGGTGATGCCTCTCATGAAGAAGAGCCACACTCTCCACCCCGGGGCCCAGAAGCCACACCCGGGACCCTTGCCCACCTGGCCCGTGTTGAACCTGTAGTAGATGACGTGCTTCAGGTCCTTGCACATTCTTATCTGCCTCATCAATTTGTACTTGTAGCGGTACATGCCGGTCAGCTGGCCAACGTGGGCAAAGATGTACTGAAGGCCGTCCGACAGCTGAAAGGCATCCACGTTGTTGAGCCGGTACTGCACGTGAGCGTCCACCACCAGCTTGGTGAGGCGGAGGATCTCGCGGCACAGATGGAAAGCGTTGCCGAACCTGGACTTCTTCCGCTCCTTGGTGGTGAGGGTCTTGACGGGCTTGAGGTTGAAGTTGTAATCCAAGTGAAGAGTAGTTGAGATTCTTGCGATGGATGAGGAGGTTGAGCATGTTGTAGCCCTGCCGGCAGACCTGCAGCCCCACCTCCACCCAGTCCAGCGTGGTGGTCTGGAAGAACTTGGTGGCCTTGAAGGAGCGAAACAGGTAGCGCTTCTTTTGTGCTTTGGGAGGCCTGTGTTTGAGGGCGTTGAGGACATAGTACTTGAGCAGCTTCTGGTATGACACCCGGACCTGTGGAATAAAAAGAAATACCTATGTCTCCTAGCAACTAAACCAGGCACATGACTCATCATCAATTGGGGGCATCGCCTCGCCTCGCCCACCCTACAACGCCACTCCCGTTGGTCACCACGCGCAAGTCTCCAAGCAAGCTCCCTTCCCATACCAAGCAATTCTAAGTGTTTACTGCATATGACTTATTTCATTTCTATTTCTATTTTTTTTCAATCCATTTAAGTCCCTAATGCCTCAGTGTTCCCTGTGACCCTGAATCAAGTTATATACCAGCAATCGCAATATGAACTCAAATTCATCAATACATTCTGGTAGGCCTACCAATACAGCCTATATCCCCAAGGCTGCAACAGTCATCCCCTTTCCTTAACCTCATGACACATCTCTAGTGACCAATTATTTCACTCCCATCTAAACATAATCTTGAAAAGTATCTCATGAGTACATGGAACGATTACCTTGACGGGCTGGCCGGGGGGGCAGTGCTCCCTGTACCACATCTTCACCAGGGGCACGTCAATGGCCCGCCTCATGGTGCCGGAGCGCAGGTTGAAGGGCCGGGGGCCCCACAGGAGGGCGATGCCATTGGCGGTTGCATCATCATACAACTGCCACTCTTTGAGGAGGGAATCAACACACTCTGGCAGCTCAAAGTCCTGTAGGGATTAAAGTAAGGTTAAAGACTATAGCTTTTCTCTGATGTCTCATATTTCTCCATTCCCTTTGCCTCCTTTCACATGTAAGGTAACAACCACGAAAGACTAGAAAAGGAAAAGCCAAAATTAAAGAAAGCCAAAAATATAGGTGGTGCTTTCTTGATTTAGTGGAGTAAATCACCCGGACAGGAGTTGCAGCTCTCAGGCCTGGTGGCCGCTTAGACTCCACTGGCGTAGCTAGGTATTTATCAATGGGGGGCACTAGGCAAGGTACTAGGCAAGCGGAGCTCAGGGGCATTCTGATGCTACATAGCTAAAGCGGATCTGACGTTATATAGTAGGAAGATAACGAGGCAACAGCCATTACTTTGCAGGGAGGATTAAACAACCTCAAATCACACGTAAGCTCTCCCTACCTACCTCTCCCCCACTCACAGTGGCGCCGCCAGGACATGACGACTGGAGTGGCCATGGTTGGACACAGATCCAGTGTGGGGTGGCCATGGCATAACCATAAAAAGAAATGGTTGAATTTTCATTGGACCTCTGATTCAGATCTGGAGTTACCAATGTGATTTCAGATCTGCCACTTTCCACTCATTCCTCTCACTCCCTCCCTTTCCCTCTCTACTACCTGACGCTGCAGAAATATGAAGTAAAGCAACAAAATAAAGCTTTTTTTCCTCCAAAAATCATCCCTAGAGCACTATAACATAATACGGCAACCATGGCCAGTGGGGGGCCACCTGATTTTCATGGGGGGGGGGGAGCAGCACGAGCCCCCCCATAGCTACTCCACTGGATCCTCCTCCCAGCTGCCTGCACACACGCCCTGCCACCTCGCCGGCTCGCTCCCGACTGTCGCTCGTATCGGATTACTCAGGGAGCTCAACTCTGCTCAACACTGCTTCGAAACACTAAACCTTTCCCTTATTTCCTTCCCACGCCCTTACCTATTGACCTTTGACCAATAATTCTTGACCTGTAATGTTATCTAAGTTTTAAATATTAGTAAATGTGAGTTAGTAATAGTGTTGGTATAGTTTTGTAGTACGTTTTTTAAAGTATATATTGATGGGGTTCGTTAGTGCTTCGAACAGGTTAACAAGGTCACAGGATATCTTTTTTTCCCTTTTTTTTTTTATTACGTAGTTAGAGGGTTGTTAAAGGACTGGATTGCTTTGCTAGCAGTGGCGTGGCTAGGTATCCATCAATGGGGGGGCACTAGGCAAACAGCCGGAGCTTAGGGGCATTCTGATGCCACATAGAAGAGTATAAGGGCATATTCTAAGTGATCAGATCAGTGGTGGGTATTGGAGCATTATACAGACTACGGCAGCCATGGCCAGTAGGGGGGGGGGGGGGGGCACATGCCACCCTCGTAGCTACGTCACGGTTAGATTCCATTTATAACAACATGCAGAGACTGATAATTATAATGTTCACAACATCTATCATGTCTCATGGTACAAATTTATCAGTGGCATTGTAAAGTAATCACAGTGAAACACAGCATTTCTTAGAAGTGGTTTGAATCCAGTCAGAAAAACAGGCTATATATCTATCAGCAATAAATTCCATGCCACCAAGCAGACAGCTACAAGTGAAGACTGCTCTACCATGAACTCTTTGAGCATGTTCCCAGGAACAGGCTCGGCATAGAATGGACTAACCCTGACTATGGTAAGTTTCAATTGATAGATTTCTTGATTCAAAATCAAGCTGACAGAATAAGTAATGCAGCAGAAACCATAAGATTAATTAAGAGACCATTATTATGAGGTGCCGTACAAGAACAGAATACATGTCCCTGCACTGAGCCACCACACACACTCAGCCCAAACCACACACACTCAGCCCAAACCACACACACTCAGCCCAAACCACACACACTCAGCCCAAACCACACACACTCAGCCCAAACCACACACAACATCAGCCCAAAACCACACAACTCAGCCCAAACCACACACACTCAGCCCAAACCACACACACTCAGCCCAAACCACACACACTCAGCCCAAACCACACACCACTCAGCCCAAACCACACACACTCAGCCCAAACCACACACACACTCAGCCCAAACCACACCACAACTCAGCCCAAACCAGACACACTCAGCCCAAACCACACACACTCAGCCCAAACCAACACACTCAGCCCAAACCAGACACACTCAGCCCAAACCACACACACTCAGCCCAAACCAACACACTCAGCCCAAACCACACACACTCAGCCCAAACCAGACACACACTCAGCCCCAAACCACACACACTCAGCCCAAACCACACACACTCAGCCCAAACCAGACACACTCAGCCCAAACCACACACACTCAGCCCAAACCACACACACTCAGCCCAAACCACACACACTCAGCCCAAACCACACACACTCAGCCCAAACCACACACACTCAGCCCAAACCACACACACTCAGCCCAAACCAGACACACTCAGCCCAAACCAGCACACACTCAGCCCAAACCAACACACTCAGCCCAAACCAACACACTCAGCCCAAACCACACACACTCAGCCCAAACCACCACACACTCAGCCCAAACCACACACACTCAGCCCAAACCAACCACACTCAGCCCAAACCAACACACTCAGCCCAAACCACACACACTCAGCCCAAACCAACACACTCAGCCCAAACCACACACTCGCCACAAACACTCAGCCCAAACCACACACTCACCAACAACACCTCAGCCCAAACCACACACACTCAGCCCAAACCAACACACTCAGCCCAAACCACACACTCAGCCCAAAACCAACCCCACTCAGCCCAAACCACACACACTCAGCCCAAACCAGACACACTCAGCCCAAACCACACACACTCAGCCCAACACACACACACCCAAACACCAACTCAGCCCAACAACACACTCAGCCAAACCACAACACTCAGCCCAAACCAGACACATCAGCAACACACCTCAGCCCAAACCACACACACTCAGCCCAAACCAGACACACTCAGCCCAAACACACACTCAGCCAACAACACACTCAGCCCAAACACCACACTCAGCCACCACACACTCAGCCCAAACCACACACCTCAGCCCAAACCACACACTTCAGCCAAACCAACACTCAGCCCAACCACACCATCAGCCCAAACCACACACACTCAGCCCAAACCACACACACTCAGCCCAAACCAGACACACTCAGCCCAAACACACCTAGCCAAACACACCTCAGCCCAAACCAGACCACCACTCAGCCCAAACCAGACACACATCAGCCCAAACCACACACACTCAGCCCAAACCACACACACTCAGCCCAAACCACACACACTCAGCCCAAAACCACACACACTCAGCCCAAACCAGACACACTCAGCCCAACCACACACTCAGCCAAACAACACCTCAGCCCAAACCAGACACACTCAGCCCAAACCAGACACACTCAGCCCAAACCAGACACACTCAGCCCAAACCACACACACTCAGCCCAAACCAACACACACTCAGCCCAAACCACACACACTCAGCCCAAACCAACACACTCAGCCCAAACCAGACACCACTCAGCCCAAACCACACACACTCAGCCCAAACCAGACACACTCAGCCCAAACCACACACACCACCAAACCACCCCCACACTCAGCCCAAACCACACACACTCAGCCCAAACCACACACACTCAGCCCAAACCAGACACACTCAGCCCAAACCAGACACACTCAGCCCAAACCACACACACTCAGCCCAAACCAGACACACTCAGCCCAAACCACACACACTCAGCCCAAACCACACACACTCAGCCCAAACCACACACACTCAGCCCAAACCAGACACACTCAGCCCAAACCACACACACTCAGCCCAAACCAACACACTCAGCCCAAACCAACACACTCAGCCCAAACCACACACACTCAGCCCAAACCACACCACTCAGGCCCAAACCACACACTCTCAGCCCAAACCACACACTCTCAGCCCAAACCAGACACACTCAGCCCAAACCACACTCACTCAGCCCAAACCAGACACTCTCAGCCCAAACCACACTCACTCAGCCCAAACCAGACACTCTCAGCCCAAACCACACTCACTCAGCCCAAACCAGACACACTCAGCCCAAACCACACTCACTCAGCCCAAACCAGACACTCTCAGCCCAAACCAGACACACTCAGCCCAAACCAGACACACTCAGCCCAAACCACACTCACTCAGCCCAAACCACCCACTCTCCGCCACAACCACACACACTCAGCCCAAACCACACCACAAAGCCCAAACCAACACACACTCATCCCCAAACCAGACACTCTCAGCCCAAACCACACACACTCAGCCCAAACCACACACACTCAGCCCAAACCACACACACTCAGCCCAAACCAGACACACTCAGCCCAAACCAGACACACTCAGCCCAAACCAGACACACTCAGCCCAAACCAGACACACTCAGCCCAAACCAAACCAACCACCTCAGCCCAAACCGACACTCTCAGCCCAAACCACACTCACTCAGCCCAAGCCAGACACTCTCAGCCCAAACCAGACACTCTCAGCCCAAACCACACACACTCAGCCCAAACCAGACACTCTCAGCCCAAACCAGACACACTCAGCCCAAACCAGACACACTCAGCCCAAACCAGACACACTCAGCCCAAACCAGACACACTCAGCCCAAACCAGACACACTCAGCCCAAACCAGACACTCTCAGCCCAAACCACACTCACTCAGCCCAAACCAGACACTCTCAGCCCAAACCAGACACACTCAGCCCAAACCAGACACTCTCAGCCTAAACCACACACACTCAGCCCAAACCAGACACACTCAGTCCAAACCAGACACACTCAGCCCAAACCAGACACTCTCAGCCCAAACCAGACACACTCAGCCCAAACCACACACACTCAGCCCAAACCAGACACTCTCAGCCCAAACCACACACTCAGCCCAAACCACACACAGAGGAGAGCAGACAGAACAAAGCAAGAGCAGCAGGTGTTGCGTCCTTACCTCATCATCATCGGGCAGCAGCACCTCCCCCTTGACGGTGTTGCGGTGGGAGATGGGGTTGATGAGGGGGTCAAAGTAAAAGGCGGGTAGGTCAGGATCCTCGGTCTTGATGTAGAGCACCACCGGGGTGTGGTACCAGCTCAGGTGCACATACTGGGGCATGTTGTTGAAGAGGTAAGGGAAGGCAATGCGGTACTCTGTGCGCACCTGATGCCTCACTATGATCTTGTTGATGTCATTGAACTCATTCCAGTCTTCATCGCCGGGATTCATGTCCTTGATCAAGGGTTCAAATTTGGGGCCTCCGGGCAGGGCCATATTCAGGGCCTGACAAAAAACAAGCCTTCATCATTCCGTGTAGTAAAGTGTCAAAGTTATACTGAAACTTCCTCAAAAAACAACAAACTTGCAAATCATCAGAATAATCAATGCAGCAAGACATACAAATGCACTTCACCAAATCAAACAATTAACGTAAACTTACTTTTGCCGTGAAGAAAGACTTCAAATCAAACAGGTAGAAGTAATTGGTATCACACACATCAGTAAGCAACTGGTTTGCCAGGCGGTAGAGCGTTGCCATCTGGGGCAGTGTGAGGCGCCACTTGCGGTAGGTGGGGCCGTTGACGTGCTTAGTGTCCACCAGGGGCTTGTGCTCGTAGAACCAGTCAGCAACCTGGGGACATAGGAACACCATGCAATGCTCAGCAAGGTAAAGTATCAAAGTAACTCCCAAAGAGAGGCTGCAACATCACTAAATGAACACAAATAACACTGTAACATAGCTCTCGGAGAGTAAATCAAACTTCAACATAACTTCTTTGGAAAAAGTGAAAGTTCATTGTAAATGATGGCTAAAGGTGAATGCTTGGAGAAAAAACAATAATTTAACTGCCTTTAAACAATCACAAAGTAAGAAGCAAGTGTACTAAGTAGTACTATTGACATAACGAAATAGAACTTATGTACAAAACAGATACATTCAAGAAATTCTTGTGTAATAAATTTGATTCTCACTTTCTTTTTAACGAATTCTCATTTTAGTCTTCATTGCCTGAAACAAAGAGTAAGGAAGAGCCAGACACACAAACAAACACAACATGCACTCTATGAGGGCCGTGCGGGAGAGCCTGGACTGGCCATGGCCTTCCTCAGGGGTTTGAGGCCGTTTAGCCAGGCAGCCTAAGGATCTTCAACAACAAATGTAGCTGTATGAAACAAGATGGAAACCTATTACATAAAGGAGCACACTTAGCCCTGTATCCCATTAGCATATTCCCCAACTCTATGCGATTATGTGGTTTCAGAGTGATGACGCTTGGCTGTAGCTCCGAAACTAACCATAGGATTTTCTTGAAAATACCCCAGTGTGATTCCCACACAAAGTTACCACTATAAGTCCAGGAAACCTAAAGTAACCAATCCTGACATGTTCAAGAGTAAACGCACCATACTCTTCCAGAAAATAGGACTATGCATGCGGCCAGCTGGTAGCCTCTCCCCTCCTTGTCCTCCTCAGGGTCCAGCATGACTTGGCTCCACTCTGATTTGGGCACCTTTAGTCTTTTTTGAACGAGGTGAAAATTCCATTCTATCGTAAGGTCTCATGCTTAAAGTCATGCCTATGTTCACCAGATAATATGGTTAACTCTGATAAAATACAGCAGAAATTTAGAAGAACCATAGTATTACCATCCCCTGGCATCAAATATCAGTCAATACGCAGCACGGGGTCAGGATTTTTTGCCTCGTTCAAAAAAACAGCATAACCCCTCACCTCCTTGTCCTCCTCCGGGTCCAGCTCCATCTGGATGGCCTCGAGGGGCTCCACGTCCAGCACGTTGTCGGCAAAGTCCAGCGGCGGCTCCTCGTCGTCGAAGGGCGGGAACCTCATGCGCTTGAAGTGGCGACGGTCCCGCTTCTCCCTCCGCATCATCATCCACATGGTTGACCACTGGGAGATGTAGACGGGCTCGATCACCCACGGGATCTCGTTGACGAAGGTGATGGCGCCGGTGATGTGGTACAACACCTGGACACAGAGAACCACAGCTTGAGTTATATATTGCTTTAGTACTAGTTCATTCCCTCATGTCTGTATATTATGTTGTGTTTTTCCTGTATGCCTTCGGGGGAGAATAAAATTATTATTATTATTTCAATGGTGGCTTGTACCACCTATTTACAACTCTATTTACCCTATTACCTATTTACAACAACCCTATTCCCATACTAATCCTAATGGCACCATAACCCACCTGCACGTCTCTAATCTGCTCCCAGGGCATGGGCATATTTTCAAGCAGTTTGAGTACAGCATGAGGCATAAACTTAAGGGCCCCCAGGTACACCCTCTTGTCATGGCGGTACTTGCGGCTGGACATGTCCCCGTGGTCCCGGATAATCTTACGGATGTGCTCGGGCGGCATCTCTTCCTTCTGCACGTCAACGAAGCCAAACTTACGCTTCTCGGCATATTTCTTGTTGTGTAGCTGCTGCCATCTGTTGGTGGAGGGAGGCAGGTGGGAACATTGCACATCACCTCTCATGAAATGGATGAGGTGACTAGCTGAAGTCCCTAAGTATATTTCTAGAAAAAGATTAGGTGAGAGAAGGTGATTATAGTGAATGGAGAAATTATGGGAAGTGCATTTTGTGAAGTAAGGGGGTACCGGTACCCACAGCCACAGGGAAATCCATGAAAAAAAGGAGTCTTGAGAGTACACAAAAGGAATGAAATAATAAAATGTCACCAAAATCATTAAAAATATTCCTGTGTTTTAAACACATATATGTATGGAAACAAAACCCAACACTCTTAAAATTAAATCTCGAAATCTGCATGAAGTTGTTTTATTTAATTTTTCAAGATGATGCTGAAAGATCAGATGCTGGTCACATGGCAAGACAACAATGCTAGTATGATTTATTCAAACACCTCTACATTTACATCTTTTTACTTAATTTCATTAAAAAGCCTTTTGAAAACCCCATCCTACATATTATCTCATTTATATGTTCAGTTCCCTCATTCATTCCCTTCTTGGCCACTTGTTCCCACACTCTCAACATCCTTGCAGCTGCTTACCTGCGAGCCTTCTCCTGCATCTTCTCCAGCGAGACATTCTCCACAGGTGGCGGGCCTTGCTGGGGGCGGGGGATGGCCTGAGCCTGAGCCGTGTGGGCCTGTGCCTGGGCCTGGAAGTGTGCGTGCATCTGGGCGTGGGCAGCCTGGGCCTGGGCAGCAGCAAGCTGGGCCTGCTGCTGCGCCATGTAGGCCCAGGGGCTGCCCGGGATGAGGTACGGTGGCAGCGCCATCTCTTACTCCCCTGCAACAGAAAAGAAAAATTGAATGCAGAATTGAGACTTTCAATTACTCTTGCATTATCTACGAATAATGATATATAACACTCACACTATACATTATTATACTTGTTATTATACATTTCCTGTGTCTGATATATGGACACACTCACACACACCAATTTACTCCCGATATATGGATGTACTTGTTTTTAATGGCAAATAAGGTGTTTTCCATTGAAATACTTTATGTATGGCATATTAGTGATAATAACAGTATACACACGCGCACACATTATTCAATCAGACTAGCAAAACAAAAAAATCTAAAAATATCAGACAATATGGTCAATATGCAGTTTCAACCAATACTCCCTATTGACCAATACTTTCCTAACCTAAATGGGGGGGCTGAGCCAAGGCCTCCTAGAACACCTAGGTGTTCTAGGAGGCCTTGGCAGTGCCCCCCCCCCCCCCTTCCATAGGTACTATATGGGACGGGGCTAGCTTGTGTGTGTGTGTGTGTATGGGTCGGGCTAATGGTGGGTGTGATGGCTGGGGTGGGCTTGTGTGTGTGTCTTGTTTGGGGGAAGAGGGAGGGTAGGGGTGTAAGATACACCAGAGTATGGGAGAGTATGGGCAAACGCTAATTGTGGTTACCCAGCTCAACATGAAAATAATTAATGCAGGGTCGTCGAAAACTTCCACGTCCACGAATGTACCACCGTCGACGAGGATTCTCGATTCGTATTTCGACGAGAATTCCGGTCGGTGGACGAGTTCCATAATTCCTTTCACCCTCACCATAGCCGACACTGGCCATCATTATCTCGCCATGCCCGTTCAGTTCATGATGCGAGGTGGCCAGCCCGGTGAGTTAGCCAGACACGAGTAAGTAAATACCGCGTAAACCACGTCAGTAGGACCTACCATGCCTCACATGTGTTAACAGAGTCGGCTCAAAATGTCTTTCTCAACACCTCATCAGACCCCCCTGACCCCGCACACTCCCTTTCTCCGCCACCACGCATGCCCCAAGAACCCGCTCACCTATTACGATTCGCCAAACATGAGTTCCTTCGTCACCTTCACTGTAATCACAACACAACAAGCGGTACCCAAGCGGTGTGTTGACAAGATGGCGCCGACTTCTCCAATGTTACCAGCTGTCTCCCTCCCTCTCTCCCTCTCTCTCTCTCTTTCTCTCATTTTGACTACCATATAGCTAATTCTTCGTAGATATTCAAGAGTACTAATCAAAATTTTGTGAAATAACGGCTAAGTTTATATAATAGTCTAGATTTCCGGCGATTCTTCGTAATTTCAGGAGATCTATCAATATTTTCATGGATTTGGTAACACTGCCCAAACGTTTTGCGAGAGAACCACATAAATGATCTTCTCTTTTCTTATATCTTGTTATCTCCTCTTTAATATTCATCTTACTCTTCATTTCCTTTAAATATTATCTATGCCTTTTCGTTGCATACACCGCCAATGCGAAGATAGCAATGGAAATACACTGAAATCATCTTGCTTCATACTACTGTAGTGAGCCCCCGAAATACATATTTTCTATAACAAACAGCAAATAACTGACTTAAACGACCTGTGACTGTGATTGTGGCAGGCTATACTAACTACCTACGTTATAAGAGGCAATACCTGTTCTATAAGGTGTCTGGTGCATATATAAAGGGTTAAAGTGAGACAGTAAATATACAGAAAGGAAGGAAAATGAACTAAGACCTGGCTTCAATAACCTAATGAAACTGTGGTCACGAAAGATGATCTGCAACGCTATACTTGCAGTTAATATATCTGAACATTGGTATTGCAAGGTGTTCTCTGCATGCTATAAAGTGAGGCAGTAACCCCGGGAAGGTGGATTATAGCTACGTACAAGAAGGAAAATTATTGATGTGACAGGTGTTATGAGTGCCCCGTGCTGGTCATGTAGTCTGGTGGGGGATGAGCAGACAGCCCTCTACCGCGCCCCGCCCCTCGGCCTGCAGCCCCTCGCTCGAGGTACGTAGCTACCGTAGATAACAGTAAAGTCGCCACCTGCAATCATGTCGCCAGGCGCCATATATTACGATTTTTATAGCATTACTGATTTTTATGTGCCACTGAAGATGATACACTAGTTTATATCATGACTGTATAATTTACCGTTTCAGCGTTGTTTTATGCTTTGTATCTGCAAGTATATACGGTTTCAAATTTCCCTACTCGGTTTTTTTTCGGGCGACGACGACAGCGGGAGGACACTCAGTAAATAAACACTAAATGGCGACTTTATTGTTGGTAGCCACTTTGTAGATATTTTTGTAATTTGTTGATTTATAGCCATAATATGACACAGATGAAGACACAAAATGACACAAGACTCTCCAGATAGCCCCTTCTAACTTTCCTGAAATCATGGATGTAGAAATGTAAGTATTAACGCCACCACACGTCTGTAAACATAAACAAAAGTTGTCCTGGCGACTTTACTGTTATCTACGGTACAGTTTCTTTCGGCCTCTTGTAGCTTCCTTATTTTCTTATGTTCTTAAGTTCTGTCCTAAAACGTCCTACGCCTGCCCTAAACGTCCTGATTTGATGTATTATACAGTAAGTATGGCAACCTTTCAATTATGCCTTAAGATCTTGTGTTAGGGCTCACAGAGAGAGAAGTTCGCTCCTGAGGGTGAGCGAAGAAAGTCGTTGAAGAGAAGAGTGTGGGGAAAACTCTGCGGTGACGTCTTGCCGCGTTTCACTTACTCTGTAGATTTAATGTAATATTATTTTTTTTTATTATTATTACTATTATTATTGTTATTATTATTATCAGTATTGTTATCATCATCATTATAATTATTATTGTTGATATTATTTATATTATTATTGTTATCATTATTGTTGTTCTCTCGTCTTCCCTCCACAAATGTTTTATTCGCCATGGTTTTGATCAAGCACTGGACTCGCGATCATCAGCTATCACCCGCTTGTTAAAAGCTTAGGACAGATATATGAGTGAGGCTGGGACCTCACACACCACACACACCCTATCCTCTTGTTCAAAGTGTGTCATTCACCCATGCCCACGAGTCCACGCGATTCAGACTCGCGATCGCCCGTTTCACCCTCCTGGTGCGAGCTTGAAGCTCATTATTACCGATCTTTGGGTAATACTGGGACCTCACACACCACACACGCCCTCCCCTTGCTCAAGAGGGATAGTAACCGCGGAACGACAGTAACCAGGGACGAGCGGGGCCGCGATCGAACGCCGGACCACAGAATGATGCCTGACGCTCTAACCCAAGGGTTCTCAAACTGGGGGTCGTGACCCCTCGAGGGGTCGCATGATGCTTCTGGGGGGTCGCGAGAAGATTTATAGAATGTGAAAAATGCATCAGAAGCGCAATTAGATTTTCATTATATAATCACAATTATTCTTTTATATAATTTATCAATATAAAACAAACAATGACTGCCTTCCTAGGCCTTAAATAAATTATAATACACACATTACAGCAAGAATGTATAATATAAACTGCACTCATTACGGTATTATTCATGTAGCCTACAAGAGAGAGACTATGAATATGCGAGAGATTTTCAAAAATCCTTTGGTAGGAGGGGGAGGGGTCGTAAGTCTTTTGAAACTAATAGGAGGTCGCAGGCCAAAAAGTTTGAGAACCTCTGTGGTCTAACCTAGGGTACTCTAGTCTAACCCACTGAGCCGTTAAGGCGGTGTGTGTGTGTGTACGTGTGTCGCTGACATTGCTTGCTGTTATTGTACGCACGAAATTATATCAAAGACGAAGAAGTCTTTTTAGCGAATACTTAAAGTCTCTCTAATAAAACCAAAAAGTAATGTGAAATAAGTTGATCCTTCTGCCTGGTGGGGTAGATTCCTGTTTTACTATATTGGGCTAAAACTACCGAAGCGTACGAGTGTTTGTAGGGAGAAACTGGTTCACAAATAGGGTGATTGATTGATTTAATGCCCCCCCCAAAAGGTGAATGTGCCAGACATCAGAGGTCATATGGCACTATGGCAAAGCATAAAAAGGGGAGGGGTTAAAGAAAAATAGCGAAACGGTGAGGGAAGGGGAAAGAACGGAATGTTACAGCAGAAAAACTGGTTCACAAATAGGGTGGTAAATGATTGGAATGGGCTCAGTCGTCAGGTAGTTAGTGCGGAGTCAACAGGGAGTTTTAAATGGAGGCTAGACAATTTCACAGATGGGGATGAAAGGTGGATGTAGATAGTGTTAAGATAACATATGAGGTACCACGTGTAGGTCTCGCGGCCTCTTGTAGCTTCCATATTTTCTTATGTTCTTATGTTCTTATTATGCGGTAATGCTGGTTAAAAATAAATTCACGTGAGCACAACAGGGTTAATGATCGGGCAGTTTCCAAGGTGTCGCTGTAACCGGTTCGAGCGTGATGCAAACAGGAGAGTAAAAGCTATAGTAGGGGAGAGCGGGGCAGGTTGCATCGAGGATAGGTTGCATCATTGCCCCTAACTCGCATGTTATCATAACATGCGAGTTATACTCACTGAGTATAACTCGTGTGTGTTGCTGGTTGCGTGTTGCTACCTTGTGTATAACTGAGTATAACGTGTGATAACATGCGAGTTAGAGGCAATGATGCAACCTACCCTTGATGCAATCTGCCCCGCTCTCCCCTAAGATTGTAAAGCTAGAGTGAGGCAAGGGAGGCCACCGGATTGAACTGGCTATACACCTTATTTACTAACACCGGGGAATGTGTCTGTTTACCTTTTGAACTATACCCCCTCCCCCCTGCCATTGCCTTTATCGTAGTAGTATTAGCTATATAGTAGTAGTAGTAGTAGTAGTTATAGTTATAGTGGCTGTATATAGTAATATAGTAGTATTAGCAGTAGAAGTGGTAGTAGTAGGAAGTAGTAGTAGTAGTAGTAGTAGTAGTAGTAGTAGTAGTAGTAGTAGTAGTAGTAGTAGGAAGTAGTAATAGTAGTTGCAGTGGTATTAGCAGTAGAAGTAGTAGTAGTAGGAGCTGAATACAAAACTATGACAAATTTAAGAGAAATAACAGGAACTACCTCGTGTAGGTCTCACGGCCTCTTGTAGCTTCCTTATTTTCCTATGTTCTTATGTTCCTAAAAGTCCCACTTCCCCCCTTCCCCCCCCCACACACACTGATCGTGTATTATCAATTCAAACGAACTTCAAAAATGTTTCCATTAATTTCCGTGCTCTGCCTGACCGTGGTGGGGATCAGCTGGGCGTCTGGCGTACCAGAGGTGGTGCCCGACGCCACCTCGAGCCCCGCGAACATCACACAGACGACCCTAGAAGGTGCGCCGGCCAAGGAGTTGAAGGCCGAGCTGGTAACAGAAAAAGACACCCTTGATAAAGAGCTTTGTGCCGTCAATAAGGGTAACGAGACCGTAACCCCACGTACAAGTGCAGGGGAAGTGCCGGTCATGGAGAAGGTGAATGAGACCAGTGTTGCATCCGAGGACGGACCAAGCAAGGTTGAAATAGTCGAGATTAAACGTGAAGTGTTTCCTGGCAACGAGACTAAGGAAGTTGTCATTACAGAAACAGCAGAAAAGCTTCCATCTAACGACACCGTCAAGGAAACCATCATTGAACGTAAGACTGTTACAGTTAACGACACAGAGACTGATAAACCCAAGAAAGACGTGATCACTGAGGTGGAAGTGGAAACGAGAGTGTGCGGCAACCATGCAGGCGAACATCCAGAGCATGGGGCAGAAATAACAGGTCTGATGCAAGCCATAGATAGGGCTATGGAGGTATTGAGACAAGCACTGATCAAAGCCCAAGCTATAGAAATGCCCTGCCATACCACAGAGACCGCAGTGAAAGTGGAGGAAAAAGAGGTTGGTGAAGTTGTTGAAGTTACGGTAGAAAAAGTAGCAGAAAAGCCAACTGTACAGAAAGAAGCTTCAACCCAAACTGAAGCCAAACAGACTGTGATTGAAACACAAGTCAAGAAGCCAGTCAATACATCCAGCTTAGCTCTGTTGAAGGAGTTAACTGATAGCATCACTACCCTTTAGGATCCCATGATTTCTCCATCGGATCCTCCATAATCCAATGTTTGTCTACATATCGTAATAATTTCTTTTTCTAATAAAAAACAAAAAACGGAGAGTGTATCCTGCTGAGTGCCCCTTTCTACCCCGCACTTCACGTCAGGATGGACAAGCCAGTCCTCGTGCCGCACGCCAGCAGCACGAACACTCCTCTCTTTTTTCAAAGCATCTCTCTGACGGACTCAAGCTAGCCCGTGGTCCTCCCCTGCTGGAGGCCCGAAAAACAACAACAACCAACCCACACTGATAATTATATATGCCCTGCAAGCAACCACGCAATCAGGTAACCTTTGGACCTTTAAATAAACAGCACTCTCATTGTATTCACTCAGATAAACACATGTACATACACGTGACACCTATGATGCTATTCCAAGGCCACGCTTTCTGAATATCTATTTCCATGTTTTTGAGCTTATTTTAAACTATCATCTCCATATAAACGTGGTATGGTTTCTAAGTCGTTTGCTAATGTTTTGTTTTTCTTCAAGCAGGGTTTTTTTTCTACTTTTTTTCTTCCCATGAGAGATCAAGGCCATTAGATGCTTCACAGGGCAAGCAGCGTTATCTTGCACCTAATTATACATAGCTCTCTCTCTCTCTCTCTCTCTCTCTCTCTCTCTCTCTCTCTCTCTCCTCTTAAATCAAAAGTTTAGAAAATGAGGCAGGCGCTCGTGTTGAAACTTATTAAAGCAAAGAATTGAAATCATCACTACCAAAAACAACAACAACAATGCCTACTACACTACTACTACTACTACTACTACTACTACTACTACTACCACCAAAGACATTCTACAACGTTGTATAATGTCTTTGCTACTACTACTACTTCAACAACAGCAGTAAATGACAGTAATGATGATAACAACAATGATATGAACTATTATGTAAACTATATAGGTTTATATATATATAGGCCTTCTATGTATATATATATAGGCCTTCGTAAGCAGAACCTGATAGTAATATATTAACCTCATTCAACATATTCTTCTGATTATGACTAAGGGTGTATTGAAGCTAATCAAATGTGCGATAGACGAAGTGTGAAGCGCATTATAAATATTGTTAAGTTCGACAATGAAGTTTTTTTCAAGTTTTACAAATTAATTAAAGAAAAGGGGGAGAGATTACTTAGAAGGGGAGGGGGGTGTACAAAAATAAAAAAAGAATATAGAAAGTCAGAAACACAGAAATACATAATAAGTTCGAGAGCTATTACATCCTCGTTTTTCTGTAGTTACTTTATTTTGTGTTGGGTTTTCCATCACCTGTTCTGAAGTTTTGAGTCATGATACATAGATTAGGTACTACAGATACGCAGCTTTTTGTCCCCCTTGACCATGACATTGTTTGTGCTTATACACTGCTTCCTGAGTCACCGCTGTCTGCCACGTGTCTGTCCACGTGTTTGTACTTGAGTATATAAGAAGCATAATAACATAAGAACATAAGCAAATAAGGAAGCTACAAGAGGCCGCGAGATCTATACGCTATACGTGGTAGTTCCTGTCACGTATTACATCCAAACCTATTATTATATTAAAAAAATCTATTATAAACCTATTATTATATTATTCCGTATTACTTCCTCCCTATATTCAAAAGCACGTATTACCTCCTCCCTATATTAAAAAGCACGTATTACTTCCTCCCTATATTAAAAAGCACGTATTACTTCCTCCCTATATTAAAAAGCACGTATTACCTCCTCCCTATATTAAAAAGCACGTATTACCTCCTCCCTATATTAAAAAGCACGTATTACCTCCTCCCTATATTAAAAAGCACGTATTACCTCCTCCCTATATTAAAAAGCACGTATTACCTCCTCCCTATATTAAAAAGCACGTATTACCTCCTCCCTGTATTAAAAAGCACGTATTACCTCCAATTTAACTTATTGGTTTACTAGTAGGCAGGTTATTGTGTTTATTGTCCTTGTGTTGTCCTTTGTATATAGCGGGCCTTTCCACTGCTATCTGTGTTGTTGTGGCAGTACCTGATGCACAGGTAGGTTATTTGGGTGACGTATACGCCCTCAATACTTATCTCCCCGCGTGGGCCTGCAGACGTTATCTATGTCTGTCTAGTTCGTTATCAGTCACTGACATGCCCACGTATCGAAATAAGGTCCTCCCTCGAATATAACAAACTAAACTGTAATACTATTTAGTGGCATACATAGTAACAGGGAGTGTAATTTAATATAGCAGGTGATTTACGTAGCTCTTTTTATCAACCTCACAAATGATAGATCGTCTTTATAAAGTCAAGAAGTAATTATTAATGTCATGATTATAGTGAGAGTTGGTAGACCCTTAAGTCACTTCATTCGCCTAGCTGCTCTACCCATCTATCAGTGTGAGAGAAATTTTAGTTCTGAGAGGACGTTCACATCACCTCTTCCGCGGCCTTGATATCTATAGCTCCGTTGCTGGCCACTGTATAACAACAAAGTGCGTGAACTGAATACCAATTGAGTTTTATTAATAATGAGTGTTACGTTTTTTCTGATTACTTGACGAATATTAAATGCGATTATGAAGTATGATTTCAATGAAGTATTTTTGGTGAATCGTTTCGCTCACACCTGCCCGTCAGGGTGGCAAGGTTGGTAGAGACGAGACCTCGCAATGTGCAGCGTCCCTGCGCATTCGGTCAGCGGTTCGAGTCCACCTAGTTCGTGCTGACGTGGCGGCGCTTTGTTAGTCAATAACCTTGTAGTTGGTACTTGCAAAGTGTCTAGATAGGATGAAAATCTGATCTTGTTTCGCTCACACCCGCGTTCTGAGACATGAGCGCAAATCCTGACCTCATGTCGAGTTCTGAGAGATACACAAGAGTCCTTACCTCGCTGCAGTTTACAGTGTAACCTACAGTGCAGTCAGTGTTTACATTTAATGACTGAAAAGATACATATTGATGATCTTTTAGTTTTAAATGTTAAAGTTTATAGTTTTTGTCCGCAGCGCTGCCTCATATCACGGTGCATACGGTAGCATATATATCATTCATGTAGCTACTGGCGGCATTCACCTTAGCACATTGTCTTATAATCCGCCAATATACGTCAAGCCCTGTCATGACTGTAGGGAATTCTGATATAGTTACATGATAATTAAGTTTTTTCCCCTCGTTATCCATTCAGAAGAGCAGTTATAGTATGAATATAACGGTAGAAGACAGCAAGAGAAGGAACATTACGGCGGTGATTTACAAGTGCAATAGAGGTACGTACTAGATAATATATAGCACCCTCTCTCTCTTTCTCGAACAACTTACATTGTTGTGTGACGGTGACAGTGCTTGAAGTGTATGAACAAAAGGAAAAATGTAGGACAGAAAGATGAAAGAAAGGAAGGAGAAGAAAGGAATGAAATATACAAATGAATGAAGGGACAGAGGAATGAATGAACAAAGAAGACACACACACACACACACAACATACACACACACACACTAAAACATTGTGACGTCATCTTGAATTAAGTTTTGCCCTTCGTTCTCCATGCAGCCATGGTGGAGGGCGTGGCGGATAGCGGCTGGCACGCCACCCTGACGCGCGGGCTGCACGAGGCGTGGCAGAGCCGGCTGTACACTGACCTCGCCATCAAGACCCAGGATCAGGTCTTTCACGCCCACAAGATCATCCTCGCAGCGGCTTCACCTTACTTCAGGTTAGTATTCATTTTGTTCTGGATTTCCTGACATAATGAAATAGCTGCTTACAAGTCAGCTCACGCGCATCAGGTGCACGCACACGCAATAAGGAGGATCTCTCGCTCTCGTTCACATTGGTTGGTCATAAACTCCTAGATCAACTGAAAGTTTGCCTCACTCGTCCCCACTCTCACTAGTTTATCACTGACTATTTCTGGCAGTGTGGGAGGCATTCTCCCAGGGTCAGGGACGCACATATTTTCTGTGTAGTGCATTTTTTTCGAAGTGCATTTTTTTTTATATTCTTTATTTTCTTATATTCATTATACTCATAAATAAATTGAAATCATCCTGTAAAAATTTCTTGGCTGGGCTAAGCCACTAATGTTTCAAGATCCTAAATACGCCTCTGACTGACAATATATTATAGACAAAGTAGTAGTCCATTAAATTAACCTTGATAAACTCCATGTGACATCATGTACGTCAAAACACTCATATTTGGTCCTTGGGTAAGTTACATCTGTAATTCTCTCCAAAGTAACTAAGATCTTAGCTACTCTGCTTCTCTCTCTCCATCTTGGGTTCAGTCACAGACGAATAAACCCACGTCTGGCACGTAGTAGCATCACAGTCTTCCCTTAATGTTTCAGGGCCATGCTGTCCGTGGGCTTGGTGGAGGGCCAGACGCAGACCCTCATTTTGGAGGACGTGTCGGGTGACGTGCTCAACACGGTGCTCACCTTCGTATACACCGGCCGCGCCTCCCTCACCGAGCACAATGTTCAGGAGGTGCTCACTCTGGCAGACTACTTCCAGATACATTCCTTGAAAAAGCTGTGTTGTTACCACCTTAAAACCCACCTGGTGTCGCGTACCTGCCTGTGTGTGTACGAGGTGGCGGCCCTTCACAGGTGCAATGACCTGGCTGCCGAGGCCCTGGCCCTAGCAGCCTCGCAGTGCTCCGAGGTCATCGTCCAGCCAGACTTCCTCTCGCTACAGCCCGAGACTCTGGTCACGCTCCTCAAACAGCCTTACCTCAGTGTGACGACGGAGGAAATGCTATTTGAGGTTCGTGGTGTATAGGTGTAGGATCATTTTTAACTTCCAATTCATTATTTTACAATGAATTTTTGTACAAGATCGTATGTAGTATTAAAGTCTCCCTTTGCCCCTGTCCATGCACCTCATTCTCACATCTTCCAGTCCTCTCTCACTCACTTAAAAAGCTTCTTGGGCTGTCCAGATGGTCCAACTCGTCCTTATAGTAATCGTTTGGTGTTCCAGTGAGTCAATGAACTACATTTGTTTGTTTCAGGGAGTAATAAATTGGGCTTCCAAGGATCCAGATGAGCGACAGAAATGGCTACCTGTCTTGATTGAAAACATCGACCTCGAGTTTCTCAAGTCTAACAGAAACAAGTGGCTGGCAGTGCTGGAGGAGAAACAACTTTTGGAGAATCTTAAAGATATTATAGATCCAGCAGGGTTGGAATGCGATGGTGTGGAAGAGGAGTGTGATCATCAAAGCCTTCACAAGATGCCGAGACACAACACGCTGGAAGAGGTGAGTTTGATCTACCAGTCACACACACCAAGATTGGAAGCAAAGATCAGAAAGTAATTATCACGAGATATGAGAATACATGGGGAAAATTCTGTTTCTAGGACCTGTACATAATATAATATGGTTTAAGATCTATACATACATATATATATATATATATATACAGTCCAGGAACTACCACGTGTAGGTCTCGCAGCCTCTTGTAGCTTCCATATTTTCTTATGTTCATCTTGTTTATGTCAAGGTCAAGGATACTATGCTCTTATAATATCCTTGGTGCAGGTGCTGCTGGTAATGGGAGGCGAGTCCAACGGGCGACTGCTGCGCAACACAGAGTGCTTCGCGGTGGGCTACTCCTCGTGGCGGTGCAGCATTCCCGAGCCGGCCAGAGAACCCAAGCCTAAGTATGACCGGCTGCAGGTGCTGCCACCCATGCAGCATGCCCGAGCCTACTGTGCGGTGGCCACGCAGCAAAACATGGTATACGTTCTTGGTGGGTAAAACTTATTTCTTACTTTCTTGATGACTAATAATTTATATAACCTTCTTCTTCTTGAAGATGTGTGAACGTATGTATGACTAAACAGACATTGAGATACGATTCCCTTTTTATAATTTTCTTCTTAGACAAAAGATTGAAGATAAACTATAATTTTTCCTCTGATTTGTCTCTCAGGGGGGCAGACCATCAAAACATTCCTGGCCTCATGTGAATGTTACAACGTGCTGAGCAACAGTTGGCACCACCTCAGCGACCTGCCCGAGGCTATGCATGGCTCGGGCGCCGCCTTCCTGGACGGCAGCCTCTACCTGGCGGGGGGCAAGTCCCTGGAACGCTATCACTCCGGGTTGTGGGTCAGTATACCATGTAATGAAAAAAGTGTGCTTTTCTAAGTGCTCTATGGTAATTCCAATCATTTTACATTGAGGCATGTTTTTAACTTGAGAGTTACTTCATAAATTACTGATATTGTACAGTGGCAAATTCAGAAGGGGTCAACTGCCCTCCATGCACTTTCTTCTTCTTCTTTCTGCTTAACGTCAGTTTTTCCCATTATATTTGATGAGGTTAGACGCCCGATGATACGCTTCCATTACCTCAACTTCTTCAATGCCAATGCTGCCAGATCCTCTTCAATACACTGCCTCCATGTCTTCCTTGGCCTGCCCGGTGTACGGCGACCATCCACTTGCTCCCTATAACCTTAAACCAATCTTCCTGTCTTGTTTATGGCCTCATACACACACACACACATCTCTATGCCCTACGCCCGTTCATCCCACGATCATAATGACAAATCCTGGATCCCCGATATACACAGTTACATGAATTGGGATTTTTCATGCTTATGTTCTGGAGAATTTTTCCCCCCCCTACTGTTTGACATGGTCTGATGCAAATCCCGCCATAACCGTTATACTTTACAGGAACTACCACGCGTAGATCTCCTAGCATCTTGTAACTTCCTTATGTTTTTCATATTCGTTCATCATCGTTCATTTCTTATGTTTTATGTTCTTCCTTATATTCTTATGTTCTACTTCCAAGGTCTACAATGAATACCAAGACATCTGGTCTGGCCGTGGGTCCATGGGGGTTGGAAGGGCCCACTTTGGTCTGGTGGCGCTCCATGGGTCCCTGTACGCAGTGGGGGGCGTGGGCTGGGCCAGGGGGGAGAGCCAGGTGCTGGACGCCTGTGAGAAGTACGACCCAGGTGCTGATGTCTGGGTTCCCATTGGTAAGTATACTTGTGTACGCGTATACGTAGTGATAAAAGTCTTGTCTTATAACTACGTAAATTAAATTGTTTCTATAGTAATGCGCGTTTCTTGATGTTATTCCTGAGTTTGACTTTCTAATGCACATATTTACAGGAGCTACCACGTTTAGGTCTCACAGCCTCTTGTAGCTTCCTTATTTCCTAATGTTCTTATATTATTTTTTCTTAATCCAGAATTTGATTATTTCTATAGTAATTCATATATGTATTTTGTCTTATTACTGAATTTCAAGTGCTTCTGGGTTGTCAGTAAATAGCTAGGCATTACCAATTAATGAAGTGCAGGACAATTACACACTGTCTCGAAGAATAGTATATAGAGGTCTTGTGTATTATCCTTGGTTGTCTCTGCTCTCCCACCAGCTTCACTAGGCCAGGTACGGGCCTATCTTGGCGTGGCAGTAATTCACGACCACCTGTACGCCATCGGAGGCTACAACGGCGTGCATTGGCTCAACTGTGTGGAGAGATACGACCCTCTCAGGGACCAGTGGACCTCAGGTTAGTCAGCACTTTTGTTCAGTGTGCAAAGACTGAAAGCTGGAAAGTGTGTGACAAACAAGAACTTTGAGGCTCCGAGGGAAAGTTTTGTAAGGTCAGGTTTTTTAAGCTTGCATTTCTATCTATTATGTTGATTACGTGTATGAAGTGCTAAGTGTTTTGAAGATAATATTGGTGAAAATTGGAAAGAAAGTTATATTATTAATGGCAGTAGCAATGCTTCTACACCGAGGTATTGTGTGCCCATTGGTGACACATGAGGTTGTATACAGGCATAAGGCATAAGCATAAGTAATAAGGCATGTAATAAGGCATAGGTTGAGGTGTTCACTAAGGACTTCACCAGCCTTGTGCATCATAATGGTTTCAATTCAGTTCATTGTTCTCAGTTCTGATTTATGATATTCATGTGCATAATCCACCCACAGGCCTGACTGACCCCTTAATGGGACAATTATCATGACTGACAGTATTTTTGTTCTGCAGTTTCTCCCATGATCAGTGCACGGAGCAGCTTTGGGGTGACGGTGAGCCACGGGAGGATCTATTGCCTCGGAGGATTTAGTGGAGAGTCTAACCTAAACTCTGTGGAGAAGTACAACCCTCGCACCAACATGTGGCACTCTGTACAATCCATGCAGCTGCGGCGCTACGGTCTGGTGGCCGCTACTGTGAATGTGCCGGGAACAGTGCGGTGATGGTTGGTGTTAGCCGAGTATCAAAAGAACATGAGAAAATAAGGAAACTACAAGAGGCCGTGAGACCTACACGTGGTAGTTCCTGTATCGTCGAAATATTCTCTAGTGTCTCGGAGCAACAAAACTATCGAGTTCAATATCAAGATGCTCGTTTGTAAATTCTGGTTGTTTTGTATTCGTTAACTAGTCACCGGCAGCCACTGCTCACTGGCTGTTGTCTTACTGTTTAGTGTCTCGGCTGTAAGCAATAGTGCCAAAATGTCGTTTTTTATCTCTCCAACTCAAATTACTGTATACTTGCCAATTATGTAACAAGATGTAAGTAAACTTTCCAAGAACAGCATTTAATGTATCAAATTCCTATCTTTCATCCATCATCTTTCCATTCCATTTCCATCCATCCATCTATCTTTCATTCATTTTTGTTCCCTAATCCAAAGACTACTCTATACTAGTCTTTGCCTAATCTTATCAAGTGGCCTGACGGTGAAGTGGTTAGCACACTTGACTCTTAACCAAGAGGACAAGGGTTCAAATCTTTAGCCCGCCAGTGGCACCTTGGACTTGCCTCTCTCCTCGCTGTTCCCCTACCAGAGAACAGATAAATGTCTGGTTTTGTTTTCTTGTTATTTTTTTTAATAACAAACTATTTCATACCTAAATAAGTAGATGGAATATAAGGTGAAATATATATATTCAAATATCATTAGTATAAGTTATTAATGAATTAATCCATTCAACCTGTACAAAGTTAAAAATCACTACCTATAAAATCCCCCCATTCTCCGATGCAGCGTGGTGCAGGGAAGACACCACGCCAGGAAGGCTCCTTAAGGTCTGCTACAACTAAACATGTAAACAACAACAATGAAAAATATAATCTGACTTCTTGATGACTAAAATGCATTGATGAGGGTGTGATACATTACATGAATCATGATTTTGATCTTGGAAAATTTGTTTGTAAAAAATCTGTTGGTTGTATTTTGCTTTGTGACTGTTCTTCAATACAATTTATAAAAAAAACATAAGGATTAATTTCCCTTTACCAATTACAAAATTAAAGTTATCCATTACTACTTTGATTAGTTACAAGCAAAATACAGACCAGTGACAAGGTGGGGTAATGCTACATGGGCTGAGCCCCACTAACTACCATCTTTCCTCTACTGCTGCTCTTCAAATGTGACAATGGTGTTCATATTTACATTGCGAGTATGGAATGCAACTGAGTGGCAACCTAATGTCATGATGAGAACTAACCTCATTGTGCTCTGCTAGCTGTTCTAATTGGGTCTTCGTGTGGAGTGACAGCAATGGGAAGGCAAGCCCGGTGAGGCAAACCCAGGAAGACACCTGAGCTGCCACCATCACTGGTACATATATGTATATACAGATGCCCTCTTGTGGTCAGGGTCCACCACCCTATAGGTTATTGGCAACGACTCTGTAGCGACTAAACTTGTGTGACTTCACACCAGTGTGTACAGGGCCATTGGAGGGCACTGAGCGTCGGGAGACCATTTGGCTCTTGGGGGTCGAGGATGGCAGTGTGGAGTAGCATGGAGACCAGCCCCATGGAGACGTATAGAGAGGCATAGGTCTTTGAGGCTGTGAGAATGTAGGCCGGGGTAGAGAGTCCAGCGGGGAAGGCATGTGTCTGCGGTGGGCGTTTGGTGCGACTTTCACGCGCCGCCGAGGAGTGGCCAGCCGGCCGTTCATGAAGGGTTTGGCTCTGGCCGGGGAAGGGGTGGAGGGGGAGGACCCAACACTGCGGCCATTGCTGGGAAATGTGATGTGGGGAGTGACGCTCGGTGGGGACCCTGGACCCCCTCACAGCTGTGCCTGGGAGCCACGCCAAGACATCTGACCAAATGTCACGGCGCCATAGGTAGTGCCATAGCCAATGCTGCCATAGTAGTCACTCTGGGCACTACCACCACCACCACCGCCACCACCACCACCTCCATTCGGAGAGTACCCACCCTGCAAAGGAGGTAATGAATTCTTATTAAACTTTCTAAAATCTTCAAATGATGTTAAACTACAAAAAATAGCAACCACATATTCAAGTAAATTATGACATGTGCTTACAGCCATGTATTTGTTCAGCTCATCCTGAGTGTCGAAGATGAGGACCATGAAGGGACTGCCCGGCACGTGTTCCCCCGACCACTTCACCTCCATGCGGTAGTCGCCCGGCTCGGTGGGATCATACTTGCATAGGATGGTGCGGTCCTTTTGGGACTCCCGCTGCATCTCCACACGGAAAGCACCTGTCACGCCCACCAGGATTTGAGTCATCTCGTAACATAAGAAAACATGGAAGCTACAAGAGGCCGCGAGACCTACACGAGGTAGTTCCTGTTACTTAACACTACCTACATCCACCTTTCATCCACATCCATGAAACTATCTAGCCTCCTTTTAAAGCTCCCTATTGACTCCGCACTAAATACCCCACGACTGAGTCCATTCCAATCATTTACCACCCTATTTGTGAACCTGTTTTCCCTATTTCCTTTTTAAATCTACAGAAAAGCACCTGTCACGGCCACCAGGATTTGAGTCATCTCGTAACAATATATCACAGGTGAGAACATTCAAATGAAAACTTGTACGCTCATTTTTAACCCCTTGAGACCCAGAACGTAATTTCCATTGTAATTTGGCTACCATCAGACTATTTGTAATGAATATAAGCAATTGTAATATATATAACCTATTTAGTATCCTTGTCGACTAACCAATGTGGTATATTAAGTTACTTTTCGTAATTTTATGGCTAACAACATACAATTTCTTTATAGCACAGGAAAGATCTGGGTTAAGGAAAGGAAACCCACCTTTTGGTCCTCTGATCCTAACAGTGAGCTGGCCCGCTCCTGCCCCTCGTGTGTCACAGATGAAGCGCGACTGGTATGCCGCCAGGACTCCATGCTCAATGCCGGGACCATAAACCTTAACCTGCAGTGAAGGGAAACATTAGCTTTACATTTTATTTACTTTACTACTTAAATTCACTCCCTTATGTCTGTATATTTTATGTGTTTTCTTTTTGGTAGAGACGTGAGCTCGCAATGTGCAGCGTCCCTGTGCATTCGGTCAGCGGTTCGAGTCCGCCTAGTTCGTGCTGACGTGGCGGCGCTTTGTATAGTCAATAACCTTGTAGTTGGTACTTGCAAAGTGTCTAGATAGGATGAAAATCTTATCTTATCTTTTTTTCCTGTATGCCTTCTGGTGAAAATAAAATTGTTATTATTATTATTATTAGGAAGAGAATGTGACTTTGCATGTTTCTTGTGACCCGTATCAAATGAACCCCTTGAGTCCCAGAACGTAATTTCCATTGTAATATGACTACCATACGACGATTTCAATTAATATAAGCAATATTTTACAGATATGGCCAGTTTAGTATCCTTGTCTACTAGCTAATTTGGTATATTAAGTTACTTTTCGTAATTTTATGGTTAACAACAGACAATGTTTTATAGCAAAGGAAAGATCTGGGTGTGAAGGGGTTAAGGTAAAATTATGAACTAAGGGATACGCTATCATTCAGCTGAACCTTAGTACCATTATAAAGGCATGCGAGTCTCTACAGTACTGACCCTTCCCGCCCCACACACAGGACAACAATGACTACCAACACAAAGAAAACTAGAGATACAAATGGGAATATTAAGAAAACAAGAATGGAAAGTAAGAAAAAAATCTTCGTAAATTTCTAACACAAGGTCTCTCTCTTTCTCTCTCCCTCGTTTTAGAGATAGAGCAAGGGAGAAATGGTTGTCGTTGTTTCGCCCCTCATTATGTATGCTGTTTGACTCTGATTTCAGGACACGCGCTCTCTCTCTCTCTCTCTCTCTCTCTCTCTCTCTCTCTCTCTCCAGCCTCACCTTGGAGGGGTCTGGGGCGCCGGCGACCTTGAGGGTGTAGGGAGAGCCAGGCACGTGGTCCCCCTCGTACTTCACGTTGAGGGCATGGCGGCCAGACTCCTGGGGGGGAAAATGTTTAATTGTGATAAAACAATACATAACATTAGAAGAACATAAGAAAATAAGAAAGCTACAAGAGGCTGCGAGACCTACACGTGGTAGTTCCTGTTACTTAATACTACCTACATCCACCTTTCATCCCCATCCATAAAGTTCTCTATCCTCCTTTTAAAGATCCCTTGTTGACGTTGACTTCTTTGGCTAAATTGTGCTAAAACTCTACATCATCATCATCATCATCTTCCTGTTTAACGTCAGATTTTGCCAAAATGTCTGATGAGGTTTGATGGTCGATGATATGCTTCCAATTCTATTGTCGGCGTTCATCATTTAAATTATCTTTTGTAAGTCTTGTGAATGAGACTGAAGACTGTATGGATGTGACTACAGCCAACCCCAAGCTCAGCACACACAGGGATAGATAGGTAGATAGCCTTAGAATAATGACAGGAGTAATACAATCGCCTACAACAGAGGAAACTGTTAGAAGAACACTCATTAAAATTGTTATCAAAATTGTTGAGGTGAAATCATAATAATGGTTGAAGTGGAAATCACGAAGTTGTGTGATATACTAATAATTATTCCTCTTCAGAACATATGAATCCCCAATGAAGCTCACCTGTGGCCGAATATTCAAGGTGAAGGTGCCGTCACCATGGTCCTCCAGGTCACACAGGGCCACCTTTTGGGGTCCGGTGCAGGTCACCGTCAGCTCCCCGGGCCCTGCCCTGCGGGTGTCGATGAAGGACTTGATCTGGTGGCCCACCATGCCGTGTCTGAGGCCCTCGCCCGAACACACCACTCGGGAGGCGTCAGCCACACTCTCAACGTTCACCTTGAGAGGGCAGCCGCGCACCTGCCTGTCTGACCACATCACATTGAGGAGGTAAGCACCAGGTACCATGGGGGTGTACTCAGCCTGCCAGACGCCACCTCCTTGGTGTGTCAAGGCCACGGTGACGTCAGCCTTGGTGCCGGTCATGGTCACATCCGGGGCACCCGGGCCGGCCAGAGACCCATCGATGATAAACTCTGACCGATCGCCGCAGCGGGCAGTGGTGAGGCCGTGGCCGCGCAGTGTCACTCTGGTGTGGTCGCCCGTGTTGACTGGCTCGGCAATGCCATAGATGGGCATGTTTGGAAGCGGGAGTTCAGAGTACCACAAGCAGAGCTCGTACGCTCCCTCTCCTGGTGGTGTGAAGAGCAGTCTGGCCCTCGGACCATTCTGGTCCACCCCAACCTCCACCGGGTGACCCTCGTGGGTCAGCTCTGCACGCAGCCGCCCCGGCCCGGCCTCACTCACGTCAAAGGCCAGCCGCTTCTCCTCACGTGGTGTTAGTTCCAGGCGGTCTTCAGAGTCCAGGAGGCTCGTCCACCCGCCAATCAGCCTCACACGGGCTGGGTCAACAATCTTGGGGTGGAAGGGGCTGCCGGCCACGTCCCTCTTGTTCCACTGGACGCGCACATCAAAGATGCCCACCTCATGAGGGATGTACGTCACCTGGCAACAGCAAAGATGATTCCCAATGTTTAGTGTAGAGGTGAAGTGTCTCATGGTGAGTGTGTGCGAGATACTTTAATTTTACAAAAATTATGAGATTTTACAATGGCATTTTAACAAAAAGTAAGATCTAACAAAATATCAAACATTAATAAATCCCATGTAATATTTTTCACACACTGTTCTTTCGCCCACATTCATTCTCTTACGTATGAGGACGTCAATACATATCTATATCTGATCAAATCAAATGACACAATCCCCATTTTTAAATAATTGAAGATTCCCTGCACTTCAAACCCTCAGGGACTCACCTGGTACAGCCCCTCGTCCTGCTTCCTCACGTTGACGCGGGCCACACTGTCCGGCCCGTCCACCGTCACGTGAGGCTCCCCGAGCAGCCCTCGCCCGTCCACGCTGAAGATGTGGGGAGCGTCCACGGCCCCGCCCTCCAGGCCCGACCCCTTCACACTGGCCAGCCCTGACTCCCCAACCTCCACAGTCAGAGGCGAGCCAGGAACCTGCACAGGATGGAAGACAGTCTTGAATCCCTTGCATCCCATTACAGCTTCATTATTGCTTTTGAAAGGAAAGTTTTAGGTTTACATAAGAACATAAGAAGCAAACTCTCCTCACTCAAAACAAGAAGCATAAGAAAACTCTCCTCACCCTCCTTTTCCTTACTGATCTCATCAATCTCCATGCTAAAGTGAACTCTTGTGACAGAAATGAGACAAAAACTGCCATGCCATTATCCCCCACAGACATACACTAGAATTACACTTCTTCAGACTTACACTTCTTACACTAGACAGAAATGAGACAAAAACCTGCCATGCCATTATCCCCCCCAGACTTGCCTCTTCTTACGCCTTAGTCAGACTTACACTAGACTGAAATTACTCTTCTAAAGACTCCTAAGACTTTTAAAGACTCTTCTTACACTAGTCTGAAGTGAGAGAGAAAATTACCATGCCATTATCCCCCACAGACTTACCTCTTCTCCGCCATAAAGAATGGTGATGCGGTACTGTCCCGGAGCATCGGGCACCCACTCCACCGCCTCCCCGGCCGGCCCTCCCTTCACCTCCAGGGGCGTCACCACCCCGGAGGGAGCCACAAGTTGCACCTCAAGGTCTGCAGAGCCCGCCTCGGACTTGTCCACTGGGGAAGACATACAACTTATAGCGGACTTTTTGTTACCTCTTTTTGTTATTCTTTTTCTTTTTCCCTTGGACTTTCCTTTTCCTTGGTGACGTAAAAAAAACGAATAAAAAAAAACAGGCTCAGGATACCTCACGCTGAATGACATCTCGGGGTTACACGAGATGTCAGTAAAAGAAACATAAATAAAACAGTGAGTGATTGAATGCATAAATAAGTTAATAATAAGAAAGAAAGTATGAAAGATATTGAACTTACACTTAAAGACGCAGGGTTACACCAGATATCAGTAAAAAAACTAAAGTACATAAAACCGTAAGTGATTGAATACATAAATAAGTTGATAATAAGAAAGAAAGAATGGGAGAAAACTTACACTTCAATACACAAGGTAAACAATAAGTGACTTGAATACACAGGGTAAACAATAAGTGATTGAATACACAGGGTAAACAATAAGTGACTGAATACACAGGGTAAACAATAAGTGACTGAATACACAGGGTAAACAATAAGTGACTGAATACACAGCGTAAACAATAAGTGACTGAATACACAGGGTAAACAATAAGTGATTGAATACATAAATAAGTTGATAATAAGAAAGAAATAATGAGAGAAAACTTACATTGAAACACACAGGGTTCACCGACTGCTGTGATGGTTTTCCTGTAGTCCACGACCACCTTGGAGGCATCATAGGCTGTGCAGAAGAATGGAGAACCCTTCACGTGTTTATTGGCACACATGACGTCGATCTTGAAGGTGCCAGGCAGGTGTGGGGTGTACTCGGCCAACAGGTTTCCGTCCTTCTGCTGGTAGCATCTCACCGACACTGCCCAGTCCTGAGGTCCGGCAATCACCACGTCGAAGTCCTTGGAAGGCTGACCCAGAGTCTCGATGACGAAGGACGTGCCCTTGTTCACACGTGCCTGGTGGAGACCCAAGCCCGTGGCCGTCGTGGAGTGGCCGGTGGCGGGGTTGCGCACTCCAACCTCAAAGGGTGCACCTGAGGAAAATAAATCAATAAATAATAATAATTTGTATAAGTGTGAATAATGAATAAAATATATGATAAATAAATGAGTTATCAAGTCAAGAAAAAAATACTGTGTATAAATGTGAATAATAAATAAGATGTATGATAATAAATGAGTTGCCAAGTCACAAGGCTGTATAATGTCTATGATGGTTAAAGCTGCAACTAGTAAAGAAGTTAAATTAAACAGATTTTGAACCATTACCCTACTCTTTGCATTGTCTTACATATTTTTGATCTACATGATTTGGTACATGATGATATTTTCATATTTCCCTAGAAAATAAAAAATGCCCTGAATGGACACATCTATAGTCTATTTTTTTAAAGAGACGAAAATTCCATTCTATCTTAACCCCTTCGCGCCCAGAACGTAATTTCCATTGTAATTTGGCTACCATTAGACGATTTTTAGTAAATATAAGTAATATTTTATAGATATGATCAGTTTAGTAGTCCTTGTCCACTAGTTAATTTGATATACTAAGCTACTTTTCGTTTTTTTATGGCTCGACAACAGACAATTTTATATAGCAAAGGAAAGATCTGGGTGTGAAGTGGTTAAGGTTTCATGCTTAAAATTATGCCTATGTTTACCTGATAATATGTTGAACTATGATAAAATACAGCTTAAATTTAGAAGAACTGTAGTGTTTCCTTCCCTTCTCCTGGCATCAAATATCCAGTCAGTAAGCAGCAAGGGGTCAGGATTTTTCACCTCGTTAAAAAAAATAGACTGCACACAAACAACAAGACACCAGTGCATTACCTTGTACGGGGACGCCATTGTAGCGCACATCCAGCTTGTGGGGGATGGGCACCCGGGGGTAGAAGAGCACCTTGTACAGGCCGCCGCCCAGGTCCCGGATAGAGTGCTTCACGTCCTGGCCAGCAGCGCGCACCCCCACAGACAGCGAGCCCCGTCCAGCCCCTGCAACACACCACATGTCTCGCTTCAACGTGGCCCCATGTACTACTGGAAATCTATTACTAATGCTACGTGTGAACAATGCTTTACTCCTTTGATCCATGTATTGGGGAGGCGGTAGCGGAGTGGTTAGCGTCTCCGACTGGCGTTCTCGGCGACCCGAGTTAGATCCCCGAAGAAAACCAAAACCTTTCTGCACGTCGAGTGGCCTAAGAACACCCACATGCCCTGCCCATCAACTCTACCTTCGATTGCGAGTGCATCGGAGGACACAGGGGGGCGGCATGAGCCTCTAATCACAGGCATCACTAAGAATCTGCTGCGCCACACGGCGAGGACAACCTCCGAGCCTCAGTGAACCTCCAGAGCCTACCATCCGAGCCCTGGGTCACCACTGCCACTACTACCTACTACAGGCGCTATAGCCAAATGAAAAAAAAAAAAAAAAAAAAAAAAAAAAAAAAAAGAAAGAAAGAAAGAAAGAAAGTGCCTATACTCGCCGCACGTTAATTTGGCGAATATGGGGCCCCTTCACTCCTCCCTTCAGAACGCATGGGATTGGCTAAGTATTGGGTGAGAATGCCTTACTCCAAGTTCCGCCCTAAAGCCCCAACACCTCGGCCAATAGATGCCTTGTCTTATTTCAGAAAATCCCAAATAATAATTAAACAACACTACTACAAGAGTGATTGTTTGCACACACACACACACACTGACCTGAGGCGTCGACCTTGAGAGCACACTCGTGGGTTGAGAAACAGTCCCCGGAGGACTGCAGGGTGACGCGGTGGGGGTCGGCGGCCTCCACGGTGTAGGGAGTGCCGCTGATGGGGGCGCCCTGGTGAAGCACTGCCACGCTGTATGACCCAACCTGCAGGCACACAGACACATGTACATACACGCACACAATCCACATGAATAATGAGGGTGACTACTTTTAATCTGAAAATATTGCAATTTAACTCAGAAATAAAAAATAAATAAAAAATTATCTCTAATACATCTCACATTTCTGGAGGTCACTGGCTACAGGCGCTATAGCCATAAATGTATATAAAAAAAAAAAAAAAAAAAAAAAAAAAAAAAAAAAAAAAAAAAAAAAAAAATCAACCTCTTCTAAAGTTTTGGCCCAGGCGGGTTGAGTCATCACGCGTCAAGTTAGAGTACTAAATGGTGCCTGTGAGATAATAACATAAGAAAATAAGGAAGCTACAAGAGGCTATTAAGGAAAATATTGCAATTTAACTAGGAAATCCAAAATTACACTTTCACCTCTAACAACAATGACAAAACAGCATAATAAATCAAATAAAAATTCATCAGAAAATAAGGAAGCTACAAGAGGCCGTTAAGAGATGGGTTACCTGGTCAGCCTGGTACTCAGCGCGGTGCAGGCCACTTCGCAGCTTCACCAGCCGGGCGGGAATCTGGCCGCCGTCCGGACCGGTGACGCGGATGTCCAGCTCACCGTCCAGGCCCTTGGTGTCCACCGTGAAGGACGCCACGCTGCCTGTCACCACCTGCAACACCACCACAGCCATTAGAAGGCATTAGTATTATGATTATGTGTATGTATGTATCAGCTTTTCTGTTTCTGTTTAATCCCAAAACCAAGCCAGGAACCAAATTGATTTCATATCTATCTAAGGTCATTACAGCTTTAAACTTATTAACTTACTTTAAACTTTATTTAAGCTTTAAACCTAAGCTACATTTATTTATATGAAAAACCCTCTCGATTCTCTTTCCTTTTCCCTAACTTACCTCCAACTAAAGCTACATTTATATGAAAAACCCTCCCGATTCTCTTTCCTTTTCCCTAACTTACCTCCAACTAAAGCTACATTTATATGAGAAACTTTACCAATTGCCTGAATCTTCCAAAATCCTACTTTCTTTCCTCGGGCCTAACTTACTTTAAACCTAAGCTACATATATATGAAGAACCCTCCCAATTGCTGGCTTATGGGGGTGTCCAAGAATCTCCTTACCTGGCGCAGTCCCTCCCCTTTGGCCGTGACCATCTGACTCTCCTTGCGCTGGAGAGAGCGTACCTCCCGTGGCTCCAGCTCTCGCACCTCACACTTGAATGGCGAGCCTGGTGAGGGACAGGGGTGAGGGTAGGGACATTATAGGGGTTGTGGAGGTGAAGGAAGAAAGAAGAAGAAGAAAAGATTGAGGGGGTCACTATTCTAAACCTATAAAAAGAAGGGATGGGTCACTATTCTTCTCCTATAAAAAAAAAGGGATGGGGTCACTATTCTAACCTATAAAAAGAAGGGATGGGTCACTATTCTTCTCCTATAAAAAAAAAAGGGATGGGTCACTATTCTAAACCTATAAAAAGAAGGGATGGGTCACTATTCTTCTCCTATAAAAAAAAAAGGATGAGTCACTTTTCTTCACCTTAAAAAAAAAAAAGGGATGGGTCACTATTCTTCACCTAAAAAAAAAAAAGGGCTGGGGTCACGTTTCTTCACTTATAAAAAAAACAAGATTGCGAGGGTCAATATTCTTCTGGGAAAATCTGACGTTAAAGAAGAAGCAAAAAAAAGATGGAGGTCACAATTCTTCACCTATAAAAAGAATAAGATTTAAATAGATTGCGGGGTTCACTGTTCCTCACCTATGACATCCTCCTCGTTGAAGGTGATGTTGACGAAGTGCGGGATGGCCTCCTGCGGGGTGAAGGTCACGTCGTAGAGGCCGCGAGAACGCGCCGCCACCTCCGCGCGCACCGAGGCCTTGGCGGTGGTCACTACCAGCTCCAGCGTGCCCTCGCCAGCCTGTGACGCATCCACCGTGAATGTGACCGGCTTGTTTACCTGAAGGGGTAGACGTAGGGGAAGGTGGAGGGTGTTAGATGCTGTCTGTCTGTCTGTCTCTCTCTCTCTCTCTCAAAATAAAAATAATCCTGAATTAGATGCGTGCCCACTCTCTCTCTCTCTCTCTGTCTGTCTCTCAAAATAATCCTGAATCAAGCAATCTTGGGACTTTATTTGTCTTGGAAACAGTGGAATACGAATGAATAAAGAATTGATTAAATAATAGATAAACAATACAGCAAAGTATCTATTAACCCCCTCGCATTCTATGACGTGTCATTCGAGAAGTGATGTCTGGAACACCTATGACGCTAAACGCGTCATTCAGCCCTCCGTGGCAGAAAAATATTCGCCTAAAGTCGATAATAACGCTATCTGCGTCATTTTTAGGCAAGTGTTCAGTAAGCTGATCTATTTGAAAATTAATTATCTGGCAGCCCTCTGTAAGCATTATTTTGGTAGTGCGCAAATGAAATACTTTAGTTGCCTCCCGGCAGTCAGTCAGTCAGGGCATTGTGAAGCCCTTCTGAAGGCCTCTCCCGCGGGTTGCCACGAGCAGGAATCCATAAATATAATTACGGAATGCGAGAGGGTTAATGGGTATACATAGGAACAAGTTTGCGGGAAGGAATAACAAAAATACACCTACATAAAAAGGTCTATCTACCGTAGAAGCATTAAAAAGATACAACAGAGAAAATTGAAATAAATAAAATCAATACATATGGCAAGTAACACAGGTGACGTAACAGGTAATTAGGTCAGCGTGCCTCACCTTGCTGTGGTCGAGGCCCGTCACCTGCACCTTGGTGACGTCGTAGATGTTGCAGGTGAAGGGCGAGCCGCCCACACCCTCTCCGTCCATCACCACGTTCACAGTGTGCGGACCCACCTCCTGAGGCTGGAACTCCGCCGTCAGCTTGGCGGGCAGCTCGCCTGACACCTTGATAGGCACGTGGCTACCCGACGGCGACGTGACCTGAAGAACCGTCGACACCACCATTACCATTACCGTCAAAACTATTTTTTATATATTTACGTCTAAAAATAAAATAAAAATAAATAAAATACCACCACCAGTACTGTCAAAACTGTATATATATATATATATATATATATATATATATATATATATATATATATATATATATATATATATATATATATATATATATATATATATATATATATATATATATATATATATATCTTTACCCAAAAAAAAAAAAAAAAACCATTACCATCAAAACGTTTTTTTTTATATATATAGATTTACGTCTTTACAAAAAGAAAAAGAAAAAAATACCACCACCATTACCGTCAAAACTAGTAAATTGTCAAGATTAATTAACAAAGAAAAATAAGATAAAACACATCCTGCTTGACACAGAAAATATTTGACTTGCTTGACCTGTGTTAGTTGAGGTTTGTAGTATAGGCCATGAGATGCCACGTAATAACTAAATAAGACAGATGCGATGTGACAAGAGTAGTCATATAGTAAAGGAATACAAGTGCATAGAAATAATAGAAAGAGAGGGTCATGCGATGCGACAAGAGTAGTCATAATAAAGGAATATACTTAGGAATATTATAGACTTGTTTTTTCAAGGATTTTAGCTATATAGTTTCCGATGTAATGAAGGGAGAGTGTATACAAATAATAGACTATTGTTTTTTCAAGGATCTTACCTAGCTAGTTTCCGATGTAATGTAGGAAGACAGTAATGAGAAGAAGCTTACATACATTTAGAAAATAACTAAGCCTAAGGAAGGATGATACAAAAAGCCTACAGTCGCTATATATAGGCTCCAACGGCCCTCAACATTGACTGCCTTTATTCAATGACCTTTTTAAACCATCTGTAACTGTGATTAATAAATGTAAAACACAAAAAAAAGGAAAAAAGTATGAAGAAAAACGTAAAAATAAAACTTTATATAAAAAAAAAACGTAATAAAGAAAAAGGAAAAAATTTAAATAAAAAATAAAAAAATCCACAAAATTTCTGTTTTGAAATACTACAAAAAAAATTGATATAAAAAAAAAAAAAAAAAAAAAAATGGAAAAAAAAAAGCACCGCCCTGCACTGACCTGTACGACGCAGTGGGAGACGTCAGCGGTGCGGGGGTCGATGGTGAGGGTGGCGGGGCGGGCCAGGGAGGACGTCTTGAGCCCCGGCCCGGAGATCACCACCTGACTGCTGTCACTCACGCGGCACTTGAACGGCGAACCTGCACACACACACACACACACACACAACCATGTATTAATTGCTTAACTGAAGGCCACATGAATGAATCCCTTTCACTCATATTCTCATCATAATATTCCTCATAACATCAATATCAAAGGCCTCTGTACAGAGAAAACAGTTGGAACTTGGGAGGGAGGAAAATATGGACGCAAACGCCACAGGGCACTTAACTTCTTAGCTGATTTAGCCAAGGTTTTCTCTATGGCAAGACCTTGGATTTAGCAAGGCATGTGATGTGAGATTTGTAGACGTGAAGGAGGGAAGGAAGGAGGGAAGGAGGGAAGGAAGGAGGGAAGGAGGGAGAGAGGGAGTGAGGGAGGGAAGAAGGTATGGACATAAGAACATAAGAAAATAAGGAAGCTACAAGAGGCCGCGAGACCTACACGTGGTAGTTCCTGTCACCTAACACTACCTACATCCACCTTTCATCCCCATCCATGAACCTATCCAGCCCCTCTTTAAAGCTCCCTAATGACTCCGCACTAACTACCTGTCTACTGAGTCCATTCCATTCATTCACCACCCTATTTGTGAACCAGTTTTTCCCTATTTCCTTTCTAAATCTACGCCCTCCCAGCTTGAATCCATTACTTCTTGTTCTACCCTGGTTAAAAGCCGTAAGAACTTTTCCTACCTTTCCTTTATTAAATCCCTTTATCCACTTAAAAACTTCTATCAGATCGCCCCTTACTCTGCGTCTCTCGAGTGAGTGTAAGTATGTATGTGTAAGTAGTGTAAGTAAGTATGGACGGGAGGGAGGAGAGAGAGAGGGAAAGGAAGGAGATTGAGAGATTGAGAGATTGAGAGAGAGAGAGAGAGAGAGAGAGAGAGAGAGAGAGAGAGAGAGAGAGAGAGAGAGAGAGAGAGAGAGAGATAAGCAGATAGTGGAAGGGAGGAAGAGGGGAGACAGGCATGAGATAAGGCGGAGAGATGCTTGGAAGCGAACAAGAGATGAAGGAAGCGAAACCAGGAAAAAAAAAGGAGAAAGGGAATGAAGGAGAAACACGGAGAAAGAAAGGGAGGAGAAGGGTGATGAGGAGAGATAGAAGAAGAGATAGAGATAGGGGAAGAGTGAAGAGATAGGAGAGACAGGGATAGGAAGGGTTGCGTAGAGAAGTTATGAAGAGGGGACGTAACGTTAACCGCATGACTTTCTATAGTTTCAAGTTTCATTCGCTAAAATCGAACAATCGTCCCAGTAAAGAAAGAAAGAACCTCCCCCTCTCAGCTAAAAACAAGTATCTAACCCCTACACGCCCAGATCTTTCCTTTGCTATAAAAAATTGTATGTTGTCGAGCCATAAAATCACGAAAAGTAACTTAATATACCAAATTAGTTAGTGGGCAAGGATACTAAACAGGTCATATCTATAAAATATGACTTATATTCACTAAAAATCGTCTAGTGGTAGTCATATTACAACGGAAATTACGTTCTGGGTCTCAAGGGGTTAATTAATGGCTATAGCTTTCCCCCGTTATCAGTGAGGCATCATCAAAACTTAACAAGCCAACAAGCCAGTCAATGACCAATCTAAAACATTGATGGGTTTGAGTAGGTCACAAGCGAAGCAAAACGAAACACCAAAGTTTTATCAAGACAGTTTTTCTTATGGTTTCCGATCACAGAATCACACGCATATGAGAGGAACACTGGCTACCGTAGATAACACTTTAGTCGCCAGTCACTCGCCACTGCACTAATGTCGCCAGGCGCTATATATTACGAATTTTAGCCTCACTACAGACTTTTATGTGCCAATGAAGACGCATGCACAGTAGTTTATATTATGTACATCACACTACATGTCTTCAGTGGCACATAAAAGGCTGTAGTGATGCTAAAATTCGTAATATATTGTGCCTGGCGACATTAGTGCAGTACGGCAAGGGACTGGCGACTATAGTGTTATCTACGGTAGAGCCTGTAACTCCACTGCCACCTAACACACTTCGTAATGATAGTAGTACCAATAACAATAAAATAAGAACATAAGAAAATAAGGAAGCTACAAGAGACCGTGAGACCTACACGTGGTAGTTCCTGTAGTAATAACAATGATAATACACGTCTACTGTCTGTCCACACTGAAAACCCTCGTCACCAATCACCTTTTTCCACACATCATCACAACAAGACTACCAGAATAATAAACACACAGCCATACATGACGGAGAAGTTTCCTAATCAAACAATACTTCTTCTAATTTGTCTACTAATATCCTCGTTAGGCAGATCAAAGAAACCATTAAACTCCTCTTCAGTTTAGCACACAGATCGATACACTTTCTATCACCCTTAGTTAACACCGCACACGCTCAGTAGCAATAATAATGTTACAATGGCAACACGCGACGCAGCAGAGGGCGAGTTTACTAATAATGCGTGGTCGCTTTACAACAATGCATGACTACGTCCTATCACCTAACACCGCGCACTAAACACATCGATAACCGTACACTAATCAGTACAATGCACACACCACGACAGCACATTCACACATACACTACCTACAACAATCACTACACACACAGCACATACACCGCAGCCATAAAATCATTCACCTTTAGCTTACAACTTAACCTATCAGAACCTTCAACACACTATAACAACTCTACACATACACTTATTCCACACACATAACAACACACCAACACACATAAAAACCGAACCATGAGATAGGTTCATTAACCTTCGCTAACATCCTTATATAACCTTCCTAACACACTATAAAACCTTCTAACACACTATAACAAACCTTCCTAACACCTATAACATTAACCTTCCTAACACACTATAACAACCTTCCTAACACTATAACATTAACCTTCCTAACACACTATAACAACCTTCCTAACACTATAACATTAACCTTCCTAACACACTATAACAACCTTCCTAACACTATAACAACCTTCCTAACACACTATAACATTAACCTTCCTAACACACTATACCAACCTTCCTAACACTATAACAAACCTTCCTAACACTATAACATTAACCTTCCTAACACACTATAACAACCTTCCTAACACTATAACAAACCTTCCTAACACACTATAACACTTCCTAACACTATAACTTAACCTTCTAACACACTATAACAACCTTCCTAACACTATAACATTACCTTCCTAACACACTATAACAACCTCTAACACTTAACAACCTCCTAACACTATAACAACCTTCCTAACACCTATAACAAACCTTCCTAACACTTAACAACCTTCCTAACACACTTAACAACCTTAATAACACACTATAACAACCTTCCTAACACTATAACAACCTTCCTAACACTATAACAACCTTCCTAACAACTATAACAACCTTCCTACACACTATAACAACCTCCTAACACTATAACAACCTTCCTAACACACTATAACAACCTTCCTAACACACTTATAACAAACCTTCCTAACACACTATAACAACCTTCCTAACACATAACATAACCTTCCTAACACTATAACAACCTTCCTAACACATAACAACCTTAACACACTATACAACCTTCCTAACACTATAACAACCTTCCTAACACACTATAACAACCTTCCTAACACTATAACAAACCTTCCTAACACACTATAACAACCTTCCTAACACTATAACAAACCTTCCTAACACACTATAACAACCTTCCTAACACTATAACATTAACCTTCCTAACACACTATAACAACCTTCCTAACACTATAACAACCTTCCTAACACACTATAACATTAACCTTCCTAACACACTATAACAACCTTCCTAACACTATAACATTAACCTTCCTAACACACTATAACATTAACCTTCCTAACACACTATACCAACCTTCCTAACACTATAACATTAACCTTTCTAACACACTATAACAACCTTCCTAACACTATAACATTAACCTTCCTAACACACTATAACAACCTTCCTAACACTATAACAACCTTCCTAACACTATAACAACCTTCCTAACACTTTAACAACCTTCCTAACACTATAACAACCTTCCTAACACACTATAACAACACTTCCTAACACTTAACAACCTTCCTAACACACTTAACAACCTTCATAACACACTATAACAACCTTCCTAACACACTATAACAACCTTCCTAACACACTATAACAAACCTTCCTAACACTATAACAACCTTATAACACACTATAACAACCTTCCTAACACTATACAAACTTCCTAACACACTATAACAACCTTCCTAACACTATAACAACCATCCTAACACTATAACAACCTTCCTAACACACTATAACAACCTTCCTAACACTTTAACAACCTTCCTAACACACTTTAACAACCTTAATAACACACTATAACAACCTTCCTAACACTATAACAACCTTCCTAACACACTATAACAACCTTCCTAACACTATAACAACCTTCCTAACACACTATAACAACCTTCCTAACACACTATAACAACCTTCCTAACACACTATAACAACCTTCCTAACACACTATAAAAACCTTCCTAACACACTATAACAACCTTCCTAACACACTATAAAACCTTCCTAACACACTATAACAACCTTCCTAACACACTTAACAACCTTCCTAACACGACTATAACAACCTTCCTAACACACTATAACAACCTTCCTAACACCGACTATAACAACCTTCCTAACACACTATAACAACCTTCCTAACACACTATAACAACCTTCCTAACACACTATAACAACCTTCCTAACACCGACTATAACAACCTTCCTAACACACTATAACAACCTTCCTAACACACTTTAACAACCTTCCTAACACCACTTAACAACCTTCCTAACAACACTATAACAACCTTCCTAACACACTTTAACAACCTTCCTAACACACTATAACAACCTTCCTAACACACTATAACAACCTTCCTAACACACTTTAACAACCTTCCTAACACACTTTAACAACCTTCCTAACACACTTTAACAACCTTCCTAACACACTTTAACAACCTTCCTAACACACTTTAACAACCTTCCTAACACACTATAACAGCCTTCCTAACACCGACTATAACAACCTTCCTAACACCGACTATAATAACCTTCCTAACACCGACTATAACAACCTTCCTAACACCGACTATAATAACCTTCCTAACACCGACTATAACAACCTTCCTAACACCGACTATAATAACCTTCCTAACACCGACTATAACAACCTTCCTAACACCGACTATAATAACCTTCCTAACACCGACTATAACAACCTTCCTAACACCGACTATAATAACCTTCCTAACACATATAATGGCATTTTTCAGTGCTATCATGTCACTGTTGCCTTTCTAGTTTTCGATTATATTTAATTTCTTTATTAGTTCCTCTCCTTTTTAATCTTCATTTTATCATTACTATTATTATTACAATCATTACTTTTATCATTATTACTATTTTTTTGTATCTATGTAGTCTATAGCCGTGTTTTTGTCGTCCAAGCACCGTCTTGGATTACGAAGACCCCTCCAATAACACTTGCTGAAATGTGTGTTATACTGCTTTGTGATATTGTTTGCAATGTTTTGGACTGATTATTATTTCGGCCCCTACCAAGCTTGTTGTGTTTTTGTCGCAGAAACCAATCCGTTTTCAATTGCGAGAAAAAATGGTCTTCGTACCTAGACGATGCTTGGACGACAAAAACACGGCTTATGTGTCTCGCTCAGGACTTTAATATTACAAGTATCTATCCAAACTCATCCTTATCCATGAATGATCTATTTAATCTTCTTATAATGCCATCATATCAACACTCACGGCCTGACTACATACATAAAAACCGTAGCATACTTCATATCCCGTTAACCCCTTGAGACCCAGAACGTAATTTTCATTGTAATTTGTGCACCATTAGACGATTTTAGTGAATATAAGCAATGTTTGATAGCTATGACCTGTTTAGTATCCTTGCCCACTAACTAATTTGGGATTTTCAGTTATTTTTCGTAATTTTATGGCTAAAAACAGACATTTTATATAGCAATGGAAAGATCTGGGCGTGAAGGGCTTGAGCTTATTTGTGCATATTTACATGTAATCAATAATCACATCGAATTTCCTTCCTTATTTATTTATATTATAGCATCACCATTACTATGTACAGTCACTATAATAACTGTCTATCAAAGGGTATTGAATGATCTATAATTTTAATGGTCTGTCTACTATATAGTTCTATCTACTCTATCTACATACTACAAATTCTGTTTCTTTTTCTCTTATTTCATTTCAATGCACTGCCCTAAAAAACTCTCCAGCTTAGCATTGTATAAACTTTATCAAATAGGTATATAGGTAGCACTAATGGCTTAACTAATACCCTCCACAACTCAGCACACACTCATAACCTCTCTTGACCAGCACTCACACTATCCTATAACAGTCTTCACAACTCAGCACACTCTCATAACCTCTCTTGACCAGCACTCACACTATCCTATAACAGTCTTCACAACTCAGCACACTCTCATAACCTCTCTTGACCACCACTCACACTAACCTATAACAGTCTTCACAACTCAGCACACTCTAAATAACCTCTCTGACCCCAACTCCACTATCCTAAAACAGTCTTCACACCTCGCACACTCTCATAACCTCTCTTGACCACCACTCACACTATCCTATAACAGTCTTCACAACTCAGCACACTCTCATAACCTCTCTTGACCACCACTCACACTATCCTATAACAGTCTTCACAACTCAGCACACTCTCATAACCTCTCTTGACCACCACTCACACTATCCTATAACAGTCTTCACAACTCAGCACACTCTCATAACCTCTCTTGTCCAGCACTCACACTATCCTATAAGTCACACAACTCAGCACACTCCATAACCTCTCTTGTCCGCACTCACACTATCCTATAAGTCACACAACTCAGCACACTCTCACAACCTCTCTTAAACCACCACTCACACTATCCTATAACATCTTCACAACTCAGCACACTCCACAACCTCTCTGACCAGCACTCACACTATCCTACAACAGTCTTCACAACTCAGCACACACTCATAACCTCTCTTGTCCACCACTCACACTATCCTATAAGTCACACAACTCAGCACACTCTCATAACCTCTCTTGACCAGCACTCACACTATCCTATAAGTCACACAACTCAGCACACTCTCATAACCTCTCTTGACCAGCACTCGCACTAACCCATAACAGTCTTCACAACTCAGCACACTCTCATAACCTCTCTTAACCAGCACTCACACTAACCTATAACAGTCTTCACAACTCAGCACACGCTCACAACCTCTCTTGACCAGCACTCACACTATCCCCATAAGTGTTCTAATCTAACAATTATTCTTATTTATGTTCTTTCTAATCTTTTTATCCTCGTTGGACGGACTTAAGAAAACATCTGAACTCTTCCTCAGTTAACACTAAGATCGATACACTTTCTATCACCCTTGTTTTTGTTAACGAGGTGAAAAATCCTGACCCCTTACTGCTTACTGACTGCTATTTGATTCCAGGAGAAGGGAATACTACGCTTTTTCTAAATTTCAGTTGTATTTTATCATAGTTAACCATATTATCAGGTAAACATAGTCATAATTTCAAGCCTAAGACCTTAAGATAGAATGGAATTTTCGCCTCGGTAAAACAATATAGACTATACAGTAAAACCTCTCGTATTCGGACCCTCATTATTCGGACTTTGACATTATTCGGACCTCCTCCTCATATATATACAGGAGAACCTCGTTTATCCGGCACCCGCGGGGGGAAGCGCATGCCGGATAACTCATTTTGCCGTTGTTTTGAGAGTTACTCTTATGGAATCGCCCAAAATCCCTTTTTTTTTTTTTTTTTTTTTTTTTTTTTCCCCCCATCACAAGGAACCGGCCAACGGCACAACAAAAATGTGTAACACAAAGCCCGGTAGTTGCCAGTCCCTATAACGAAGACAGTAAGAGAATAAAATAAAAAAGAGGGGTGAGCCAATTTAGTGAGGGAGGTGTCTTGTTACTCTTATTTTGAAAAGATGTAAGTCATAGGAAAGTGGAAAAATAGAAACAGGAAGAGAGTTCCAGAGTTTATCAGTGGGAAAAAAAAAAAAAAAAAAAAAAAAAAAAAAAAAAAAAAAAAAAAAAAAAAAAAAAAAAAGCCTGGGTCGATTAGTGCCGTTGTTTTGAGGCTGCCGTTGTTTTGAATGCCGGTTAAACGAGGTTCTCCTGTATATATATATATATATATATATATATATTATATATATATATATATATATATATATATATATATATATATATTTAAAAAAAAAAAAAAATTATGGGTCGAATTTTCCTAGCTAATATATACACCTATTTTTTTATTTTTTTATTTTTTATGGGTCGAAATTTCCTAGCTATATAAATTATACACCTAGATTTTTTTTTTTTTTTTTTTTTTTTTTTAGGGGTCGAAATTTCCTAGCTATACTACCTATACTACACCTAGAATTTTTTTTTTTTTTTTTTTACATATCCCCCCATTATTCGGACCCTTGCATTACTCGGACCACTCCTCGACCCAATAAGTCCGAATATGAGAGGGTTTACTGTATAGTTAACACGGCAGAAACACAGTCTTTACAACAGTACTCACCGGGAACAGGAAGGCCGTTGAACTTGACGGACAGCGTGTGGACGGCCGCCTCCTTGGGCTTGAAGTTCACCCTAAACCTGGCGTGGCCCTCGGACTGCACGTAGTTGGGAACGTTGCGACCGTTGACGGAGACGATGATCTCCAGGTTCCCCGCGCCGGCCTGGGAAGCATCAACTGCGACGGAGAAAAGGCGATGATGTGATATATTGATGATTACTAAATAATATTGTCCCTGTAATTGATTTTTTTCCCTCTCTGTATCTGTAGAAAAACGATGTAATAATAATAGTAATAATAATAACAATATTAACTTTATTTTTACCCGACGGCATACAGAAAAACAACAACAACATACGGTAATATACATACATGGCCTCCTTTTTTTTTTTTTTTAAGGGGTCGAAATTTCCAAGCTCTACCGTAGATAACAGTGAAGTCGCCAGTTCTACGTTTCTTTGTTATTTACAGACGTGTGGTGGCGTTAATACTTACATTTGTACATCCATGATTTCAGGAAAGTTAGAAGGGGCTATCTGGAGAGTCTGTGTCATTTTGTGTCTTCATCTGTGTCATATTAGGGCTATAAATGAACAAATGACAAAAATAAAACCGAGTGGCGACCTCACTATACCTACTACAGTAAAGTCGCCAGCTAGTATTTTAACCCAACAGTTGAGTCGCCATTCTGGGGAATTCAGGGAAATTAGAGGTAAAGTAAAACAAGTCTCTATATATATAAGCTGCGGAAGATGCTTGGATATATAAAAATTCCTCTGCCAACATGAAAATACATTCTATTAAAGTTTGAAAGATCTGGCAAGTCTGCGTCCTGTCGCCCGAAAAGCTATTGTTTACTGTCTGTCATCGCGCGAAGAAAAACGTGAGAAGCAAAATGCACAACAGTTATATTTGCAGATACAAAGCATAAAACAACGCTGAAACAGGGTAGATTATACAATCATGATATAAACTACTGTGTAACATCTTCAGTGGCACATAAAAATCAGTAGTGATGCTATAATTCGTAATATTTGGTGCCTGGCGACTTCACTGCAGGTGGCGACTTCACTGTTATCTACGGTAGCAACCTAGAATTTTTTTTCTTCTTTTTTTCTCTTTTTTTTTTTATATCCCCCCATTATTCGGACCACTCCTTGGCCCAATTAGTCCGAATATGAGAGGGTTTACTGTACATATATTGTTTCTCATTTCTTTCAGACTGAATATATTGGCCCTGTAATAGATTGTTTTGTTTCTGTATCTATCTATCTATATGTTGTTTCACATTTCTTTCACACTTCTTCAATAGGAGCGGTAAGGCTGGGAATGTAGTTGCTACCTACATTTTTGTGTGGTTCGTATCGTTAGTGTTGTGTTCCATGTGTTTGACAGTCTTGATTTTCCTACTTTGTCTCTCTTCATCTTAAGGCTGATTCACACTGGCATTTTTTCGGCATTTTTGTCTGACGAGAAGGGGTCTGGGTCTGGTCTGTCATGATCGCAATAGGTTTTCAACAAAAATCACACACCGATCGCTCGGTCTTTCAAGAGACAGACTTCTCGTCAGATAAAAATGCCGAAAAAACGCCAGTGTGAATCAGCCTTTACTCACAAGCTGCCATCTTTTTACACCCAACACTCTATTGATCTCCTAAATCTTGAAAGTCATGCAAGAACAACTATATAAGTATGTAGTATGTATACTCTAACTGATTGCCTTATAATATATAGATAAATGAATAGTATGTGATGTAAAGGTACAGATAATAATGCAGCTATATAATATAAAATGAAGTCTGTGTGTGTGTGTATGTATGTGAGCAACAAATACTTACTTGAGAAATACACTGGCTTGCCCACTATACCGGCGGCCACTTCTGTTACCTTGACCTTGTTGGCATCATAGGCCTTGACCAGGAAGGGGGAGCCAGGAACCAGCATCCCCGCCACCCTCACCTCCACACTGTGATCGCCTGGAAGCACACATCAAGCACGCCATAAATTACTATATCCTGTACCAACATGGGACGATATTACTCTAAATTCAGATGCAATTTTTTTGTTTTTGTTTTTTGCATCAATTTGAATTTTGGCCAAGTAAAAAAAAAAAAAAAAAAAGTAACAAAATGTAGAAAGAGAAACATAGTATGTACATATATATATACATATACATATACATATATCAACAATAGCTGTTAGAAATGATAAATAATAAAAGCAATACCATAATTTCTACCAATTCCTTCTCTTTAGGGTGAATCAACTGGGGTCTTGAAAGTTGATATCAAGCTCCTATGATATATACTCGAGTTCTAATATACCTATTAAATAACAGTGAATTAATCAACCTCCTCTGTAAAGTAAAGTAAAGTAAGTAAAGTAAAGTAATTCATTGCCATCACAGAATCATATAAACATTAAACAGTGACTGATGGCAATGCATTATGACTCACCAACTTCAGAGGGAGTGTAGTCCACTTGTAGCTTTCCGTCCTGGTTGGTGGAGATCCGGTGTTCCAGGACGACCCGGGAGGGAGACAGAACCTTCACCTCCAGCTGGTCAACACTTGCCTGCCGGGGTGTGATTGTCAGATGTAAAGATTAGCTATACATACATCAGACATATATCATACATCATCATACATATACTATACATGGATCAGGGATGCGGCTGAGGAATTATAAAGTTTAGGGAATTCTTTTCTAATATTGTCCCTCTCCTCTCATGCAAACTGTCACTGTGTTGGGTAATTCTATATCCTCTGACTTGGACTGATAGATTAGTGTAATGGCCACACACACACACACACACACACACACACCGCACACACACACATTCACTCACTCACTCACATACAAACATATCCAAAATAGACCAGAAATGGTAGCAATTTATCAAACACCAAACAATTAAATGTTACCAAGGATCGTGAGCTGTATCTTTAATGTATTTTGTGTTTTGTTCAATGATGGTTCTAAAACTTGAGGTCAAGAGGACTTACACCAACCTGCGAATCAACAGTGAAGGATGCTGATTGGTCGACGGGGACCTTCTCCAGGCCTGCTCCCGCCACCGTCACGCGGGACACGTCCACCACCTCGCAGGAGAACGGAGACCCGGGGACGTTTTCTCCGTTGAATTTTAGCTCCACGACGTGAGGCTTCGCTTCTTTGGGTGTGAAGGAGATAGCGTAGACATGGTTGCCTTGAGCCTGGGCGCTGGTGGGGACTTGTCCATTGTTGACGGTCACCTCCAGGTTCCCCGGCCCAGCATTGTTTGTCTCCACTATTAGCAGTAAACACATCAACAAGCATTAGTGGTGATGCACCTCTGGAAAGGCTGCTACAGTACACTGTTCTTGTATCTTCTCTTTATTATGCTCTCAGGCAACCCAGAAAAGAGGTACAACACTACATTTAGAGCACAGTAAAAAAGTTATATAGATGATTTGACAAAACCACAACATCCTTTATAATAAGAACATAGAAAATAAGGAAGCTATAAGGGGCCGTGAGACTATGCGACTGAGATGAGTGAATAATTATCAGGTATGTATTTTGTGATATTAATTCCCAACAACAATAAGAATCAATAGCTCAATAGTGGGTGTGCATTGCTTACCCAGGAAGGTGACAGGCTTGGCCACCATGCCCCTGTCCACCGGCCGCACCTTGATGGCCGTCACGTCATACACCTTACAGCTGAAGGGAGAGCCTGGTATGGCCTCGCCCCCGTACGCCACGTGGATGCGGTGTTCCCCGGCGCTCTTCGGGGCAAACTCCACCCTGAAGGTGTGGTCGCCATTGTCCCTGACCTGGGCCGCCACCGGGAGTCCATTGGGGCCTATAGTGACGCAGCCGAGTTAGTGGGGCTCTAGGCTACAGCAGGCGGGGCAAGGCAGGGTGGGGAGAGGAGAGGCTTGAGGTATGTCTGTTGACGCACCAGAATTCATGGAGGCTGGAGGGCCCGGAGGCAGGCATGGAGAGGTTAGTTTAGAGGTCAGTACAGTGGTCACCCTCCTACTACACAGGCAGATTGGAGGGAGAGAGAAGAGGTATAGGAGAGCAGGAGGATGAGATGAAGGATGGAGGCAGGTATGTACTGTGGGAATCACCGGGGTTGAGGAGGAGCATCAGTTTTGTTTCAATTAGATTCATGAAGAAGGATGCCTTTACACCAGGTCCCCAATGCGTCACACGGAGTCAGCTCAGTCATAGGAGGGCATTGCGGGTATAAACCTGGCAATGAGTGTCTTGGGAAGGCATGGTAGCGGTCACTTAAGGGGAATAAACATTAAAAAAAAAATCATATATGAAGTCAGAGAATAAAACCAACAAGCATGATGTATATGTCACCTCGGCAGGCAGTCATCTTGGTCTGAAAGAGAGAAGAGTGTGAAGTCATCAGGTCACAACACGTCTCGGGTCACAACACTCGCCGTGGGAGAAAACCAACCCACCCACCCACGCCCATCACCTGAACTAAAAACCTGTGTGGGTTTGTTGACAGCTATCCTGGACCATGCTCACCGTACAGGTTACGTAAAAACAACAACTAGCGAGTGCAAACTGAAGCATGCAATGATGGCACACAGGAGGCAGGGGGGAAGGGCCACACTGCCACTTCCCAGGCTAAGCTAAGTGGTATAAGGGTTAGTACGATTAGTAAGCGCGTTGGTGTGCCCGGGAACGCCCTGAAAAAGGAAATACGTATATATATGTGTGAGGAAACAAAGTTAACAAACACAAAGTCATGAAACGGAAATAAAAAGGGAAAAATGAAAAACATGTACGACGTATAATATTAAGAAATCAGAAATGGAGGTCAAATTCTATAATTATTTAGAATGTATTGTATGATTAAAAAGGAGAGAATTAGTGGTGATAAGAGGTGGTGGGTGCCTCTCATGCAGAACACTCGGCTGTCTCAACACCACCTGATGAGACAAAGGTTTAATAATAGGACTACACCCGCTGCACGTTAAGTTGTCAAAAATGGTGCCCCTTCACTCCCCTTTTCCGAACCCACGGGATTGGCTGAGGTGTTGGGTGTTGGGTCTTTAGGGCGGAACTTGGAGTTAGGCATTCTCACCCAACACCCAACACCTCAGCCAATCCCGTGCCTTCGGAAGGAGGGAGTGAGGGGGCCTCCTTTTCGCCAGCTTAACGTGCGGCGCGTACAGTAATTACATGAAAAATTAGAATTAGAGATTAAGAATTAACACAGCAAATAAATCATGATCAGTTGAGGGTATCCATAAGGCCACATTACAGCTCCATCTGGAAGTGTGTTTTGCTTGTTACAATATATGCACACTGTCGTACCTACACTACAATTTAAGTACGTAAGACGGTAGAACAGAAAATGATTGAAAAGTTGAAAACAGCGATGTAAGTTGTCATGAGTGCATAAGCAAAATAGTAAACCAAGGATAGGAAAGAGAAGGTCGTTTTTGGGACAGATTGTAGAAGAGAAGGACAGAAGGCAAGAAGAGGCAATGGTTTGTGTACAGTATACCATTGCTGTGTTTTGTTTGAGGCGAACTATGAAGTGCTGATGAAACGTGAAATATAAAAGCAAGTGTCATGCCAGAGGTCAGGATGATGTGTAGTAGTATAAAGAGGAGTTCTGTTATGCCTTCCTGCACAGAACAATCATAAAACACGTAAGACGGATATAAAGGGGTAGGGAACTCAGGACGAATGAGGAACGTTAGGGAATAAATATAGTGTTTCTGATTCGTCCCGAGTTTCCCTGCCGCCTTTTATACTCATTTGTCTTATATTTTTCAACATAAAGACAGAGAACAGCAACCAAAGAACTGATCACGGGTGTGCGACAAATACACACACAAATATTCCTTTATAGAAATGAACACATAGATGCATGCGTATATGGCTTAAGATTAACAGCCAGCAAATCTGAAGATAAAATTATTTCAGGCTTTACCATTATTATTTATATTATGGTTTAAAACAATGTAAAACAAATGTGGTAATGAAGAGTTGAAGTAGTTGATTTGCACTAGTATAGATATCAATACTACAAAAACACTGTGGATTCTGTAAACTACTTTCTTCCCCTATAGTTATGGCTTGGTCTCATCACCGCAGTGCTCAACAACTTAAAAATGAGTCTATTTTTTTGGACATGTAATAAACGAATGAGTAAAAACTTCTTAATTTTCAAATTGATTATTATCCTGATAGTTCTTGAATCCTTATCCTCATCTTAGTCCTACTTCCTCTGATAAAAATTAATCATGAAACATATCACTATCACTATCCTGACCATAATCTCATATCTCTCCCTATCCATGATCAGACTTGACGTGCAGTGTATGTGCTTTTGATAACATGATATACAAGGAGACTGTCCCCCTCACTAGCTCCCCCTTCAATCCCTCCTCCTCATCTCCCCCTTCAACATTCCCCTCATCAGCACCCCCTTCAACATTCCCCTCATCAGCACCCCCTTCAATCCCTCCTCCTCATCTCCCCCTTCAACATTCCCCTCATCAGCACCCCCTTCAACGTCCTCATCAACACCCCCTTCAACGTCCTCATCATCTCCCCCTTCAACATTCCCCTCATCAGCACCCCCTTCAACGTTCCCCTCATCTCCCCCTTTAACGCCCCCCTCATCATCTCCCCTTTAACGTCCCCCTCATCATCTCCCCCTTTAACGTCCCCCTCATCATCTCCCCCTTTAACGTCCCCCTCATATCTCCCCCTCAGCCCGACACTCACCCTCCACAGACACCTCCACATCCTCCACCGAGCCCGTCACATTGGAGATGGTAAAGAATGACGTCTTGCCCACCGCTGTCGCCGCCAAGGACTGTCCACTCACCACTATGCGGTTAGGATCTGCTTGTACCTGTGCGAGAACATAAGAACATAAAAAAACAAGGAAGCTACAAGAGGCCGCGAGACCTACACGTGGTAGTTCCTGTAAAAGGGACGCGGGAAAATAAAGTCTGAATGATGAATAGTTTTACAATGATGAGGAGGACTACCAGGACTGAAAGGTGAAGGATCTATGGATTTCAAAAGAATTACCTAAGTTTTGTACCATGATTGTTCTGTTGCAGCATAGTTCCGGAGGTATAAGGGAGTAGTGGTACAGTATATGAAGAGAGTAGTGGTACAGTATATGAAGAGAGTAGTGGTACAATATATGAAGAGAGTAGTGGTACAATATATGAAGAGAGTAGTGGTATAATATATGAAGAGAGTAGTGGTATAATATATGAAGAGAGTAGTGGTACAATATATGAAGAGTGTAGTGGTATAATATATGAAGAGAGTAGTGGTACAATATATGAAGAGTGTAGTGGTATAATATATGAAGAGAGTAGTGGTATAATATATGAAGAGAGTAGTGGTATAATATATGAAGAGAGTAGTGGTATAATATATGAAGAGAGTAGTGGTATAATATATGAAGAGAGTAGTGGTACAATATATGAAGAGAGTAGTGGTACAGTATATGAAGAGAGTAGTGGTACAATATATGAAGAGAGTAGTGGTACAATATATGAAGAGAGTAGTGGTATAATATATGAAGAGAGTAGTGGTATAATATATGAAGAGAGTAGTGGTACAATATATGAAGAGAGTAGTGGTACAATATATGAAGAGAGTAGTGGTACAATATATGAAGAGAGTAGTGGTACAATATATGAAGAGTAGTGGTATAATATATGAAGAGAGTAGTGGTACAGTATATGAAGAGAGTAGTGGTACAATATATGAAGAGAGTAGTGGTACAATATATGAAGAGAGTAGTGGTACAATATATGAAGAGAGTAGTGGTACAGTATATGAAGAGAGTAGTGGTACAATATATGAAGAGAGTAGTGGTACAATATATGAAGAGAGTAGTGGTATAATATGAAGAGAGTAGTGGTATAATATATGAAGAGAGTAGTGGTACAATATATGAAGAGAGTAGTGGTATAATATATGAAGAGAGTAGTGGTATAATATATGAAGAGAGTAGTGGTACAATATATGAAGAGAGTAGTGGTACAATATATGAAGAGAGTAGTGGTACAATATATGAAGAGAGTAGTGGTACAATATATGAAGAGAGTAGTGGTATAATATATGAAGAGAGTAGTGGTACAGTATATGAAGAGAGTAGTGGTACAATATATGAAGAGAGTAGTGGTACAATATATGAAGAGTAGTGGTATAATATATGAAGAGAGTAGTGGTACAATATATGAAGAGTAGTGGTACAATATATGAAGAGAGTAGTGGTACAATATATGAAGAGTAGTGGTATAATATATGAAGAGTAGTGGTACAATATATGAAGAGAGTAGTGGCATAATATATGAAGAGTAGTGGTACAATATATGAAGAGAGTAGTGGCACAATATATGAAGAGAGTAGTGGTATAATATATGAAGAGAGTAGTGGTACAATATATGAAGAGTAGTGGTATAATATATGAAGAGAGTAGTGGTACAATATATGATGAGAGTAGTGGTATAATATATGAAGAGAGTAGTGGTATAATATATGAAGAGAGTAGTGGTACAGTATATGAAGAGAGTAGTGGTACAATATATGAAGAGAGTAGTGGTATAATATATGAAGAGTAGTGGTACAATATATGAAGAGTAGTGGTATAATATATGAAGAGAGTAGTGGTACAATATATGAAGAGAGTAGTGGTATAATATATGAAGAGAGTAGTGGTACAGTATATGAAGAGAGTAGTGGTACAGTATATGAAGAGAGTAGTGGTACAATATATGAAGAGTAGTGGTATAATATATGAAGAGAGTAGTGGTATAATATATGAAGAGAGTAGTGGTACAATATATGAAGAGTAATAAACATAATCTTCATATATTTAATTTCTTTGTGAAACAGACCTTGGCCACAAAGGGAGAGCCTTGCACGGGTTCCTTATTGAAGGAGATGTTGATGGAGTGATCGATGGCCTCCAGCGGCACAAAGGACACGGCAAACCTGCGGAGAACATTATTAAAACTTGATATTTAATGTTGTTGAATATTGTTGAAACTTATACGTCATAAATAAAAGAAGAAATCATGACACATACACACACTTTATATTTATTGAAATTGGAATGATTTTTTTTACTATCTATTTTATGTAATGTGTTATTCTAAGTTTTACTCCACCCCATATGTTTGTGAGGAGGCCTTATGTATGAGAAGAAAATGGGTTGTGTTGCAATGTCTAGAATATGTTGTTGCCACGAGTACCCACCTTGCCGAGCCCTGGGGGTGCACCTGCGTGGGAATGTTCCTGCCCGCGGCGCTGATGCTGATCTCCAGGTTACCTTCCCCGGCCTCTGATGCATCCACTACAAACACACATAACATTAGAACACCTTTAGAATAGGGCCAACCACCTGAGCCCTCATAAGAAATAAAATAGCCTGCAAGCACTATAGGCTCCAACAGAAAAAATAATCAAAGCAACAGTGGGATGGAATTCAACGTCAACTTTAACTCACCCACAAACTGCAGGCTCTTGCCGATGGCTCCCCGGGGCAGATGAGACACGCCTACCTTGGCAGCGTCGTACACCTTGCAGGTGAAGGGCGTGCCCGACACTGCCGACTCATTATAGTTGACGATGATGGTGTGGGCGCCGACCTCCACCGGCGTGAACTCCGCGATGAAGCCCGCCCGGACACTGCCTGACACTCGCACTGGCAGGGTGGTGTGGCTGGGGGCTGCGGAAGGGTCACAAGAATATAAGAACGTTAGAAAATAAGGAAGCTACAAGAGGCCGTGAAACCTATACGTGGTAGTCTCTGTTGCTTAATAGTCACACACCAAAAAAGTACGTATTTTGTAATCTGTCCACTGGTTTTTTTCTCTCTTATATTTTTGTGGGCGAGGACTCAAACCTTTGACTCATTACGTCTCAAAACTGGATGCATATTAATGACAAACTGGATGATAGTTACATACCAAAAAAAAATCTGTAACTTTCTATATTCATTGGAATCTTACGTCTCAAAACTCCACCTAAACGGAAAAGTTATCGTCGTCTTACTCCTGACGGTGACGGTGAGTTCTGCCGATCCTCCGCCGTCCACCGAGATGTTGAAGGCTGCCGGCTTGGACACTGGGATGAGCTCCAGGTGGCGAAGGGTGAGGCTCACGCGGGAGGTGTCCGCCACGCGACACACGAAGGGACACCCGCGCACCGTCTCACCATTGAACTGAGGATACGAGGGTTAAGGAGGGTTAGAGGGTAGAGCAGAGCATTTTTGAAGCAAATCTTACTGGGCGACATCCATGCTGTGTTTATGAATCTTCCAGTGGCACCAACAAAATGTCACTGCGCTAACAATCGACGGGTTATAGATGGCTCTACAAGATGATGTAGGCAATACTAGAAGAAATAGATGTAAATACAAATCATTATTTTTTATGCAGTAACAAGAATGTACTTCCGGATCTTGCACACACACAGACATGAGCCATTACATCCCAGAAGGATTTTATGAATAAATATTTTGTCGCCCAGTAGCTTAAAAATGTCCTTACTGGGCGACAGTTTTTCATCACTGGGAGACATTTTGGTCGCCCAGTTATCATGTAAAAAAATGCACTGGGGTAGAGGGTAGAGGGTAGGTAAGGTAGGGTATAGGTAGGGAGGGGTGAAGGGTAGGTAAGGTAGGGTATAGGTAAGGAGGGGTAGAGGGTAGGTAAGGTAGGGTATAAGTAAGGAGGGTAAAAGAGTGTTAAGGAGAGTTAGAGGGTAGGTAAGGTAGGGTATAATAAGGAGGGGTTAGAGGTAGGTAATGTAGGGTATAGGTAAGGAGGGTAAAAGAGGGTTGTGAGGCTTGCAGTGACTTGGAATATGAAAATAGGAGAAATCTTGAATACACTTCCAATTTTTATGAGAACGAAGATATAGGAGACAACAGAACGAGAAACTTAAAAGAAAATATAGGAGGATGACATGCATTCAAGGCTGCTTATAAAATCTGTCTATGTGTTTGTACAAGATATATATATAAAAGACAAGAGAGGAGTTCTACCTTGTTGTCTTATGAGGTTAGAAGGTCAATGATACGCTTCCAGTTATTCTTATGAGACCCAACAGCACGGAGATATAGGTAGATTCATGCATTCAAGGCTGCTTATAAAATCTATATCTATGTGTTTGTACCAGATACGTCAAAATTAAGGACAAGAGAGGAGTTGTAGCCTACCTTGATGTCGATGGTGTGGACCTTGGCGGTGTCTGGGGTGAAGGAGACGAGGCAGCGTCCTCCCCCCAACACCTGCACGTGGTTGGGCACCTCCCCGTCATTGATGCTGATCTCTAGCTGCCCCTCGCCAGCCTGTGACGCGTCCACTACGGGAGGGACACCACACAACAATTGTAATACAGTAAAACCTCTCGTATTCGGACCTCCCCCTTTTTTTTCTTCTTTTTTTTTGGGTGGGGGTCGAAATTCCCTAGCTTATATATAGATATACCTAGGATTTTTTTTTTTTTTTTTTTTTTTTATACATATCCCCCCATTATTCGGATCCTTGCATTACTCGGACCACTCCTTGGCCCAATTAGTCCGAATATGAGAGGGTTTACTGTATATACTCTATATACGAGTACTATCCTTGCCACACCTCCCCCATGTTACCCTCTGATCTCTGGTGCTAAAACTGTATGGATGTTTCCTTATGTTATGATCGTTTAGACTTTAGACTAACATGAAAATGGTAGTTTTTTTGTTTTCTTTTCCTTTTCTTGTTCTTCTATAATAAGTAGTAGATATTTTTTTTTTTTTTTTTTTTTTTTTTTTTTTTTTTATATATGTAAATGACTTTTTCCATACCATGCTTATGCATTTTTTTTTCCAAGGCCTCACATTTTAAAATCACATTATACACATAGAAATATATAAAAAAAAAAATTCTAAAAAACTTAAAAACAATGTCTTACTTAATTGATAACAAAAAAGACATAGAAAAAGCTAAACACACACACACAAAAAAACACATTAAAGCCGCGTCTCAGCACCCTAGAACACCCACCTCTGAACTGGCAGGGCTGTCCCACCACGCCGTTGGGCACGTCGGACACCCTGATGAGGCCCGCGTCGTAGGCCTTGGCGATGAAGGGTGAGCCCTGCACCTTCTGGCCCGCCACCGCCACGTCCACCACGTAGGAGCCCACCTCCGTGGTCACGAAGGCCACGCGGTACACGCTCTCGCCGCTCTCCGTCAGCTGGTAGGACACGGGGCGCTTGGCCGGACCTGAGGGGGGAGAAGCATTTTGTTTTAGTAGGTGAAGGTAAGGATGGGGACATAAACTAAACTGCGCGTGGCCTCGGTGCTCATCTCCGTCGCATAACTCTGATAATTATATTGATCAAGTAAAAAAAAGTGGAGGATATGAAAAATTTAACTGATCCAATAGCAGGTAAAAATAAAAAAAATCTAAATGAATACTACACACATATACACAAGCCTAGACTCTAGTAATTAACTTAATAATAATAAAAAGTGGAGAGGGTATGACAAAAAGTGGAGAGGGTATGACAAAAAGTGGAGAGGGTATGACAAAAAGTGGAGAGGGTATGACAAAAAGTGGAGAGGGTATGACAAAAAGTGGAGAGGGTATGACAAAAAGTGGAGAGGGTATGACAAAAAGTGGAGAGGGTATGACAAAAAGTGGAGAGGACATGAAAAAAGGGATTACAAGTTTTAATAATGGCTAAAATCGTTAAAAATCAATGGATGACTGATGACTTACTGACGATGTGCACTTGTATGTCTTCCTTGGACACGTTGGCTGCCGAGATGTCGAAGGCGGAGAGGTGGCCTGCGGGGAAGTGCTTGATGGTGTCCCCCAGCACGGCCACGCGCTGCCCGCTGCCCTCCATCACCTCCACGCTCCAAGGCGACCCTGAAACACAAGCAGGAAGGACGTGAAGTGACATGATAGACATAGAAACACAGACCATATAGACTCCAGACCATGCAGTTTTCAGGGTCCAAACAATAACTTAACTATAACTATAATATTTTTTTTATACGTGGTGTGTCCTTAGCCTATGTAAAATTAACGTAATACCACAGGGGAATTACGTGAAATATACAGGAAGGGGAGAGGGTGTTGGTGGAGAGGGGAGGTATTGGAGGGAGAGAAGAGGTGTTGGAGGGAGATAATAGATGTTGGGGGAGAGAAGAGGTGTTGAGGAGGAGAGGAGGAGGGAGTGAGAGGTGTTGGAGGGATGATACAAACGTTCCCTCATAGGGTGTGAGGGGGGAAGCGCTACAGGTGTGTTGGGGGAAGGACATAGAATTGCATAGAAAAACAGACCATACAGGCTTCAGGGTTCAAACTAGGTGGTGTGCCCAATTAAGAGTAACTTGAAAAAAAAACCGGAATACCAGTGGAATTACGTAAAATGACGGAATTGTATAGAAAAACAGACCAAATATTCCAGACTAAACAGACTATACAGGGTCCAAACTAGGTGGTGTGGACTGACTTTTGAGTTAACTTTAAAGAAAACGCAATAAATATCAACACATATCAAGGTAAAACGCGATGAGAGAAATGGAAGAGATGTCAAAATTAGTATGCTTTACGATATCCCAGCAATTATTACAGACGCATTAACCCCTACCCTTCCCCATCCTCCCCTACCCTTCCTCATCCTCCCTTACCTTTCCCCATCCTCCCCTACCCTTCCCCATCCTTCCCAACCCTTCCCCATCCTCCCCAACCCTTCCCCATCCTTCCCTACCCTTCCCCATCTCCCTACCCTTCCTCATCCTCCCTTACCTTTACCCCATCCTCCCCTACCCTTCCCATCCTTCCCAACCCTTCCCATCCTCCCCAACCCTTCCCCATCCTCCCCAACCCTTCCCCATCCTCCCCTACCCTTCCCCATCGTCCCCTACCTTTCCCCATCCTCCCCTACCTTTCCCTATCCTCCCCTACCTTTCCCTATCCTCCCCTACCTTTCCCTATCCTCCCCTACCCTTCCCCATCCTCCCCTACCCTTCCCCATCCTCCCCAACCATTAAGTGTTGAATAATGTAGCTATCTGTTTTATTCTGCGGTAAGAGTTGACAAGATAAAGAAGGGGTGAACAGAAACGAAATAATAATAATAATAAAAAAGAATCTCGCTTTTTGCCGTACCAAGAAAAATTTAGCTATACCCCACCAGAGGGAAGGAAGGAAACATCAGATGATGAGATAACTTTCCATTAATAAGAAACAAAACCCATACAAAAACCCTCCACATATATAAACCTCCAACAGGTAAATGCAAAAAGCCATTCCTCTCTTATTCCACACCCATAAAACTACGCCGTTCCATTACCGTAGATAACAGTAAAGTCGCCAGGACAACTTTTTTTTCTCTTTATAGACGTCTGGTGGCGTTAATACTTACATTTCTACATCCATGATTTCAGGAAAGTTAGAAGGGGCTATCTGGAGAGTCTGTGTCATTTTGTGTCTTCATCTGTGTCATATTATGGCTATAAATGAACAAATGACAAAAATATCTACAAAATGGCTACCAACAATAAAGTCGCCATCTAGTGTTTATTTACTGTGTCCTACCGCTGTCGTCGTCGCCCGAAAAAAAAACGAGTAGCGAAATTTGAAACCGTATATACTCGCAGATACAAAGCATAAAACAACGCTGAAACAGGGTAGATTATACAGTCATGATATAAACTACTGTGTATCATCTTCAGTGGCACATAAAAATCAGTAGTAATGCTATAATTCGTAATATATGGCGCCTGGCGACATGATTGCAGGTGGCGACTTTACTGTTATCTACATCTGTTTTATTCTGCGGTACGAGTTGACAAGATAAAAAAGGGGTGAACAGAAACGAAATAATAATAATAATAATAATAAAGAATCTCGCTTTTTGCCGTACCAAGAAAAATGTAGCTATACCCCACCAGAGGGAAGGAAGGAAACATATCAGAGGATGAGATAACTTCCCATTAACCCCTTGAGGCCCACAACGTAATTTCCATTGTAATTTGGGTACCATTAGACAATTTTAATGCATATAAGCATTATTTTATACATATGACCTGTTTAGTACCCTTGTCCACTAGATAGCTAATGTGGTATATTCAGTTACTTTTCGTAAATTTATGGCTAACAATAGACAATTTTATATAGCAAATGAAAGATCTGGGTGTGAAGGGGTTAATAAGAAACAAAACCCATACAAAAACCCTCCCCATATATAAACCTCCAACAGGTAAATACAAAAAGCCATTCCTCTCTTATTCCACACCCATAAAACTACGCCGTTCCATTACATCCATCATCATCGACTTTTATAAGGAATGATTTTTTAGAGGAACTACCACGTGTAGGTCTCACAGCCTCTTGTACCTAGCTTCCTTATTTCACATGTTATGACACAAATAGAACACAAAAAATAACCTCTTTCTGGCAACTAATGCAATAATACCACGGAAAATCCCCAACACATGACCAGTACAACACATAAACACTCTTATGGCAAGGAGGGTTAAGAAATAGAGTCCAGTCACGAAGGTTGTTGCGTCAGAGAGGAGTGGAGGCGGAGTGAGAGTGTGTGTGTGCGTGCGAGAGGAAGAGGCGGATTTGGTAAGAGCGCCTTGTTGATGCCCAAGTTTGAACGTCACAGGTTGGAGGGGGGAGATGTCGTGGGAGAGAGGAGCTGTTGGGGGAGGGGTGGTGTTGGGGGTGGTGAAGAGGTGTTGGAGGGAGAGAAGAGGTGTTGGAGGGAGATAATAGATGTTGGGGGAAGATAAGAGGTGTAGGAGGGAGGGAAGGGGAGGTGGTGTTGGGGGAGAGGGGAGGTGTTGGGGGAGGGGATGCTGCAGACTGGCCATATTGGGGTTAGACGAGGAGGGGTTGAAAGGAAGGCGGTGAAGGAAAGGGGGGGATGTTAGGATGTTGATGTGATGTGGGAGTGCAAAGGAGAGATAGGTAGAATGAATGGAATGTAAGGGAATTGAGAGAAACAAGGATTAAGAGAGAGAGAGAGAGAGAGAGAGAGAGAGAGAGAGAGAGAGAGAGAGAGAGAGAGAGAGAGAGAGAGAGAGGAGAGAGAGAGAGAGAGAGTTAAACGTGAAAAGAGAGTAGAGAATAAGGAGGAATTAGCAAGAAAATCGCGAGAGAGAGAGAGAGAAGAGAGAGAGGAGAGAGAAGAGGAGAGGAGAGAGAGAGAGAGAGATGAGAGATGAGAGAAGAGAGAGAGAGAAAGAGAGAGAGACGAAGAGAAACATTAAGAAACGAAGATAGAGGGGCGAGAAAGGCAAAAACAAGACTTGCTCCCACACTCGAAGAACCTACACACACAAACACACACACACACACACACACACACACACACACACACACACACACATACACACACGAAACCCACAGTATATATAGAGAGAGAGAAAGAAAAAAATAACTAACGGAGGCGGGATAATAAGTAAGTAAGTAAAAGGAGGTAAAAAAAAAGTTATGGAATGTCACAAGAAAAGCAAGAAAAAAGGCAGGAACAGTAACTAAAGTGACTTAGGATTAATAAGGATGGAAGAACAGGTGGTATGTACAGTAATGTATTAATGGGTGTGGAAGAACAGGTGTATAAAAGTAGGGCAGGTAAAGAAGGATGGTGCGCGCCCCTCCACCCAGGTGAGATGAGGTGCTGCCCAGGTGACGTCAGGAGGGCAGGTTGCCAATTAGGGGAGCAGGTAATGACTCATGCTTGCTTACTATCACCACCACCACTACTACTACCACCACCACTACTACTACCACCACCACCACTACTACTACTACTACTACCACCACTACTACTACTACTACCACCACCACCACTACTACTACTACTACTACTACTACCACCACCACTACTACTACCACCACTACCACTACTACTACTACTACCACCACCACTACTACTACTACTACCACCACTATACTACTACTACTATACTACTACCACCACCACACCACCACTACTACTACTACTACTACCACCACTATACTACTACTACTACTACCTACCACCACCACCACCACTACTACTACTACAACTATCACTGCTACTACTTCCACTACTATTACTACCACTACTACTACTACCACCATTACTACTACTACTAATACTACTTTACTACTATTACTACTTCTACTACTACTATAGACTACCACCACCAATACTACTACCACCACTACTACCACCATTACTACCACTACAGACTACCACCACCAATACTACTACCACTACTACACCATTACTACTACTACCACTACTACCACCATTACTACCACTACTACTACTACCGTTACCACCACGAGAGTTGCTTCTATATTCCCTCTGACATACTCCTACTTTTACTCTCCCCTCCCTTTCTCACTTAACCTCATTTCCATCTCTCCTCATTCATTTTCTTCCCTCCTACCCAACTCTCCCTCCCTTCATTCCTCTAAACCTCCTTCTCGCTTTCTCTCTGTTCTTTCTTCCTTCCTTCCCTTCTCTCCTTCCCTTCTTCTCTCTAAACATCCCCTACTCGCTTTCTCTGTTCTTTTCTACCCTCCTACCTTCTCTTATCCTCCTAACCTCTGTTCAGCCTTTCTCTCCTTCCCTCCTCTCTACTTCCCTCCTCTACCCGGAACTCACAACCTCATTCGTGCGTCGCAATACAGTTATCGGATCAAGAAAAACATGATATTCGTCCGTTAGTTTCCTGGGGGACGTGAGGCATAAATGTGGAAATGATTATATATTATTACACCTTAATGTTTACCTGACCAAACCTGGACAGGAATACATACAGGGTGATCCAGTGATATACATGCTTACGTGTATCAGACCACCACTACTACTACTACCACTACTACTACTACTACTACCACCACTACTACTATTACTATTACTACCATCACTATACTACTACTACCACCACCACCACTACTACTACTACTACTACTACTACAACTATCACTACTACTACTACCATTACTACTACTACTACCACCACTATACTACTACTACTACTACTACCACCACCACCACCACCACCACCACTACCACCACCACTACTACTATTACTACTACTATTACTACTACCTATATTGCTGTTGTTGTTTATTCTATTTTAGTTTATATCCTTTGGTTTTTTTTTGCTTCTGCGTATGTTTAAATGTAATATATGTAAATAAAGCAAATAATAAAACATATAGGCTACATATAGGTATAGGTTTAAGAGAAGACTAGTTAGGAAGAACTAAGAAAAGGATTGAGAATGTATGAATGTGTATGTATGATCATTATTATTGTTATTATTATTACTATTGTTATTATTCTCATGTATTTTAGGTGATTAAGTAATAGACATGGTTCTACAAGTGCCATTAAATTTCTCCTTGAATATCTCTCTCTCTATCTCTCTCTCTCTCTCTCTCTCTCTCTCTCTCTCTCTCTCTCTCTCTCTCTTTCTCTTTCTCTCTCTCTTGTTATCTGTAAAGCAAAATAGAAACGGGTAACATATCCCACCGCTGCCACCATTTAATGTTACCCCCTCTCTCTCTCTCTCTCTCTCTCTCTCTCTCTCTCTCTCTCTCTCTCTCTCTCTCTCTCTCTCTCTCACACACACACACACACACCACATACACAATGGCACCTTTGTTATGGCTGGTGACAATAACAACACACACTTAAGACATCTCTATGTTAACCACTCCCTTCCTTCGACCTTGCACCTGTCTCCCCATTCTTACCTCTTCGTCGGTACGTTATGCAAGTACTAACTGTGGCTCCTTATCATTATTACATCCACAAACAAACACGCTATTACTTAACAACAATGATCTGCCCTTTTTCCCCCCTAGACACACATTCGGAAAATTAGAAATATGAAAAATCTAGTGTGAACGTTCCAACTCCGCTATAAAGTAAGTAAATAGTAAGGAAGTTATAGTATATTACATATGAATCCCCCTCCTAAAGAAAATAAGAATGGTATGTGAAACGGTTTTGCCAAACAAACCATGGAAAAACAGGTTATTTTATTGTTTCGTCCATTATATATACTTTCCTTTACTTACTACCCTCCTACTCATAACGCCTCCCCTTCCTCCACCTAGCATCACACACACAGGTCGCGGGATTTGGGAAACGGAACATATCACTTCAAAACAATCATTTCCTTAACCCCTTGAGGCCCAGAACGTAATTTCCATTGTAATTTGACCACGATTAGATGATTTTTAATGAATATAAGCAATGTTTTTATAGCTATGACCTGTTTAGTATCGTTGTCCACTAGGTAATTTGGTATATTCAGTTACTTTCGTATTTTATGGCTAACAACAGACAATTTTTTTATGGCAAAGAAAAAATCTGGGTTTGAAGAGGTTAAGAGGAAGTGACATTCGTGAGGTGAAAGTAGTAGTAATAGTGGTAGTGCAATATCTCAATGCTCTCTAATGGCCTATGAACCCTTTGTACTGATGTCATGGAGGGAATTATAGTCGCCGCACGTTAAGCTGGCGAAAATGGGGCCCCTTCACTTCCCCCTTCCCAACGCACGGGATTGCCTGAGGTGTTGGGTGTTGGGTGAGACCGAGTACCAATAGACAGTTCTTAGTTACTTTGGGGTGGTAATGCCTTACTCCAGGTGCCGTCCTACAGCCCCAACACCCAACACCTCAGCCAATCCCGTGCGTTCGGAAAGAGGGAATTAATGGGCCCCATTTTCGCCAGCTTAACGTGCGGCAACTCTAGTGAAAACAGCTCAGTTCTTCCTTCAATACAGATCGCTTGGTGAAGAAAATGATTACAATTTAATCCCATTTACACCGCATAAAATGTGCAGAAATATATGGCGATTGCACAGAGGATAAAGGAGTCAGCGATGCGTTAAATGTTCTGACAATATTTTCAAAGGATTTATTCCCGAATTGAACCGTGATAGCAACAAAGGAAAGGAAGAACCGTGATAGCAACAAAGGAAAGGAAGAGGGAACTTTTTTTTTGCATATTACTTTTTTTCCTTGCATACGCTAAATGTACCGGAAATGCAACGGATGAGGAATGAAAAGGAACATTTAGGAAAACTTTTTGACACGCTATATGCTTTGGAGGAAATACGATAGAAGAAAATATAATATACAAAACCAAATTTTACAGAATGTTCACCTTTTCATCAAGTAATCCATGTTTGAAGGTGATAATAGATGACTTTATGAACAAAATGAGACGTATAAATATCTGAAATAAAAAATAAAAAAAACTAGACCAATAAGATCATACAGAAAATTGAGGGAAGAAGAAAACAAACAGGAAATAAAAAGAAAAGAGTGACACGTACAGAAAACACACAAAATTAAGGGAAGAAAAAAAAACCATACAGGAAATAATGAAAAAAAGGCAACAAAGAGAATACAGAAATTAAGGGAAGAAAAAAACAAGAAATAAAAAAATACAAATAAAAGAAAACAAAAAGGAAATAAAAAGAAAAAAGTGACACGTACAGAAAACACATAAAATTAAGGGAAGAAAAAAACATACTAGGACAAATGAAAAAAGGACAAAGACATACAGATGATCTATGGGAGAAAAAAACAAGAAATATAAAAAATACAAATAAAAGAATACAGACAATAAATGGAAGAAGAAGAAAAAAAAGAAGACAATACAGATAATTAAGGGAAGAAAGAATAATAGGCAGAGAAAGGCAGGGAATGTGACCTCGACGTGACCCCTGACCTGCGGGTGACTCACGTTCTCCCAGCACCGTTAGGCCGCGGGGGGGACCAGTGGCAGGAGGAGGAGGACGAGAGGGGAGCCGTAGAAGGAGGAGAGAGGGCTAGTGGGGAGAGTGGAGTGAGAAGAAAGGAGACTAGGAAGGGAAAACTAACATAAGAACATAAGAAAATAAGGAAGCTACAAGAGGCTACGAGACCTACACGTGGTAGTTCCTGTAAAGATAAGATACTTTGATCCTATCTAGACACTTTGCAAGTACCAACTACAAGGTTATTGACTATACAAAGCGCCACCACGCCAGGACGAACTTGGTAGAGGGGAGGGGACTCAGGGGAGGAGGTAGGGAGGTAAAGGGGAGGGATAGAGTGGAGGGAGGTAGGTAAAGGGAGGAGGGAAGGGGAGGAGGGACTAGGGGTAAAGGGGGGGTATGTGGAGGAGGAGGAGAAGGAGAGAGAAGCCAACTAGTTTTTCATCCGTCCAGTCATCGCAAACCCGGACACGCACTAGACAGACCTTCCACCTTACCCTTATTTCTGGTCAGTTTAATTAATTCCTGGTCTATTTTACTGTTTACTTTATAATTCTCTTTAACTTTGGTTTTATTTTTTTGCCTCCAATACGTAGAAAGTATAGTGGTAGAAGATGTCACCGTCTAATAGTCATATAGGTAACCCCGTTTGGCATAGTAGGGATGTTGCTGTCTGTTCTTCCTTTGCATTTGTATTCCTTTGTATGTCGTCTTAATTAAAGGAGGGGGTTCGGAGTAAAGGGAGGAGCAGTTATCTTGATATTACACACACATTATATCTCTCTCTCTCTCTCTCTCTCTCTCTCTCTCTCTCTCTTCTCTCTCTCGTCCTCGCATGCTTGGACTATAAACTATCTCATTTAACTATCCTTGAAGAGATATGCGAAGTGTTGCAACCTAACTATTTAGAATTCCGTTCCGCTGTATACGAGTTTTAACACTGTAATCAGCGTGACAGGATTTATTTAGGATCAGAAATGTGAATATGTGCAAGAAATCATACAAATTTCGCTTATATATAGTAGGAAATTAAAGGGATTAGAGTATGTGGATGGGAAAAACTGCGGCTTAGTACATTTTTACTGATAAGTATGTAGAAGGATGAGAAGGATGTGAAGGAGAAGGATTAGGAAGTACCGGTGTAGGAGTAACGACCTGATAACTAATTCAGGTCACCCCGCAATCCCTCAAATGAGACGGTGATTTAACTTTCCTGTTTATTAACCCCTTGAGACCCAGAACGTAATTTCCATTGTCATTTGGATACCATTAGACGAGTTTTAGTGACTATAAGTAATGTTTTATAGATATGACCTGTTTAGTACCCTTGTCCACTAACTAATTTGGTTTATTTCGTTACTTTTCGTGATTTTATGGCTAACAACAGACGATTTTTTATGACAAAGGAAAGATCTGGGCGTGAAGGGGTTAAGGGTTTGTTTTAATGCATCGTAGATTATCGTACTTGTTATGACCAGTCTCTCATTAGCCGCATCTACTATAACTGAAGCCGTATTTATATCTTCCTATCCTCGCTTCTTATGAATACTCTACGTTTTTGTTGTGTACATTTAGAATTATTTAGGGCTAGGCTATAATATATGTCTAGGCTATAGGTTAGGTTAGTTTATATATGTGTCCTATATGTGGTAAGTCAGCCCTCATGTGTGTTCTCGTAGGTGGGCTCTTGTGAATATTCTACGTTTCGTTCTTATAAATACACTAGCCGCAAAGCCGCCCTCCGGGCGGACTTTTTGGCTAGCTCCTGCGGAGGGCTATTGGTGGTGGGCCTTCGGCCCACCAAACACGGACTCTCCAGATAGCCCCTTCTAACTTTCCTGAAATCATGGATGTAGAAATGTATGTATTACCCCCACCCATTCACTCACCCATTACCCATCACCCCCCACCCATTCACTCACCCATTACCCATCACCCCCCACCCATTCACTCACCCATTACCCATCACCCCCCACCCATTCACTCACCCATTACCCATCACCCCCCACCTATTCCCTCACCCATCACCATCACCCCAACCCATCACCCCCCACCCATTCACCACCCATCACCCCACACCCATTACCCATCACCCCACCCATTCACTCACCCATTACCCATCACCTACATCAAGGTATCCTCAATTCTCGCAACCCACTTTTTTTTCGCAATTATCGCTAATAGGCTGCTAAAAAAAAAAAAAAGTGATCGGATCATCTCATAATTGGGCTTAAAACCTTCCCCTGGTCAACCCGGTTCCAAAAATGTGCCATATGAGGTGATTGCGCCACGGGGGGCGGAACCTATACCAGACACACACACACACACACACACAACAGACAGACAGACAGACACACTTTCGCTTATATTTACCATTACCCATCACCCCCCACCTATTCCCTCACCTCCCACCCATTCACTCACCCATTACCCCACACCCATTACCCATCACCCCACCCATTCACTCACCCATTACCCATCACCCTACATCAAGGTTTCCTCATTTCTCGCAACCCACTTTTTTTTTTACAATTATCGCTAATAGGCTGCTAAAAAAAAAAAAAAAAAAAAAGTGATCGAATCATCTCATAAGTGGGCTTATGACCTTCCCCTGGTCAACCCGGTTCCAAAAATGTGCCATATGAGGTGATTGCGCCACGGGGGGCGGAACCTATACCACACACACACACACACACACACACACACACACACACACACAGACAGACAGACAGACAGACAGACAGACACACTTTCGCTTATATTATTATAGAAGTAAATACTCCTCCTCCTCTTCCTCTTCCTCCTCCTCCTTTTCCTCCCCCTCCTCTTCTTCTTCCTCCTCCTCCTCCTCCTCCTTTTCCTCCCTCTCCTCTTCTTCTTCTTCTTCCTCTTCCTCCTCCTCCTCCTCCAACTCTTCCTAGTTAGTTTGTACTCTTACGTTCTGTTTTTTGTTACTTTGGACTATCTAGGTGTGGTAAGTCCGTTCTCTCGTGTGTCCTCGTATGTGGGTCGTGTGTCGAGACTTCCAGAGCAGGAAACGTGGTGTGGTTAATAAAGTGTTGCGGGACTGGGAGGGAGTGTCAGAAGGAGGAGTGTCAGAAGGTTAGGGTGGTGAGGCGACGACGGAGGTGAGGTGGTGGTGGTGGTGGTGGTGGTGGTGGTGACAGTCAATATAAAACAGTTAAAAACACATACACAATAAACATTCGAGACAATACAAAACACACAAAAACATCAACAAAATACCAAAGACATCGACAAACAATATATAACACACAAAAAACATCGAAAAACAAAACTAAACAACAACAACAACAAACCACAAGCCAGCATAACCAAACAAGAGAATTCCAGCAACTTTCCACACACACAAGCCAACGGAAATCGAAGACACCCGACCCCTAACATCCCTAATAACAATCAACCTGCCTGGGACACAAAACAACCCTCTTGACCTTTCTTGACCCTATGACCTACGCGTGATGACCCCCGTGAACCCAAAGTATACAAAGAACCATGTCTATGTGGTACTCTGCGTGAATCTACAACCAAAACACTTGACTTAACCTTGCGTGACCTGGGAGTTTGGTAGCGGCGTGACTCCCGTGACCTCGTGGTGTTGTGGCTCAGGGGGGGGAGGTTAGGTAAGGAGGGGGCTTATTAGGTACCTTTCTCCTCATCTATAGTGTCTGTTTCCTCACCTCAAGGGCACCGTCTGTATGCCTACCTGTGGTGTAATATTACTTTTCCTTCCTTCCTCCTCCTCCTCTTCCCCATCCTCCTCTTCCTTTTCCTCTTCCTCTTCCTCTTCCTCCTTCTCCTTCTCCTTCTTCTCCTCCTCCTCCTCCTCCTCCTCCTCCTCCTTTCCTCCTCCTCTTCCTCCTCCTCCTCTTCCTCCTCCTCCTCTTCCTCCTCCTTTTCCTCCTCCTCCTATTAGCTAATGAAGACGAGGCAAGGAATATAAAAGGAAATAGGAATAACGTCTCTTAAGGGGAGAGTCCGCCGTGAAAATATGAAGAAAAAAAATTTAATATACGAATTTGAGTTATTATATGGTCTATGGCAACACCCTATCCTTTGGCTTTCGAATGGTGGAATTTTTTTCAGTCGGACATTTTTTTAAATGCCCATAGCGAGGGGCATTTAAACTTTCAAAACTTGTAAAAAAAAAAAAAAAAATAATAATAATTTTGGGGTAATTTTCCCATATATGAAAACTAAGCCTTAAAAAAAAAACAGCAATCTTCAGGGTGAAGTTTGTTACCCAGGTAACAATTCTGGAACACAATTTTGGATATGAAAAGTGCAACCTGTTCACAACATTTTTTGAAACAAATGTATACATCCAAAAAGGACTAGAAAAGAGAGAAAAGAGAAGAATTACACCGAAGAAGACAATTAACAAGAAGAGGAAGACAGACAAAGGAATTCCAACCGAAAGCTATGCACCTGGTGAATTTTGCTGGAACCTTGCAACAATGAGGGGCGTGGCGCCCTGACACCCTCACCTTTAAGCGATTAATTAATACCTTTATAAGGGGGGACAAGGTGCAGATCCTTTTATGCATGCATTGATATGTGATTACTGATCCCATAAAATTCATATGAAAGTAGCATTGACAGTATAGTACCTTCACTGGAGCGCAGAAACTTTAGCAAAACTTCAAACGCGTTTTTCTCAAAACTAGTATAGAATGAACATAAAATTAATCTCTGCTTTTATTTTTGGCACGATTTTCACGAAACTTTAGGATACAAAATCAAATATCGTAGAAAAATCTGTTCTGATTTTTGTTTTGTTTTAGTCTTAGTTTTGGTATATGGGAAAATTATCCTTAAAATTTTCATTTTTTTTATTATTTTTTTTAACAATTAAAAAAAAAAATTCGAAAACAATTTTCAAAATATTCTCAGAACAAATTGTTAGAATAACAATGAATTATCGTATGCTCATGTCACAAGGAAATCGGTCAGAAAATGGCTGAAAAGATGCAATTCAAAATTTCATCAAAAACCGACAAAAATAGGTTCTTTAATTTTTTCAAATTTTTCCTTTCATCTGATCATCTTGAAATGTTCATGCGATAACAAGGGTACTAATATACACAACATATAAACTATTCATGACCGTAGATGCAATTTAAAATTCACGGCGGACTCTCCCCTTAAGATGCCTGATAAATAATACATTTTATTTAACTAACTGTAAGGTAATGATTGGTTTGAAGTGCTGTGATCTGTTTCTGTTCCTCCTCCTCCTCCTCCTCCTCCTCCAACTCTTCCTATTAGCTAATGATGACGAGGCAAGAAATAACAGGAATAGGAGTAACGTCTCTTAATTAAGATGGCTAATAACTGATACATTTTAATCTAACTAACTGCAAAGGAGTATTGTTTAGAAATTATATGTTTCGTGCTTCGTTCCTTCCTCCTCTTCCTTTTAGCTATTGGGAACAAGGCAAGGAATATAAAAGAAGCAGGAGTCACGTCTTTTGAGATATCTAATAATTAATACATTTTAATCTGACTGACTGTTAACCCTTCACGCCCAGATCTTTCCTTTGTTATAAAAAAATGTACGCCCAGATCTTTCCTTTGTTATAAAAAAATGTACGCCCAGATCTTTCCTTTGTTATAAAAAAATGTATGTTGTTGAGCCATAAAATTACGAAAAGTGACTGAATATACCAAATTATCTAGTGGACAAGGATACTAAACAGGTCATATCTATTAAAATATTGCTTATAGTCACTAAAAATCGTCTTATGGTACCCAACTTACAATGGAAATTACGTTCTGGGTCTCAAGGGGTTAAGCGTGACTCAATCCTGCAGGCACAGTTAAAGGTTAAAGTTTTTTATCTTTTTTTTTCTGTAAGAGATGTAAATAAACTTAACTAATTAACTAAAGTAAAAGGTCGAGGTTTTGTGGTATAACTTTAGGCAACAATGACGAAACTTAGGATGTTCTTATGATATGCTTTATGACTTATGACTCTTAGTGGTTTGTGTGATACGACATCAACAACGAGATTTTTTATTTTATTTTAATTTTTTATATTTAGATATGTGTTTCGATATATTTTTTAAAGGTATGTGACTGTCTTTCTAATTTAAACTAATGGTTGGGTTCAGTTTGTGATATATAATTATTCTGCTCCTCAAATAATAAACCTTTCGTTCTTTAGTTTATTGACTGGGTGTGATTAGTTTAGTAGAGTTATCAGATATATGTTTACAATTTTTTTTTCACAACTCTTGCAGAAAAAAAATCGCTACCTAAACAGACCCGCATAGTCTAAGAACAGCGTCAACATAACAACAACAAAATAAATGAAGGTCCTCATATATTACAGTGACACCGTTTATTTTAATTAGAGACAATATTCCACAGTATTAATTCTTGAAACCCGAAAAAAGAAAACAAAAGAAACTGGAACTAACA
>JACEEZ010025617.1:412033-454533 GCA_016584305.1 Chionoecetes opilio | reverse complement strand
AATTCTTGATATTACAGGACCCAATATATACATTTAATCAAGTGTTACCCGTGTTTCTGCATTCAGGGATGAAATACTATCGTTAGCTTGATCAGTTAGGTTAAGTTAGGTGCCATTGTCCAGGTTAGGTTAACATTTCAACGTCGACGAGAGTTCTAGTTTGTTGTTTCGGCGAGAATTCCTATCGGCGACAGTTCCATAAACATCCTACACTACCCCTTGAGCCCCTTCCTTCCAGCCTTTCTATGTATGACACCTGTGTGTGTGTGTGTGTGTGTATGTTTATTTAGTTGTATGCACATGAAACGCTACGTGAAGCATAGAATAGTTAATGAAACGCTACCTGAAGCATAGAATAGTTAATGAAACGTTATCTGAAGCATAGAATAGTTAATGAAACGCTACCTGAAGCATAGAATAGTTAATGAAACTCTACGTGAAGCATAGAATAGTTAATGAAACGCTACCTGAAGCATAGAATAGTTAATGAAACGCTACCTGAAGCATAGAATAGTTAATGAAACGCTACGTGAAGCATAGAATAGTTAATGAAACGCTACCTGAAGCATAGAATAGTTAATGAAACTCTACCTGAAGCATAGAATAGTTAATGAAACGCTACCTGAAGCATAGAATAGTTAATGAAACACTACCTGAAGCATAGAATAGTTAATGAAACTACCTGAAGCATAGAATAGGTAATGAAACTACCTGAAGCATAGAATAGTTAATGAAACGCTACCTGAAGCATTGAATAGTTAATGAAACGCTACCTGCAGCATAGAATAGTTAATGAAACTACCTGAAGCATAGAATAGTTAATGAAACGCTACCTGAAGCATTGAATAGTTAATGAAACGCTACCTGAAGCATAGAATAGTTAATGAAACGCTACCTGCAGCATAGAATAGTTAATGAAACTACCTGAAGCATAGAATAGTTAATGAAACGCTACCTGAAGCATTGAATAGTTAATGAAACGCTACCTGCAGCATAGAATAGGTAATGAAACTACCTGAAGCATAGAATAGTTAATGAAACGCTACCTGAAGCATTGAATAGTTAATGAAACGCTACCTGCAGCATAGAATAGTTAATGAAACTCTATCTGAAGCATATAATAGTTAATGAAACTCTACCTGAAGCATAGAATAGTTAATGAAACGCTACCTGAAGCATATAATAGTTAATGAAACGCTACCTGAAGCATAGAATAGTTAATGAAACTCTACCTGAAGCATAGAATAGTTGATGAAACGCTACCTGAAGCATAGAATAGTTGATGAAACGCTACCTGAAACATTGAATAAGTAATGAAACTATGCCTGAAAAATATTGTAGGATCTCTGAGCTATATTCGTATGGTCCTGTCTTCGTATATATCTATCTATCTATAGTCTATTTTTTTTAATAAGGCAAAAAATCCTACCCTCTTGCTGCTTACTGACTGATATTTGATGCCAGGAGAAGGGAATACTACGTTTTTTCTTAATGGCAGCTGTATTCTATCATAGTTAACCCTATTATCAGGTAAACACAGGCATCATTTTAAGCATGAGACCTTGAGATAGCATGGAATTTTTGCCTTGTTAAAAAAAATAGACTAGTTTTTCCTTGTTTTTAGGTGTATTGCCTTACAAAATGCTACACACACACACTATAACTTATATAGATAATAGCAACGATGGTTCTGTTTAGTATGAAATGACAGTAATTATTCATCATTTAACATGGATTACTGAATTACTGACATAGCGTAGAGAAAAAAAAAACTGCTGCATGAAAGAGAGAGAGAAGAGATATGATACTCAGGAAATTCGTCTAGGTAAATATTCGACAATTCATCATTATGGAGAGAGAAGAGAGAGAGAGAGAAGAGAGAGAGAGAGAGAGAGAGAGAGAGAGAGAGAGAGAGAGAGAGAGAGAGAGAGAGAGAGAGAGAGAGAGAGAGAGAGAGAGAGAGAGAGAGAGAGAGAGAGAGAGAGAGAGAGAGAGAGAGAGAGCAATAATCCATGAGTGATATTGATCTGAACGGAGAATTATAAGGAGAAACTTTTGCCAGCCGCCCCACCGAATAGCTTTCACCCCAGTCTGTGGCCCTGTGGGAAGCCGGCGACACCTTAATAAAGTGTGTGTGTGTGTGTGTGTGTGTGGTGGTGTGTTGTGTGTGTGTGTGTGTGTGTGTGTGTGTTGTGTATTTACCTAGTTGTTAACATACAGGAAAAGAACTATGCTCGTACTGTCCCGTCTCCAATCTACTATTATCCAGTTTGCCTTTGAAGTGTGTGGTGTGTGTGTGTTGTGTGTGTGTGTTGTGTGTGTGTGTGTGTGTGGTGTGTGTGTGTGTGTGTGTGTATTTACCTATAGTTGTGATATACGAGGAATGAATTACACTCGTGGGGTCGCGTCTCCTGGTCTCATTTCGTCAATCTTCTTAGCTTTAAAAATATGAATACTTTTGGCGTCTATAATTTCACTGTCCAGGCTATTCCACATATCAATGCACCGATGGGGAAAACTGTACTTCTTGATGTGTGTGTGTGTGTGTGTGTGTGTGTGTGTGTGTGTGTGTGTGTGTGTGTGTGTGTGTGTGTGTGTGTGTGTGTGCCTGGCGGTGATGGTGGCGGCGACATGTATAATGTATAATAATAATTGTTCACGAGTTTCTCTTTCGCTGTGAAGGATGAATGTTATAATTGTTGGATGGTAAAAAAAAATGAATACCAAGCAAGGAAGAAAGGTGCTCCATTCTCCTTCTTGTTATTGTTTTTCTTGTTTGTTATTGTTTGGTACTTCGCTTTACTTTTTTTTTTTTTAGTTTCATATTTTTTTTGTTACTTTACTGTTTCATATTTTTATTGTTACTTTAATGTTTCATATTTTTATAGTTACTTTATTGTTTCATATTTTTATTGTTACTTAACAGTTTCATATTTTCATTGTTACTTTACAGTTTCATATTTTCATTGTTACTTAAGTTTCATATTTTCATTGTTACTTAAGTTTCATATTTTCATTGTTACTTTACAGTTTCATATTTTTATTGTTACTTTACTGTTTCATATTTTTATTGTTACTTTACTGTTTCATATTTTTATTGTTACTTCAGTTTCATATTTTTATTGTTACTTTACTGTTTCATATTTTTATTGTTACTTTACTGTTTCATATTTTTATTGTTACTTTACTGTTTCATATTTTTATTGTTACTTTACTGTTTCATATTTTTATTGTTACTTTACTGTTTCATATTTTTATTGTTACTTTAATGTTTCATATTTTTATTGTTACTTTAACGTTTCATATTTTTATTGTTACTTTACTGTTTCATATTTTTATTGTTACTTTACTGTTTCATATTTTCATTGTTACTTTACTGTTTCATATTTTTATTGTTACTTTACTGTTTCATATTTTTATTGTTACTTTACTTTCTTCTTCTTATTGTTACTTTACTGTTTCATATTTTTATTGTTACTTTACTGTTTCATATTTTTATTGTTACTTTAATGTTTCATATTTTTATTGTTACTTTACTGTTTCATATTTTTATTGTTACTTTAATGTTTCATATTTTTATTGTTACTTTAATGTTTCATATTTTTATTGTTACTTTAATGTTTCATATTTTTATTGTTACTTTACTGTTTCATATTTTTATTGTTACTTTACTGTTTCATATTTTTATTGTTACTTTACTGTTTCATATTTTCATTGTTACTTTACTTTCTTCTTCTTATTGTTACTTTACTGTTTCATATTTTATTGTTACTTTAATGTTTCATATTTTCATTCTTACTTTACTGTTTCATTGTTATTGTTATTTTTCTTTTATTGTTACTTCACTTTACTTTTCATTGTTACATTCATTTTACATTTTTTTTGTTACTTTACTGTTTCTTATTATTATTGTTATTTTACTGTTTCATTGTTATTATTGTAGTGACCTTTAAAAAAAATAAAAAATAAAAAAAAAATAGCAAAGGAATCTCAAACAACACGATCTCTTTGTTTATCCCATTACTCTCTCTCTCTCTCTCTCTCTCTCTCTCTCTCTCTCTCTCTCTCTCTCTCGACAATTCAGATAAAATAGCAAAGCAATCTTAAACATGATTTTTTCTATTGCTTATCCTCTCTCTCTCTCTCTCTCTCTCTCTCTCTCTCTCTCTCTCAATTCAGAAATAGCAAAGCAATCTAACATGTTTTCTATTGCTTATCCTCTCTCTCTCTCTCTCTCTCTCTCTCTCTCTCTCTCTCTCTCTCTCTCTCAATTAGCATTACTTAAGTGTCGTTGCATCTTTTACTTTCACCGCCTGCCAAATGTCTTCCTTAAAGCAACAGTCGTGTTAACAAAACCTCAGAAGCCTCATCTCATGGTTGGCTGCAGGAGGAGGAGGAGGAGGAGGAGGAGGAGGAGGAGGAGGAAGAGGAGGAGGAGGGAATAGTATGAAGGAAGAGGAGGAAGGAGAAAGGAAGAAGACAGTATGAAGGAGGAGGTAGGAGGAAGGAGGATGGAGGAGGAGGAGAGGAGATGAGGAGGAGGAGGAGAGATGAAGGAGGAGGAGGAGGAGGAGGAGGAGGAGGAGGAGGAGGAGGAGGAGGAGGAGGAGGAGCAGCAGGCTTTAAGGTCACAGACATGTTACTTATGAGTGTTGCAGACGAGGATGGGTCTTGCAACATACAGACACATGTATGCAGTAACACACGTAAGACATAAGTACATAAGAACATAAGAAAATAAGGAAGCTACAGGAGGCCGTGAGACCTACACAAGGTAGTTCCTGTTACTTAAACACTACCTACATCCACCATTCATCCCCATCCATGAATTTATCTAGCCTCCTTTTAAAGCTCTCTAATGACTTCGCACTAACTACCTGTCTACTGAGTCCATTCCAATCATTTACCACCCTATTTGTGAACAAGTTTTTCCCTATTTCTTTTTTAAATCTACGCTTTTCCAGTTTGAATCCGTTACTTCTTGTTCTACCCTGCTTACTAGCCGTAAGAACTTTTCCTACCTCTCCTGTATTATATCCCTTTATTGTCATATTGAAAATTTCTATCAGATCGCACCTTACTCTGCGTCTCTCGAGTGAGTGTCTTACGAAGAATTTCGTCTTACGAAGAATTTTGTCTAACGAAGAATTTCGTCTTACGAAGAATTTTGTCTAACGAAGAATTTCGTCTTACGAAGAATTTCGTCTAACTAAGAATTTTGTCTTACAAAGAATTTCGTCTAACAAAGAATTTCGTCTAACAAAGAATTTCGTCTAACAAAGAATTTTGTCTAACAAAGAATTTCGTCTAACAAAAATTTGTCTAACGAAGAATTTTGTCTAACAAAGAATTTCGTCTTACGAAGAATTTCGTCTTTCGAAGAATTTTAAGACGAAGACTTTCGTCTTACGAAGAATTTCGTCTTTTGAAGAATTTCAAGACGAAGAATTTTGTCTTACAAAGAATTTCAAGACAGAATTTCGTCTTTTGAAGAATTTCAAGACAAAGAATTTCGTCTTTTGAAGAATATCGTCTTACAAAGAATTTCAAGACAAAGAATTTCGTCTTGAAGAATTTCAAGACAAAGAATTTCGTCTTATGAAGAATTTCAAGACAAAGAATTTCGTCTTACGAAGAATTTCATGACAAAGAATTTCGTTTTATGAAGAATTTCAAGACAAAGAATTTCGTCTTACGAAGAATTTCATGACAAAGAATTTCGTCTAAAGAATAATTTCGTCTAACAAAGAATTTCGTCTAAGGAATCATTTTGTCTAACAAAGAATTTTGTCTAACGAAGAATTTTGTCTAACAAAGATTTGTCTAACGAAAAATTTCGTCTCACGAAGAATTTCGTCTTACGAAGACTTTAGTCTTGCGAAGACTTTCGTCTTGCGAAGACTTTCGTCTTGCGAAGACTTTCGTCTTGCGAAGACTTTCGTCTTGCGAAAATTTTTGTCTTGCGAAGAATTTCGTCTTACGAAGAATTTCATCTTGCGAATAATTTCGCCTTACGAATAATTTCGTCTTACGAATAATTTCGCCTTACGAAGAATTTTGTCTTATGAAGAATTTCGCCTTACGAAGAATTTTGTCTTACGAAGAATTTCGCCTTACGAAGAATTTCGCCTTACGAAGAATTTCGCCTTACGAAGAATTTCGTCTTACGAAGAATTTAGTCTCACGAAGAATTTAGTCTCACGAAGAATTTAGTCTCACGAAGAATTTAGTCTCACGAAGAATTTAGTCTTACAAAGAATTTCAAGACACACGCAATACATGGACCATACGACACACTACTACAACACAACACACAAGTCTCTCCACTACGCTATCATGCACCAAAAATCAAAGCGTGTACTCACCGGGCACCTTTTCTCCATTGAATCGCATCTCCACCACGTGTCTGATGGCGGAGTGAGGCACGAAGGAGGCCAAGAAGCGCTGCTGGCCCAGGTTCTTCACGTAGGAGGTGACGTGACCCCCGTTGACCAGGATCTCTAAGTTGCCTGACCCTGCCGTCGATCCGTCAACTGGCGACACACACACACACATCAAGGTATTAGGAGATTAATTTAAGGAAGAATGCTTAGTGGTGTTATTGGTGGTGGTAGTGAGGAGATTGAGGTGGTAAGGGAGGAATAGCTGATGGTGTTGATGATGGTTGTAAGCTGGTTGATGGTTGTTATGTATTAGAAGAGAGCAAGGAATGTGTGCCTTGCCTCTAGGTGTTCTATACCTAATCATCTTTGTTATTTTTCATTCTATATAAAAAAGTAAATACATAAATAAATGAGTAATAATAATAGTACTTAAATGGTTATAAACTTATAATAGTAATGGACACTTACTCTCAAACTCCACAGGTCTGCCCACCACCCCGTTAGGAATGGTGCCCACACGTAGCTCCTGCGAGTCATACACGTAGCACCTGTACACACACACACACACACACACACACACACACACACACACACGCACACACACACACGGGAAAAAAAAGAAGTAAAAACAGTTGCAAAAAAATAATAATAATAATAACAACTAAACAAAATAGTAATACCAAGGACGTAAGTAACTAATATACAAGAGAACTTACTACTGCTATTACTACTTACAAGAGAACACTACTACTACTGACTACTTGTAATTAGTCAGTGAAAGGAAGAATGCAAAATTATAAAAAGTATATACTAGTACATTAAGTGAGCCATTATAGTCAATACAACTGATATAATAATAGTTTTTAACATGTACATTTTAGCTAATTCTAATAATATGCAAGATCAATAATTGAACTGGAGGAGGAGGAGGAGGAGGAGGAGGAGGAGGAGGAGGAGGAGGAGGAGGAGGAGGAGGAGGAGGAGGAGGAGGAGGAGGAGGAGGAGGAGGAGGAAGAAAGTGAAAGAGAAAGAGGAGTGAGAGAAAGAGGAAGAAAATGAGGAAGAGGAAGATAAAAGAAAATGAGACGGGAGGAGGAAGAAAACGAGAAAGAGAAGGAGGAGAAGAGCAGGAGGAGGAAGAGAAAGAAAGAGAAGAGGAGGAAGAGAAGAAAAGAGGAGAGGAGAAAGAGAAGAAAAAGAGGAAGAGGAGGAAGAGAAAGAAAGAGGAAGAGGAGGAAGAGAAAGAAAAGAGGAAGAGGAGGAAGAGAAAGAAAAGAGGAAGAGAGGAGGAAAGAAAGAGAGAAAGAGGAGAGAGGAGGAAGAGAAAGAAAAGAGGAAGAGGAGGAAAGAGAAAGAAAAGAGGAAGAGGAGGAAGAGAAAGAAAAGAGGAAGAGGAGGAAGAGAAAGAAAAGAGGAAGAGGAGGAAGAGAAAGAAAAGAGGAAGAGAAAGAAAAGAGGAAGAGGAGGAAGAGAAAGAAAAGAGGAAGAGGAGGAAGAGAAAGAAAAGAGGAAGAGAAAGAAAAGAGGAAGAGGAGGAAGAGGAAGAAGAGGAAGAGGAGAGAAGAAAAGAAAGAGAGGAAGAGGAGGAAGAGAAAGAAAAGAGAAGGAGGAAGAGAAAGAAGAGGAAGAGGAGGAGAGAAAGAAAAGAGGAAGGAGGAGGAAGAGAAAGAAAAGAGGAAGAGGAGGAAGAGAAAGAGAAGAGGAAGAGGGAGAGGAAGAGAAAGAGGAAAGGAGGAAGAAAGGAAGAGAGAAGAGAAAGAAAGAGGAAAGAGAAAAGAAAAGAGGAAGAGGAGGAAGAGAAAGAAAAGAGAAGAGAAAGAAAGAAAAGGAAGAGGAGGAAGAGAAAAGAGAAGAGGGAAGGAAGAGAGGAAGAGAAAGAAAAGAGGAAGAGGAGGAAAGAGAAAAGAAAAGAGGAAGAGGAGGAAGAGAAAAAGAGGAAGAGGAGAAGAGAAAGAAAAGAGGAAGAGGAGGAAGAGAAAGAAAAGAGGAAAGAGAGAGGAAGAGAAAGAAAAGAGGAAGAGGAGAAGAGAAAAGAAGAGGAAGAGGAGAAGAAAGAGGAAAGAAAAAGGAGGGGAAGAGAAGAGGAGAAAAGAAAGGAAGAGGAGGAAGAGAAAGAAAAGAGGAAGAGGAGAGAAGAGAAAGAAAAGAGGAAGAGGAGGAAGAGGAGGAAGAGAAAGAGAAGGAATTGAATAAGAAAGCCATACCAAAAATATGTGATGAAAAAGAAAAGAAAAAAAAAAAATCTAACAAGAACAAATACCAGCGGAAGGATCACACAGGCAGCACGAGGGATGAGGACTCACCTGAAGGGGCTGCCGGGCACCTTGGCACCCCCCACCTGCACCTCCACCAGGTACTCCCCCACCTCCAGGGGCGTGAATCCCGCCACTACATCCCCGCCGCTCGAGTCGTCCGTCCACACTGGTACGGGGCGCCGGCCGGGACCTGGGAGGGATGGTGGACACTACTATAATTGCCGCACGTTGAGGGGGTGAAAATGGGGCCCCTTCACTCCCCTTCACTTTCTTTGATGGTATGATCTTATACACATACACATCAGTGCATTTTCTAACATCATAACTGGGCGACCAAAATGTCTCCCAGTGATGGAAAACTGTCGCCCAGTAAGAACAATTTTCATCTACTGGGCGACAAGATATTTGTTCATAAAATCCTTCCTGGATACAATGGTTCATCATATCTGTGTGTGTTAGATCCAGAAGTGCACTCTTATTACTGCATAGGATCTTTATTTATACACAACATACAAAAGGGTGAAGTTGATGTATCCAAAAAACTATATTTTAACAGGTAGGCCTTTACCTTTCTGGCTATCCAAAGAATGTCGCCCAGTAAGATTTGCTTAAAAAATGCACTGATACACATACATAAATTCCATATTGATAGCATGAGATACATATACAAGGCACACAGACACATACACACAAGCATGCACACAAAAAAGCTACATCCTACCCTCAAAAGTGTGTGTAGAGTAGGGAAATAATGTAGAAACAAAATAAATTCTGAAGGCAAATTGATACCCACACAGATCACACCGGGATCCCACATGAGACAGACACACATGATGCAGGAAGACGGGAGTGAGTCAGGTCCAGGAGAGAAGGTGTAGATGAATCAAGTTGTCAATGCCCCTTGATCAACAGCACTTTCAAAGAGGGTCACACCAGCACATTCCATAAGGCTGTCCTGTGTTGTCTGTCATTCTGTTTTTGTCACTTACTAAACTGGTAGCGGTTGGAATCTGCTTCTTCCCATAGTGGTGGCACTAGAAACCTATCCCAAATTATTTAACAATACAGTAAAACCTCTCATATTCGGACTAATTGGGCCAAGGAGTGGTCCGAGTAATGCAAGGATCCGAATAATGGAGGGATTATATGGGGGGGATATGAAAAAAAAAAAAAAAAAAAAAAAATCTAGGTGTATATATATATAGCTAGGAAATTTCGACCCCTAAAAAAAAAAAAAAAAAATAAAGAAGTCCGAATAATGTCAAAGTCCGAATAATGCAGGATCCGAATACGAGAGGTTTTACTGTATACATAATTATGAAAAGAACCAAACTGAGTTACGAATCTACATAAGTATACATATATAAGTAATGAATCACTGAGCCCATTTCGTTCAGATGCACTTACCACCTACTTCGTTTATACCACCATGCATACTCCTCCTATTGCCAAGCTATTTTGTATAACTGCATTTTCTTTGGATTAATAAGCTTAAGCCGAATACACAATCACTTCCTCTTACGTTTTCCCTAAAATCAATGATTCCTATCTTTGAGAAAACGTGGATCCTCGCATGTAAGTCAGAGTGCATATTTTACATTAGAACATAATAACATAAGTAAATAAGGAGCTACAAGAGGCCGTGAGACCTACACGAGGCAGTTCCCGTATTAGGAAAATAAGTTAATGCACCCATGTGGCAGGGGGGCACCCAGGATTTTTTTCGGGGGGGACCAGAATTGTTTTTTCGCCACCCAGTCTGGTAAAGCCGCCAGATTTCTCGCTAGCCTTTGAATGGCACATTTTTCCGCCATCAGCTGATTCCCTTTTCAGGCCATAGTTCGTATTTCTGCTACTGAAGCAATATTTTGGTAGTGTAAGATGCTTGTCCAAGGCATTGACCCCTTCACGCCCAGATCTTTCCTTTGCTATATAAAATTGTCTCTTGTTAGCCATAAAATTACGAAAACTAACTTAATATATTAAATTAGCTAGTGGACAAGGGTATGAAACAGGTCATATCTATAGAACATGGCACATATTCACTAAATATCGTCTAATGGTACCCAAATTACAATCAAAATTACGTTCTGGGTCTCAAGGGGTTAAGTGAAGCAAATGTGCACCCAAATCAAGGTATAGGTACACGCAGGCAGGTGACGCAGGCAATTTGCTAGAACCTGTAATAATTTTCTATAACCGACTGTTATTATAGTGTATCCTGATTTCTCACAAGGAAGGAAATTTTGGGGGGTTATGGCCCCCTTATCCCTTCCCCCTGGATGCACCACTGCCATGTAGCACCAAACATCAACCCAATGCAGCCCCCAAGCCCCTCCCTGCCGCCCACCCAAGCCCCTCCCTGCCGCCCACCCAAGCCCCTCCCTGCCGCCCACCCAAGCCCCTCCCTGCCGCCCATCCAAGCCCCTCCCTGCCGCCCACCCAAGCCCCTCCCTGCCGCCCATCCAAGCCCCTCCCTGCCGCCCACCCAAGCCCCTCCCTGCCGCCCACCCAAGCCCCTCCCTGCCGCCCATCCAAGCCCCTCCCTGCCGCCCACCCAAGCCCCTCCCTGCCGCCCACCCAAGCCCCTCCCTGCCGCCCATCCAAGCCCCTCCCTGCCGCCCACCCAAGCCCCTCCCTGCCGCCCACCCAAGCCCCTTCCTGCCGCCCACCCAAGCCCCTTCCTGCCGCCCACCCAAGCCCCTCCCTGCCGCCCACCCAAGCCCCTCCCTGCCGCCCACCCAAGCCCCTCCCTGCCGCCCATCCAAGCCCCTCCCTGCCACCCACCCAAGCCCCTCCCTGCCGCCCATCCAAGCCCCTCCCTGCCGCCCACCCAAGCCCCTCCCTGCCGCCCACCCAAGCCCCTCCCTGCCACCCATCCAAGCCCCTCCCTGCCGCCCACCCAAGCCCCTTCCTGCCGCCCACCCAAGCCCCTCCCTGCCGCCCACCCAAGCCCCTCCCTGCCGCCCATCCAAGCCCCTCCCTGCCACCCACCCAAGCCCCTCCCTGCCGCCCATCCAAGCCCCTCCCTGCCGCCCACCCAAGCCCCTCCCTGCCGCCCACCAAGCCCTCCCTGCCGCCACCCAAGCCCCTCCCTGCCGCCCACCCAAGCCCCTCCCTGCCGCCCACCCAAGCCCCTCCCTGCAACCCCCAAGCCCCTCCCTGCCGCCCACCCAAGCCCCTCCCTGCCGCCCATCCAAGCCCCTCCCTGCCGCCCATCCAAGCCCCTCCCTGCCGCCCATCCAAGCCCCTCCCTGCCGCCCACCCAAGCCCCTCCCTGCCGCCCAGCCAAGCCCCTCCCTGCCGCCCAGCCAAGCCCTCCCTGCCGCCCACCCAAGCCCCTCCCTGCCGCCCACCCAAGCCCCTCCCTGCCGCCCACCCAAGCCCCTCCCTGCCGCCCACCCAAGCCCCTCCCTGCCGCCCACCCAAGCCCCTCCCTGCCGCCCACCCAAGCCCCTCCCTGCCGCCCACCCAAGCCCCTCCCTGCCGCCCACCCAAGCCCCTCCCTGCCGCCCCCCAAGCCCCACCCTGCCGCCCACCCAAGCCCCTCCCTGCCGCCCACCCAAGCCCCTCCCTGCCGCCCACCCAAGCCCCTCCCTGCCGCCCACCCAAGCCCCTCCCTGCCGCCCACCCAAGCCCCTCCCTGCCGCCCACCCAAGCCCCTCCCTGCCGCCCACCTAAGCCCCTCTCTGCCGCCCATCCAAGCCCCTTCCTGCCGCCCACCCAAGCCCTTCCCTGCCGCCCACCCAAGCCCCTCCCTGCCGCCCACCCAAGCACCTCCCTGCCGCCCACCCAAGCCCCTCCCTGCCGCCCCCCAAGCCCCACCCTGCCGCCCACCCAAGCCCCTCCCTGCCGCCCACCCAAACCCCTCCCTGCCGCCCACCCAAGCCCCTCCCTGCCGCCCACCCAAGCCCCTCCCTGCCGCCCACACAAGCCAACCCTTCCCGAATCTACCAACAAAGAATAATAAACATAACCCAGTCTGTGTCATGTGTCCATCTCCCCTCGCTGCAGGAAGGGAGGTCATGTCTGGAGGTCAGGTCAGGTCAGGTCAGATGCCACAGGTACTCCACATCTGAAGGAGGCCAGAAGGGACCATAGGTGTTTAAATGAGAGAAGGAGACATGAGGCATTCAGTGGCAGTGAGGATGGATTGTCAGGCTACTGGACAAAGAAAAAAATGTGATTTACTATAATGACTGAACCTTTTTTTTCTGTTATGTTGTCTGTTTTGATTTTTTCTTTTGTTTAGTTGAGAAGGGAGTTGTGAATGATGCTATAAAAGATGAATAAAGAAATAGGTAGAGGAAAGCAGCATTAAGTAAGGAGGAATGTAGTTAACCCCTTGAGGCCCAGAGCGTAATTTCCATTGTAATTTGGGTACCATTAGACGATTTTAGTGAATATAAGCAATGATTTTATAGCTATGACCTGTTTAGTATCCTTCTCCACCAGCTAATTCGGTATATTCAGTTAGTTTTCGTAATTTAAAGGCTCAACAACAGTAGTTTTTATATAGCAAAGGAAAGATCTGGGTGTGAAGGGGTTAAAGACAGATCAACACAGTGAAATAAAAAGAAGAAGCTTGCAAAACATTATAAAGAAAAGGGAATAGGTGAAAATGTAACACAAAAGAGCAGAATAATAGTAGCAAAATGCAACACAATATGAAATAATACAAGAATGTGTAACAAAGAAGATAGACTGCAATGAATGTTAGAAAAATATGAAAAGTACAGTAAAACCTCTCGTATTCGGACCCTCATTATTCGGACTTTGACATTATTCGGACCTCTTTTTTTTATTTTATTTTTTATTTTTTATTTTTTTTTAGGGGTCGAAATTTCCTAGCTAAATATATCTAGAATTTTTAATTTAATTTTTTTTTTTTTTTAGGGGTCGAAATTTCCTAGCTATATATATATACACATTTTTTTTTTTTTTTACATATCCCCCCATTATTCGGATCCTTGCATTACTCGGACCACTCCTTGGCCCAATTAGTCCGAATATGAGAGGTTTTACTGTAATTATAATCTACTTACAGAAGAGAAGAGGAGACACAATTCCTAACCTCAAACAGACCATAGAATAAAACCACAAATACTAAAAGTGAGAATAAATACTGTCGAAGGATTAATAGCAGGTAATAATTATGTAGAAGGAATATGTGAAGGATTAAAAGAACCACAAGAAGGAAAGTGGATAGAGGAGAAGAGACACAATTCCTAACCTCAAACAGACCATGAGAAACTACTACTACTACTACTACTACTACTACTACTACTACTACTACTACTACTACTACTACTACTACTACTATTTCTGCTACTATTACTACTATTACTACTACTACTACTACTACTACTACTACTACTACTATTTCTGCTACTACTACTACTGCTACTGCTACTACTACTACTATTTCTGCTACTACTACTACTGCTACTACTACTACTACTACTACTACTGCTACTACTACTACTACTACTACTACTACTACTACTACTACTACTACCTCTACTCTACTACTACTACTACTACTACTACTACTACTACTACTACTACTACTACTATGTCTAAAATTAAATAATTAAATACTAAAAGTGAGAATGAATACTGTATATATGAAGGATTAAAAGAACCACAAGAAGAGAAGTGGGTAAAGGAGAAGCAGAGATACTATTCATGCACTTTTACTCACTCTTCATAATTCCCCATCCCTTTTACCCATGTCTCAGTTTTGTCTTAACCTATTGTTTACCTTTTTTTTTGTGTCTCTTTTAACTCTTTCACACCCAGATCTTTCCTTTGCTATGCTATATAAAAGACCACAAACAGACCATGGAGACCTACCTGTAATCTTCACATTCACCTCCTCCTGATGTAGCGGCTGGGGATTACTGACGATGAACTCGGCCTGGGAACTGACGGAGACCAGCCTCACGCCCGGCCCACTCACTGTCACTCGCAGGGGGTCGACGGACGAGGTGGTGGTGGTGGTGGCGGCGGTGCGGCGGGAGGTGGAAGGTGGAGTGCCCTGTAGACGGTGGTTCACGGCATCCACTACATCCACTGAGGTACTGCTGGAGCTCAGGTCTTGGGGGGATAAGGACATAAGAAAATAAGGAAGCTACAAGAGGCTGTGAGACCTATACGTGGTAGTTCTTTTAAAATACATCTTCAAATATACACTCCCTCCATCGCCATCTTCCCCTCACATACTCTACATATTCCATCCCAAACCTATATTCCTTCCTACAACACATTAAAACAACAGTCCTTCCTCCATACTCCTTCATACTAGCATACTCCTTCATACTAATACTTCATACTAACATACTCCTTCATACTAATACTTCAGTTCAGTTCAGTTGTTGGTCGGGAGTCGGGCCTTTTTCAACGGCACTCCCTGACGTGTTTCTTCTTGCTGTCTGGGTCTTTAATTTGTTTTCTTCTCTTATTCTATCTTATTAGTTTCTTTCTTTTTCTTTCTTCTTATTTTCTCTGGTCATCCAAAAACTGTTGATTGTTCTTTTTGCTTCTTCCACATTCCCCTCTCCGAACAAATACTCCCCCACTATAGCCTTTTCCTCCTCTAAGTAAGGTTGTTGTAGCCTCACACTTTTCTTTCTTTCATTACTGTAGGCTTCATACTAGCATACTCCTTCATACAATTTATTAGAACAACAGTCCCTCCAAATACTCCTTCATACTAACATATTCCTTCCTACAACACACTAAAACAACACTCCCTCCTACATCTATCAAACCAGCACTCTGCCACAACACAGATCTGACTGCTGGGTGACCATAGTGACTGCCTTCACTCACATGTGGTGGACTCGAGGCCCTGTGCGCGGCGGGAGTGCTGGCGGGGGCTCGGGGCGGCCTCTCCGTTGCCCCGCCGCCCGTCCGGTGGCAGCCCCAGGAGCGTGGTGGTGCTGCGGCCGCTGCTGCTGGAGGTGACGCGGCTCTCTGTGTGTGACGGCCGTAGGGGGGAGATAAGGAAAGAAGTTAAGAGAAAACAATAGAATAATAATAATAAAAATAAGAATCTGTGTTGGGGCGTAGGTGGTAAGTAAAGTCAAATCAAAATACAGAGCATCTATCAGTAAAATTGTCTGAAATCTGTCTGTGTGTGTGAGGGGAATAAGGGAGGAAAGACCAAAGGAAGGAAGAAGGGAAGGAAGGTAGGGAGGTAAGGAAGGAAGGTAGGGAGGTAAGGAAGGAAGGTAGGGAGGTAAGGAAGGAAGGTAGGGAGGTAAGGAAGGAAAGTAGGGAGGTAAGGAAGGAAGGTAGGGAGGTAAGGAAGGAAAGAAAGGAGGTAAGGAAGGAAGGAAAGTAGGGAGGTAAGGAAGGAAAGTAGGGAGGTAAGGAAGGAAGGTAGGGAGGTAAGGAAGGAAAGTAGGGAGGTAAGGAAGGAAGGTAGGGAGGTAAGGAAGGAAAAGTAGGGAGGTAAGGAAGGAAAGTAGGGAGGTAAGGAAGGAAAGTAGGGAGGTAAGGAAGGAAAGTAGGGAGGTAAGGAAGGAAAGTAGGGAGGTAAGGAAGGAAAGTAGGGAGGTATGGAAGGAAAGTAGGGAGGTAAGGAAGGAAAGTAGGGAGGTAAGGAAGGAAAGTAGGGAGGTAAGGAAGGAAGGTAGGGAGGTAAGGAAGGAAGGTAGGGAGGTAAGGAAGGAAAGTAGGGAGGTAAGGAAGGAAGGTAGGGAGGTAAGGAAGGAAAGTAGGGAGGTAAGGAAGGAAGGTAGGGAGGTAAGGAAGGAAAGTAGGGAGGTAAGGAAGGAAAGTAGGGAGGTAAGGAAGGAAAGTAGGGAGGTAAGGAAGGAAAGTAGGGAGGTAAGGAAGGAAGGTAGGGAGGTAAGGAAGGAAAGTAGGGAGGTAAGGAAGGAAAGTAGGGAGGTAAGGAAGGAAAGTAGGGAGGTAAGGAAGGAAAGTAGGGAGGTAAGGAAGGAAGGTAGGGAGGTAAGGAAGGAAAGTAGGGAGGTAAGGAAGAAAAGTAGGGAGGTAAGGAAGGAAGGTAGGGAGGTAAGGAAGGAAGGTAGGGAGGTAAGGAAGGAAAGTAGGGAGGTAAGGAAGGAAAGAAGGGAGGTAAGGAAGGAAAGAGGTCAAGAAAAATATAAGAACAGCTTTCAGTAAAATTATCACAACTTCACGAGGGATGAAAAGGAAGTGACACTATGAGTAACAAAAGTTAGTTAAAGAATATTGTAAGTTATACATTTACACATTTACATCTTATATGCAGTAGACGACACATACAAAGGTGATTAATCCATTGCAACAAATAGAACATGCTGAAATATGGCATGCAAAGTTGATATCAAGACAACATGCAGTGACTGAGACCCTGATGAATATACACACCCTTGAAAGTGGTCACTGGTTCTTCTGACCTCTTGATATAGGTCGCTGACTCTTCCGACCTCTTGCTAAAGGTCATTGGTTCTTCTGACCTCTTGATATAGGTTGCTGGTTCTTCTGACCTCTTGATAGAAGTACCTGGATCTTCTGTCCTTTTCATATAGCTCGATGACTCTTCTGTTCTCTTGCTAAAGGTCATTGGTTCTTCTGACCTTTTGATATAGGTCACTGGTTCTTCTGTCCTCTTGCTAAAGGTCGCTGGCTTTTCTGTCCTTTCGATATATGTCCCTGACTCTTCTGTTCTCTTGCTAAAGGTCATTGGTTCTTCTGACCTTTTGATATAGGTCACTGGTTCTTCCGTCCTCTTACTATAGGTCGCTGGCTTTTCTGTCCTTTCGATATACGTCCCTGACTCTTCTGTTCTCTTGCTAAAGGTCATTGGTTCTTCTGTTCTCTTGCTATAGGTACCTGGCTCTTCTGACCTTTTGATATAGGTCACTGGTTCTTCCGTCCTCTTGCTATAGGTCGCTGGCTTTTCTGTCCTTTCGATATACGTCCCTGACTCTTCTGTTCTCTTGCTAAAGGTCATTGGCTCTTCTGACCTTTTGATATAGGTCACTGGTTCTTCTGTCCTCTTGCTATAGGTCGCTGGCCTTTCTGTCCTTTCGATATACGTTCCTGACTCTTCTGTTCTCTTGCTATAGGTACCTGGCTCTTCTGTTCTCTTGCTATAGGTACCTGGCTCTTCTGACCTTTTGATATAAGTCGTTGGCTCTTCTGACCTCTTAATATATGTTCCTGACTCTTCTATTCTCTTGCTAAATGTCATTGGTTCTTCTGATCTCTTGATGTAGGTTGCTGGCTCTTCCGATCTCTTGATTAAGGTGCTGGAGGATGACTTGGTGGTGGTCGAGGTGGAGGTCTGGTTCACGTTGGAGGAAGTGTAATGCTCGTCACTGGAGCGTAAGGCCGAGCGCTGTTCCGAGGAGTAGCGGGGAGGCGACGGCGACTCCTCCACCGTCCCGCTGCCGTCCGAACTGTCGTCTGGGAGGAGAAAAGGATATCAGAGTACCTACAACAGTGGTATCCTCACACTGGTGGCTTCTCTATCATGGGTGTCTGTCGGGAGAAGGGGTCAGATAAACAGGTCATTTTCTCCTCCTTGGATCAGTTAACCGAGGGCCTAAACGTATTATAATTTTAAGTAATCAATACAATACTAGGCTTACGTATCTCTTTAACCCAGGAAAGAGTTACAGTGGACGCTCTTGTTTACTATAATTGATAAGTACAGTAAAACCTCTCATATTCGGACTAATTGGGCCAAGGAGTGGTCCGAGTAATGCAAGGATCCGAATAATGGGGGGGATTATATATGGGGGGGGGGGGTAAATATGCAAAAAAAAAAAAAAAAAAAAAAATCTAGGTGTTTATATTATTAGCTAGGAAATTTCGCCTCCTAAAAAAAAAAAAAAAAAAAAAAATTCTAGGTAATTCTAGGCTAGGAAATTTTGACCCCTAAAAAAAAAAAAAAAAAAAAAAAAAAACGTAGATAACAGTGAAGTCGCCACCTGCAGTGAAGTCGCCAGGCACCAAATATTACGAATTATAGCATCACTACTGATTTTTATGTGCCACTGAAGATGTTACACAGTAGTTTATATCATGATTGTATAATCTACCCTGTTTCAGCGTTGTTTTATGCTTTGTATCTGCAAGTATAACTGTGGCGCATTTTGCTTCTCACGTTTCTCTTCGCGCGACGACAGACAGTTAACAATAGCTTTTCGGGCGACAAGACGCAGACTTGCCAGATCTTTCAAACTTGAATAGAATTTATTTTCACGTTGGCAGAGGAATTTTTATATATCCAAGCATCTTCCGCAGCTAATATATATAGAGATTTGTTTTACTTTACCTCTAATTTCCTTGAATTCCCCAGAGTGGCGACTCAACTGTTGGGTTAAAATACTAGCTGGCGACTTTACTGTAGTAGGTATAGTGAGGTCGCCACTCGGTTTTATTTTTGTCATTTGTTCATTTATAGCCCTAATATGACACAGATGAAGACACAAAATGACACCGACTTTCCAGATAGCCCCTTCTAACTTTCCTGAAATCATGGATGTACAAATGTAAGTATTAACGCCACCAGACGTCTGTAAATAACAAAGAAACGTAGAACTGGCGACTTCACTGTTATCTACGGTAGGTGTTGTATATATTAGCTAGGAAATGTTGATCCCTAAAAAAAAAAAAAAAAAAAAAAAAAAAAAAAAAAAAAAAAAAAAAAAAAAAAAAAAAAAAAAAAAAAATTATAGGTGTATATATATTAGCTAGGAAATTTTGACCCCTAAAAAAAAAAAAAAAAAAAAAAAAAAGGGCGGTCGGAATAATGTCAAAGTCCGAATAATGAGGGTCCGGATACGAGGTTTTACTGTACTTCTTTGTAGACAATGAAAAAGAAACACAGATCATGCACATAATAGAAGCATCGGCAGCATTCCAAAACGGAAGCCATACAAACCCTTAGAGAAAGAGTACAAACTGGAAAAAATAGGAATGCATTAAGAATCTCATTTCCGAGGCAATGTACAAGACGTGTAGGGTTGCTTCTACCAAACCAGTGTCATTCATGCAGACAGAATCATCCGCAAACAATAATGCAAGTCTAAAATAATAGAGAATAGTAGAATAATAGCAAATAATACAAAAAGACAAAGTTCAGATAATACTCACTAAAGAGAAAATCTGCAGAAAGTAAATAAAAAAGCATGCATAGTAAATATCTATACAGTAGGCCTACACTATACGTAGAGTCATGCTTTGAGGACAATGATGGCTAAGGAAAAACAGGAGAAGCAATATGAAAAGAAAAAAAGGCCCTACAGTCTATTTTTTTTAACGAGGCAAAATTCCTGCCCCCTTGCTGCTTACTGACTGATATTTGATGCCAGGAGAAGGGAATACTACGCTTCTTCTAAATGTCAGCTGTATTTTATCATAGTTAACCCTAGTATCAGGTAAACAGAGGCATCATTTTAAGCATGAGACCTTAAGATAGCATGGAATTTTGCCTTGTTAAAAAAAATAGACTATAGTAACTGTCATTCTCCTCATTGTCCCAAGCTTCAAACTGCATCTCTTAAGCAATCTGTCTATCTGTGCCTCACCCTCCATGAAGCCCTGAACTAGATCTACCATGTGTGTGTACTCTAGGCTCTAGGAAGCACAGTTTGCCGGTAGCTAGGGTGGACTGTTCTCTCTTAGGACTTGCTGTTTCACTAGCACTAGACAGGATACCATACTCGCCACAAGTTAAGTTGGCGAAAATGGGGCCCCCTTTACTCCCCCCTACCGAACGCACGGGATTGGCTGAGGTGTTGGGTGTTGTGGGTTTAGGGTGGAGCTTGGAGTAAGGCATTCTCACCCAACACCCAACACCTCAGCCAATCCCGTGTGTTTGGAAGGGGGTTGTGAAGAGGCCCCATTTTCAGCAACTTAACCTGCGGCGATTATAATTTTGGTACCTTCTACACAGCTTCCCAGGCGTTTCCAGCTACCCATGGACTGACCTTTGCTGAAGATTAAGGTCCTGGTTCTGGATTTGGAGGAGTCTGGCAAGTTCCTGAGTCGTCTCGCTGATGGTGGATGTGGTAGTGGTGTGGTAGTAGTGGTGTGGTAGTGGTAGTAGTGGAGGAGTGAACATTAGCAGATAATACGTAGTGGAGTTATTTATGAAAGCCCAGAATAGTCCTGAGTCAGTAGGGTGAGTCACAGAGAGTTGAGGTGAGTCAGTGGGCATTGGGTGGTTGTGGGGTGTGATATATTAATTAACGGCAAAAGCTTGGTGGTCTGGCCTAGGGAATTTCCTGGCCCAGCATGTTGTGTTTACATGAGCCAGAGGTTAAGGTTAACTTCCATATACGTACACTTAAAACTTCATAGAAACCCTTACAGTTATGTGACATTAAGGAGACGCTGAGGAGGGGAATTAGGAATATCTAAAGCAGGTCAATGTTTCTAATTAAGTTCTGGCTTAGAGTTTGACATGTTCTGTACACATAACTCATTGTTAGTGACCACATCATTGACCTCCTCTGTCACTATGCTGTAGTCAGTTTGGCAAGGTCACTCATGATAGCTTAGTCCCGGCGATTCCACTTCCCTCGGCAGGCTGTGTAGCTGAGATACTTGATATCGGCGAGTATTTAATGTTGACTACAGCATCATCCCGCTCGCAGCTACCCAGTCGCCAAGGAAAGTGGAGTCGTCGGGACTAAGGTATCGTGAGTGTCCTTGCCAAAATGAATAAAGTATAGTATATTACTCTTATAACTACGTATTATTATTATTATTATTGTTATTATCATTATCAAAAATACTATCATTGTTACTGTTACATTCACTACCTGTGGTGTATTGGATCCATAGACCATCAAGTAATCGTGAGCCTCGGTGATATTCTGGTTAATGCCCAAAGTGGCAGTCGTGGATTAAACGTGGATTAATCTGTTCCTGAATGTTAAGTGTGAACAGTGACCTGGGGATTTGTGGATTAAACGTCAAGTGTGAACAGTGACCTGGGGATTTGTGGATTAAACGTCAAGTGTGAACAGTGACCTGGGGATTTATGGATTAAACGGTAAGTGTGAACAGTGACCTGGGGATTTGTGGATTAAACGTCAAGTGTGAACAGTGACCTGGGGATTTATGGATTAAACGGTAAGTGTGAACAGTGACCTGGGGATTTGTGGACTAAACGTTAAGTGTGAACAGTGACCTGGGGATTCGTGGATTAATTAAACGTTAAGTGTGAACAGTGACCTGGGAATTTGTGGATTAATTAAACGTTAAGTGTGAACAGTGACCTGGGGATTTGTGGATTAATTAAACGTTAAGTGTGAACAGTGACCTGGGGATTTGTGGATTAAACGTTAAGTATGAACAGTGACCTGGGGGTTTGTGGATTAATTAAACGTTAAGTGTGAACAGTGACCTGGGGATTTGTGGATTAATTAAACGTTAAGTGTGAACAGTGACCTGGGGATTTGTGGATTAATTAAACGTTAAGTGTGAACAGTGACCTGGGGATTTGTGGATTAAACGGTAAGTGTGAACAGTGACCTGGGGATTTGTGGATTAATTAAACGTTAAGTGTGAACAGTGACCTGGGGATTTGTGGATTAAACGGTAAGTGTGAACAGTGACCTGGGGATTTGTGGATTAATTAAACGTTAAGTGTGAACAGTGACCTGGGGATTTGTGGATTAAGCGTTAAGTGTGAACAGTGACCTGGGGATTTGGGATTTGTGGATTAATTAAACGTTAAGTGTGAACAGTGACTTGGGGATTTGTGGATTAATTAAATGTTAAGTGTGAACAGTGACCTGGGGATTTGTGGATTAATTAAACGTTAAGTGTGAACAGTGACCTGGGGATTTGTGGATTAATTAAACGTTAAGTGTGAACAGTGACCTGGGGATTTGTGGATTAATTAAACGGTAAGTATGAACAGTGACCTGGGGATTTGTGGATTAAACAGTAATTGTGAACAGTGACCTGGGGGTTTGTGGATTAAACGTTAAGTGTGAACAGTGACCTGGGGATTTGTGGATTAAACAGTAATTGTGAACAGTGACCTGGGGGTTTGTGGATTAAACAGTAATTGTGAACAGTGACCTGGGAATTTGTGGATTAAACAGTAATTGTGAACAGTGACCTGGGGGTTTGTGGATTAAACAGTAATTGTGAACAGTGACCTGGGGGTTTGTGGATTAAACAGTAATTGTGAACAGTGACCTGGGAATTTGTGGATTAAACAGTAATTGTGAACAGTGACCTGGGGGTTTGTGGATTAAACGTTAAGTATGAACAGTGACCTGGGAATTTGTGGATTAAACAGTAATTGTGAACAGTGACCTGGGGGTTTGTGGATTAAACGTTAAGTGTGAACAGTGACCTGGGGATTTGGGATTTGTGGATTAATTAAACGTTAAGTGTGAACAGTGACCTGGGAATTTGTGGATAAATTAAACCTTAAGTGTGAACAGTGACCTGGGGATTTGTGGATTAAACGTTAAGTGTGAACAGTGACCTGGGGATTTGTGGATTAAACGTTAAGTGTGAACAGTGACCTGGGGATTTGTGGATTAAACGTTAAGTGTGAACAGTGACCTGGGGATTTGTGGATTAAACGTAGTGTGAACAGTGACCTGGGGATTTGTGGATTAAACGGTAAGTGTGAACAGTGACCTGGGGATTTGTGGATTAATTAAACGTTAAGTGTGAACAGTGACCTGGGGATTTGTGGATTAAACGGTAAGTGTGAAGTGACCTGGGGATTTGTGGATTAATTAAACGTTAAGTGTGAACAGTGACCTGGGGATTTGTGGATTAAACGTTAAGTATGAACAGTGACCTGGGGATTTGTGGATTAAACGGTAAGTGTGAACAGTGACATTGGGATTAATTAAAGAGCTTGGTGGCATTAATATCAAGCTGTGGATTTTAAGCTTTTATTACCTAGCAACGAAAAGCTAATCAAAGGTTGTGCTTGATCTAAACATATTATGCGTGAGTAAATATAGATCTCCTTACAGCTACATTAATTCTAGCAATGGATGAGTGCCAGCGTTAATATGTGGATGGTAAGATTTTCATGTTGGCAACGCTGCTATAGTAGAAGGAGGAGCCTGGAAGAGGAAAAATATATAAAACTGAAATCATTCCGAACATGTGGGGAGGGAGGAGCAAGTATGACAAGCCACCCTGAGATCCTACAACTCTCTAGCATGTTTTATACAGCCATATATTATTGCAGTGTGTCTCCCAGTGTTCTCGGCCTACCAGTATGAGTGCACTGAACACTCTCTATAAGAACATAAGAAAATAAGGAAGCTACAAGAGGCCGCGAGACCTACACGTGGTAGTTCCTGTAATTTATGGTCCTGAACTCTTATGGATCCGCCACACTTCAGGCTTTGAGGATTATTGACTGTGTTAGCCTGTACAACCCAACCCAACCCATTTCAAACCCAAACCCAACCCAACCCACAACCCTTCATACACTCCATCCTCAACCAACGCAAGACCTCAAGTCACTTCCGCTATACCTCCATGCATTACGGCTAAACTATGTCCTCAAAATACATAGAAAGATGCATTTTGTAACATAGTGCAGCCACATGGGAGTAAGCGAGGCGACACAGTGTCCATCTTCCATCATATGAGGACACAGCCACATACTCAAGCCATATCTTTGAGCTGTATCTTGTTATTCCTGAAGTACAGATCACCAACACAGAGAAACACGATGCAACAAGTCATACAAACACATACAAGGCTTTCGGTAGAGATCCCAAATCATAGAAAAATGCATAGTACCAATCTCTGCTTGACTCTTTACAGGAGCTCTCGCATTCCGCCATACACAAGCACAAGAATAAGGATACACTAGGATAAGGATACACTAGGATAAGGATACAGTAGGATAAGGATACAGTAGGATAAGGATACAGTAGGATAAGGATACAGTAGGATAAGGATACACTAGGATAAGGATACACTAGGATAAGGATACAGTAGGATAAGGATACAGTAGGATAAGGATACACTAGGATAAGGATACACCAGGAATAAGGATACAGTAGGATAAGGATACAGTAGGATAAGGATACACTAGGATAAGGATACACTAGGATAATGATACAGTAGGATAAGGATACAGTAGGATAAGGATACAGTAGGATAAGGATACACTAGGATAAGGATACAGTAGGATAAGGATACACTAGGATAAGGATACACTAGGATAAGGATACACTAGGATAAGGATACAGTAGGATAAGGATACACTAGGATAAGGATACACTGGGATAAGGATACACTGGGATAAGGATACAGTAGGATAAGGATACACTAGGATAAGGATACACTAGGATAAGGATACAGTAGGATAAGGATACACTAGGATAAGGATACACTAGGATAAGGATACACAGGGATAAGGATACACTAGGATAAGGATACAGTAGGATAAGGATACACTAGGATAAGGATACACTAGGATAAGGATACACTAGGATAAGGATACACTAGGATAAGGATACACTAGGATAAGGATACAGTAGGATAAGGATACACTAGGATAAGGATACACTAGGATAAGGATACACTAGGATAAGGATACACTAGGATAAGGATGCACAAAAGGTAAACAAATCATGGCTTACCTTCTGAGCTTTTGGCAGCGTTCTGGGCGATCTGGAGGACCTTGGCCGGGGAGGAGAGGCCAGTCAGGTTGTCAGGGGGAGCCATGGCAGGGCTGATGGCTCGCATGGGGGAGGAGCGAGCCATCTCAGGGGGACTGGTGGCTCGCAGGGTTCTTGGGGGTGTAGGGGAGGGTGTGGCACTCTTGCGAGGTCCTGGTCTGTGGGAAGATGTAGTGATTAGCATGCTCGGCTCACAACCAAGAGGATATGTGTTCGATTCCCCAGCTGGGTGGAGACCATTTGAGCGGGGTGGTCAGTTCGTACACAAGTTGTTTCGTACATGAGTAGATTCGTACACCAAAAAGTTGTTTCGTAGTCTAAATGAAACCATAGTCATTTCGTACACTCAGCTCAGAGTTGAACTTGACTACTATTGTTACGAAACGGCACCAGGTATGTACGAAAAAACTCAAAATCAGGGTAAGAAACAACTAACAAAACCTGGGTACGAAACAACTTGCGTACGAAACTCCCTGTAACCATTTGAGCATGTCTCCTTTCACACTATAGCCCCTGTCCATCTAGTAGAGTATGGGTAAGGGATGTGGGACGAGGAGTTGTGACCAATGAGAGATTATAGAGTAACCAAAAGTAGTTCAATAGATACAAAATCAACCGCATTTCATAGACATAAAAAAAAGTTAAGTCCTTATTGAGACAAACTAAATTCCTATAATATATAACACACCATCTAGCCAATGATATAAAGTACTGAAGATATAGTACTGGAGCCCTGGAACCATAACCCTCATGCTTAGATACTGTATTTCACAAGACCATGGATAATTGTACTTACGAGGAAAGCCTGGCTGGACTGGGGGACTTGTTAAACACTGAGGCGGAGGATTTGGTGGACACTCCAGTATTGACAACAGTGGAGGAGGAGGTGTTGAAGGAGGAGTCATAGCTGGAGTTAAAGCTTGAGTTGTAGGTGGAGTCGAGAGCACTGGAGCGATGGTGGCTGTTAGCGAGGCCCTCGGGACTCCTGCTACGGCGAGCGACCAACCTCGACGGACTTGGCGGAGGACTGGCATCGTATATCGTCACTTTCTTCGGTGTAGAATTCAACTTAGGCGGAGAGACTGACTCGTACGTGCCACTGTGCGACTTCTTTGAGTCGTACACGGTGCTGCGATTGACCGAAGACGACTCGTAGTTTGAGTATTTGTTCTTCACCGAGTCGTAACTGTTGTTGTTGTTCCTGGATACGGGCGTGTCGTAGGTTTTGTGAGGTACTACGTTCTCGTAATTCCTGCTCCTGCCGGGGGAGTCGCGGTTGTAGGATGACTCGTAGCTCCTGTCTAGGGTGGAGTCGTAGGTCTTGGTGAGGGTGGACTTGTGGGTGGAGTCGGTGGTGTCGCGAGAGGCGTGGAGGTTCGGGGAGGAGACCAGAGCTGAGCCTGAGTACTCCTTGACTATCTCCTTGGCGTACTGAGGGAGGGTAAGACTCATAATAACATAAGAAAATAAGGAAGCTATAAGAGGCTGTGAGACATAAGAACATAAGAAAATAAGGAAGCTATAAGAGGCTGTGAGACATAAGAACATAAGAAAATAAGGAAGCTATAAGAGGCTGTGAGACATAAAAACATAAGAAAATAAGGAAGCTATAAGAGGCTGTGAGACATAAGAACATAAGAAAATAAGGAAACTAAAAGAGGCTGAGAGATATAAGAAAATAAGGAGGCTACAAGAGGCTGTGAGACCTACATAAGAACATAATAAAATAATAAAATAAGGAAGCTACAGGAGGCTGTGAGACATAAGAACATTAGAAAATAAGGAAGCTACAGGAGGCTGTGAGACATAAGAACATTAGAAAATAAGGAAGCTACAAGAGGCTGTGAGACCTACATAAGAACATAAGAACATAAAAAAATAAGGAAGCTAAAAGAGGCTGAGAGACATAAGAACATAAGAAAATAAGGAAGTTATAAGAGGCTGTGAGACCTACATAGCAACATAAGAAAATAAGGAAGCTACAAGAGGCTGTGAGACCTACATAAGAACATAAGGAAGCTAAAAGAGGCCGAGAGACATTAGAACATAAGAAAATAAGGAAACTAAAAGAGGCTGAGAGACATAAGAAAATAAGGAAGCTACAAGAGGCTGTGAGACCTACATAAGAACATAATAAAATAATAAAATAAGGAAGCTACAGGAGGCTGTGAGACATAAGAACATAAGAAAATAAGGAAGCTACAAGAGGCTGTGAGACATAAGAACATAAGAAAATAAGGAAGCTACAGGAGGCTGTGAGACATAAGAACATAAGAAAATAAGGAAGCTACAAGAGGCTGTGAGACCTACATAAGAACATAAGAACATAAAAAAATAAGGAAGCTAAAAGAGGCTGAAAGACATAAGAACATAAGAAAATAAGGAAGCTATAAGAGGCTGTGAGACCTACATAAGAACATAAGAAAATAAGGAAGCTACAAGAGGCTGTGAGACCTACACGTGGTAGGTCATGTAAATAGATAGATAGACTCATAAGAGGATGATAAAACAAACAACACAGACCTCAATTATCACAAGGAAGAGATATCAAGAAAAAGATTCACAGACTACTTCTACATATCTGGTGATGCGCAGAGATTACAAACATCATTAACCCCTTGAGACCCAGAACGTAATTTTCAGTGTAAAATAACCACCATTCGACGATTTTAATGAAGATAAGCAATATTTTATAGATATGACCTGTTTAATATCTTTGTCCACTAACTCATTTTGTATGTTGAGTTACTTTTTCGTAATTTTATGGCTAACAACAGATGATTTCATATAGCAAAGGAAAGATCTGGGCTTGAAGAGGTTAACCATACTATGAGGTACCTAAAAAATTAAGGTATTTTTTTTTTTTTTACATCATACAGAACTGGCCAAGGACAAAACAAAAGAGGTAACACAAAGCCCAGTAACAATGATTCAATAAAGGCATCATTTAACTATAGTTTATTTTTCTTAACGAAGCAAAAAATCTACCCCCTTGCTGCTTACTGACTGATATTTGATGCTAGAAGGGAATACTACGCTTCTTCTAAATTTCAGCTGTATTTTATCATAGTTAACCATAGTATCAGGTAAACATAGGCATCATTTTAAGCATGAGACCTTAAGATAGCATGGAATTTTTGCCTTGTTAAAAAAAATGGACTATAATTGGCGTGTACTATAAAGACACTCTATAGCCTATCAGTAATAATGTGCCTAATTGTGCTCTTGGATACCTTGCTGCATGTACAGGAAAGAGTTCTATGTTTTAACTTGAGTTTCATTATAATAAGATATATAATAATAAGAGTTTTATTGCTCTAAGTCGTTATGTTTTATGTTTATGTGATGAAAGTTTTAAGAGTTTATGTATTACGTCTGCAGTAAAGGAAGGAAGGGAGGAAGGAAGAAAGGGAGGAAGGAAGGAAGGAAGGAGGAAGGAATGAAGAAATGGAAGAAAGGGAGGAAAGAAGAAAGGGAGGAAGGAAGGGGAGGAAGAAAGGAAGGGAGGAAGAAAGGAAGGAAGGAAGGAAGAAAGGGAGGAAGGAAGAAAGGAAGGAAGGGGAGGAAGGAAGAAAGGAAGGAAGGGGAGGAAGGAAGAACGGGAGGAAGGAAGGAAGGGAAGGAAGGAAGAAAGGAAGGAAGAAAGGAAGGAAGGAAGGAAGGAAGGAAGGAGGAAGGGAGGAAGGAAGGAAGGAAGGAAGGGAAGGAAGGAAAAGAAGAAGGAGGAGGAAGAATAGAAGCGATAAAGAAAGGCGAGGGAGGAGTAAGAGGTCATAATGTATGTATATATGCAACATTTCAGGATGATAAATAAATGTGAATGAATGAATGAAGATATGAATCAGTGTATAGGACCAAATTTTGAACGGGCTTTTTTTTTTTTTTTTTTTTTTTGCCCTTGGCCAGTCCCATTGTGATGTAAAAAAAAAAAAAAAATGAATAATGTAAAAATATAGGAAAATTATCTTACCTTCGGATCCTTATTCTCTCTGTTAGAAGACTTTTTCTTAGATTTTGACTTTGAGGACGTTTTCTCAGGGGGTTTTTGGATGCCCAGATACAGGGAGTAGGGAGAACCTGGGAGGAAGGAAAGGAACCATTGGACACAGTTATGAAGTAATCAGAAGGAATTTGTCACATGCATTAATTAACCCCTTGAGACCCAGAACGTAATTTCCATTGTAATTTGACTACCATAAGACGATTTTTAGTGAATATAAGCAATGTTTTAATAGATATGACCTGTTTAGTATCCTTGTCACTAGTTAATTTGGTATATTCAGTGACTTTTCGTAATTTTATGGCTCGAAAACACAGATTTTTTTTATAGCCAAGGAAAGATCTGGGCGTGAAGGTGTTAAGCACACAAATATTACATCTGAAAATATCTGTATTATATATTTTAATGAGATTTTGATGCTAAATAGATGGCAGGAAAGGCCAACCATTATTTTTGCCCGATAGTTCCAGTGTGAGATGTGTGTCCCTCTAGGCAGCTCAGAAAGGAATGTACAATAATCCTCTTAACTCCTTGAGGCCCAGAACGTAATTTCCATTGTAATTTGGCTACCATAAGACGATTTTTAGTTACTATAAGCAATGTTTTAATAGATATGACCTGTTTAGTATCCTTGTCCACTAACTAATTTGGTATATTCAGTCACTTTTTGTAATTTTATGGCTCCACAACAGACAATATTTTATAGCCAAGGAAAGATCTGGGCTTGAAGGGGTTACAAACATCAATGTATCCCTACTTAGCCTAAAAGATGACACCACAGGCTGAACTCATTATAATGGATCATAAATGTAACCTGAGAGCCAACAAGCCATCACACCACCACACCCCTGGCCTCTCCTTACCTCCCTCGCCGCTCCCCTGTATTCATCTAGTTATACAGTAAAACCTCTCGTATTCGGACCCTCATTATTCGGACTTTGACATTATTCGGACCTCCTCTTTTTTTTTTTTTTTTTTTTTTTTTTTTTTTTTTTTTTTTTTTTTTTTTTTTTTTTTTTTAGGGGTCGAAATTTCCTAGCTATATATACTAGATTTTTTATCTTTTTTCTTTTTTTCTTTCTTTTACATATCCTAGAATTTACATACACCTAGAATTTTTTTTTTTTATTTTTTTATTTTTTTTTATTTTTTTTAAGAGGTCGAAATTTCCTAGCTATATATACAACTAGATTTTTTTCTTTTTTCTTTTTTCTTTCTTTTACATATCCCCCCATTATTCGGATCCTTGCATTACTCGGACCACTCCTTGGCCCAATTAGTCCGAATATGAGAGGTTTTACTGTACATATTTTACAGGTGTATTTTTATGTATTTAACCTGTGAAGGAGGCTTAGTGTCCCTTCCTTCCCCTCCTCTCACCTTTCACTTCATGACCATTGAAGTAGGCATAAATCTTGTGCTTGGCAGCCTCCGTGGGATGAAGGTCACCTCGTAGAAACCTCGGTCCACCTCCAGCACCTCGGATTGGAGGGAGCGGCCGCCCTCTGTCACGTCCACCTTGGCCTCGCCCCAGCCACACCGCGACGCATCCACCACCACCGTGAAGGGCTTGCCGGGGAGGCTCGAGGGCCCGTTGTCCAGCTCCAGCACCTACACGCCCAAGCATACTCTTGATCATAACATAACATAATACAGTTTTCCCTATCGGTGCATTGTGATGTGGAATAGCCTGGACAGTGAAATTATAGATGCCAAAAGTATTCATGTTTTTAAGGCTAAGATTGACCCATTGAGACAAGGAGACGGGACCCCACCAGTGTAACTCATTTCCCGTATATCACAACTCAAGGTAAAGACATACAGTCATACTCTTCCTATTCTATTGCTGCAACAAATGAGTAATGTTAAGTCCAGTAGGTCCAAATATCAAGGTAAATATAGATATGGTATTGAGATCATTACAGGTAGAAAGTAAAGAGTTTCAAAGATATATCAGTTTGGTCTAGTGGTCCCGTCTAAGTACTTTCTCGCATTACAAGAGGAAGTTGCTTTACTAGAAAATATCTACGTAAACTAGTGTATACGTTCCTGTGACTGAAAATGCCACTCAATAGTACCTTGGTAGAAAAAAGGTTACGAATAGAGATAGTAGCTTTTTGTAGATAATAGTACGTACCTTGGTAGAAAAAAGTTAGAGTAGAGATAGTACCTTGTTGTAGATATAATAGTACCTTGGTAGTAAAAAGTTAGAGTAGAGATAGTACCTTTTTGTAGATATAATAGTACCTTGGTAGAAAAAAGTTAGAGTAGAGATAGTACCTTTTTGTAGATATAATAGTACCTTGGTAGTAAAAAGTTAGAGTAGAGATAGTACCTTTTTGTAGATAATAGTACCTTGGTAGAAAAAAGTTAGAGTAGAGATGGTAGCTTTTTGTAGATATATGTACCTTGGTAGAAAAAGTACCTGTAGTATAAATAGAGATAGTACCTTGTTGTAGATAATAGTACCTTGGTAGAAAAAAGTTATAGTAGAGATAGTACCTTGTTGTAGATATAATAGTACCTTGGTAGAAAAAGAAATAGAGTAAATAGTCCGGTAAAAAAGACCATGGGAGTAAAAAGTAGCGTGGGCAGTACCTGTGAGAAATAGCCTTGGTAATAATGTACTGGTAGTAAAGAGTTGAGCCTGGATGTACCTTGTAGTCAATAGCGACACGGTAGACCAATGCGGCCTCGTAGGATGTACGTTGGCGATAATACCGTATTCATTAGAGTAAGAGTACCTTTGGTTGTAGATTGTATTGTAGAAGTTAGAGAGAGAATAGTGGTTAATAGAACTGGTAGTAAGTTATATAAGATGTACTTTGTAGATATAATAGTACCTTGGTAGTAAAAAGTTAGAGTAGAGATAGTACCTTGTTGTAGATATAATAGTACCTTGTTGTAGATATAATAGTACCTTGGTAGTAAAAAGTTAGAGTAGAGATAGTACCTTGTTATAGATATAATAGTACCTTGTTGTAGATATAATAGTACCTTGGTAGAAAAAAGTTATAGTAGAGATAGTACCTTGTTGTAGATATAATAGTACCTTGTTGTAGATATAATAGTACCTTGTTGTAGATATAATAGTACCTTGGTAGAAAAAAGTTATAGTAGAGATAGTACCTTGTTGTAGATATAATAGTACCTTGTTGTAGATATAATAGTACCTTGGTAGAAAAAAGTTATAGTAGAGATAGTAGCTTGTTGTAGATGCCTTGGTACCTTGGTAGTAAAAAGAAAAATAGGAAGAAAAAGGTCCGTAAAAAGACACAGCAGATAAACAAAGTAGCGTGACAGTCACCCTGAGTGCATGCGGGTCATAGACGTGACAGGTGAAGGGGGAGCCCTGGATGTGCTCATCATCATAGCGCACGGCGATGGACCACTGGCCGGCCTCGTCTGGCTGGAAGGTGGCCGCGTACACCCCGTCCTCCTCCTTGACCGGGCACAGCAGGGGCCGGTTGGTGGGGGAGTAGGCAGTGACGTTGATGGCACCCCCGCCGGCGCCATTGCTATTGATCTGCAGGGAGGAATAGTGGTTAATAGAACATGGTTTAGGTGATATAAAGATGATATTTGTTGACTTTAGAGGGAGAAGGAGAGAGAGAAAGACCTATGCTCTGTATAGCCTCCTATTTGGGAGACGGTAAAAAATGGTTAGCGTCTCCGAGTGGCGTTCTCGGTGACCAGAGTTCGATCCCCGATGAGAACCAAAATCCCCTTTAAATCTTTCTGCACCATTGAGTGGCCTAATAACACCCACATGCTGCCCATGAACTCTACCTTAGATTGCGAGTGCATCGGAGGACACAGGGGGGCGGCATGAGCCTCTAATCACAGGCGTCACTATAAAAATCCTGCCTGCGCCACCACGGGCGAGGGCCAACCATCACAGCCCTCAAGTGAACCTCCAGGGCCTACCATCCCACCCCTGGAGCTCACTGCCTACAGGCGCTAGAGGCATATAAGAAAAGAAAAAAAAATGTAACACTCACCACTACTTCAACGATGGATCCGAGGGCACAGGGATCTATGCCGGAGAACATGATCTTGGAGACGTCCGGCAGGGCTCGCACCTTCACCGGGCACCCCTCCACCACCTCCCCTTCGTTCAGCACCTTCAGCTATAACATAAGAGTAGTATTAGCACCCTCTCCAGCACCTTGACTTATTAGCACCTTCAGCTAGAACATAAGAGTAGTATTAGCACCCTCTCCAGCACCTTGACTTATTAGCACCTTCAGCTAGAACATAAGAGTAGTATTAGCACCCTCTCCAGCACCTTGACTTATTAGCACCTTCAGCTATAACAGAAGAGTAATATTAGCACCCTCTCCAGCACCTTGACTTATTAGCACTTTCAGCTATAACATAAGAGTAGTATTAGCACCCTCTCCAGCACCTTGACTTATTAGCACCTTCAGCTATAAGAGTAAAGTTAGCACCCCCTCAGCACCTTGATTTATTACTCCATCTCTTTTGAACTTAGTTTTATTCTATTTCATGGATTATATTAACAGACAAGACTGGAAATCACTATAAAAAAAACTCGCCGCACGTTAAGTTGGCGAAAATGGGTCCCCTCACTTCCTCCTTCCGAACGCACGGGATTGGCTGAGGTGTTGGGTGTTGGGTGAGAATGTCTTACTCCAAGTTCGCCCTAAAGCCCCAACACCCAACACCTCAGCCAATCCGTGTGTTCAGAAGGGGGGAGTGAAGGGGCCCTATTTTTCCACTTTAACGTGTGGCGAGTATAAGTACATGACCACAAGAAATAATAATATAAATGAGTATATAAGTGAATAAAAAGACCCATAAAGACTCACCTCATAGAGTCCTACTTGGTCCGGGATGAAGAGTCCCTTGCCGCCTCGAGGGGAGATGTCTAAGTCCACCCTCACAGGACCCGAGGGACCGATCACCTCCACCTCCAGCTCGCTCAACACAACCTCCTTCGTCAGGAACTCGATCTTGAAGGACACCTGTAAGGGGGGGGGGAATTACACGTTGATTTACTGTGCGAAATAAAGACGTAAATAAAACTAAAACTATTATAATTTCTTTTTTAACCCCTTGAGACCCAGAACGTAATTTCCATTGTAATTTGTGTACCATTAGACGATTTTTAGTGACTATAAGCAATATTTTATAGCTATGACCTGTTTAGTATCCTTGTCCACTAACTAATTTGGTATATGCAGTTACTTTTCGTAATTTTATGGCTCGACAACAGACAATTTTATATAGCCAAGGAAAGATCTGGGCGTGAAGGGGTTAACATGACAAAGGACTGGCCAAGGGCAAAACAAAAGAAGTAACAAAAAGGCCGCATAGTTGCCAGTCCCTCTAAAGAAGACAGGGAGGGAATTTAAAAAGAAGGGTGGGCCAATTTAGTTCGGATGAAATAAAGAGCTGCCATGAACACCTTACTTATGTGATCTTATAACATTTCAAAATGATGAAAATGGTATTGCATTTGTATGACTGTAATTTGTCTTCCATTCTTCCTTCCTTCTTTCTTTTTTACATGTGTGTTTCTGTGAACGTGTGTGTGTGTGTGTGTGTGTGTGTGCGTGTGTGCTTGTGTGTGTGTGTGTGTGTGTGTGTGTGTGTGTGTGTGTGTGTGTGTGTGTGTGTGTGTGTGTGTGTGTATTCATCTAGTTGTTGTATTTTTACAGGGCCAGAGCAATGCTCGTGTGGCCCCGTCTCCATATCAACATTTTTATCATTCATCCTTAGTGCTTAGTGTTGGCCGAAGCCAGCACCCCGGAGAGCAGGTCACAAACCCCGTGTTAACCCGGTACCCATTCACTGCTGGGTGGACAGGGGCTCGGGTTTTAAGGAAACATCCCATCTGTTTCTGCTCCGCCCGGGGATTGAACCCGGGACTTCTCGGTTGTGAACCGAGCGTGCTACCCCTACACTACGGAGTACCCTAGTGTGTGTGTGTGTGTGTGTGTGTGTGTGTGTGTGTGTGTGTGTGTGTGTGTGTGTGTTTATGGGAGACAGATAAAGAATAAAATAGTGATGCTGGTGCTACGGGTATGACTGTTAATGTTTGCTGCTTACACACACACACACACACACACATACAGACAGTCACACCACACACACACACACACACAAACAGCGGCCACGATAGTCTATACGCAAAGCGGTAATTTAAGAGTCTCGTATGTGTGTGTGTGAGTGTGTGTGTAGCTATGTGTAGGCGCGGCAGGATAGTATGAATGCGGGTAACTGTGTCTGTCTGTCTGTCTGTCTATTTCGTATCTTTTCTTCTTCGTTTCTTCTTCTTACTACTACTACTACTACTACTACTACTACCATTCTTATCCCAGCACATACAGAGAGAGAGAGAGAGAGAGGAGAAGAGAGAGAGAGAGAGAGAGAGAGAGAGAGAGAGAGAGAGAGAGAGAGTATGTGTATGTGGTGTGTGATGTGTGTGTGTGACTCGAGACTCATCTAGACCCACAGTACTGACTCATCCCCCCTTTTGACACAACCTCTCCAGTGGGTAACAGAAGGCAGGCGAAGAAGTGGTGTAAATCGAGGGTTATATATTTGGATAATGACAGGATGCGTTGGGGATAAAGGAGGGAGAGAGAGAGAGAGAGAGAGAGAGAGAAGGGTTGGATGAGAGGTGGGTACAGAATGAAGATGAAGTCACAGGCGAATATATATGGAGGTAAAGGAAAGAGAGAGAGAGAGAGAGAGAGAGAGAGAGAGAGAGAGAGAGAGAGAGAGAGAGAGAGAGAGAGAGAGAGAGAGAGAGAGAGATGGAAAAGGTGGTTGTTATTAAGTATAGAAATGAAGTCATAGGAAAATAATTAATGGAAGGGGGATATATATGGATAGGGAGATTGTAGTGGAGGGAAAGGAATTGATGGGAAGGATAATGGAAGAAAATGACGGAAAGAAGAAAGATGGAGAGAAAGAAAGAATGATAGCAGATAAAACAAGAGGAAATAGGGCTTTTAAAGGGAAGTCGAATTAACCTCTTGAGACCCAGATCGTAATTTCCTTTGTAATTTGGGTGCCATTAGAAGATGTTTAGTGAATATAAGCAATATTTTATAGATATGACCTGTTTAGTATCCTTGTCGACTAACTAATTTGATTTCTTCAGTTACTTTTCTAAATTTTATGGCTTGACAAGAGACGATTTTTTTTATATAGCCAAGGAAAGATCTGGGCGTGAAGGGGTTAATAGGAATAGATGTAGGGCAGAAGAGAGGAAGGAAGAAAGACCGGTGAAAGGAAAACGATGCCAAGTAAAGGATAAAGAAGGGATGGGAAGTAAGAAATAAGGAAGGAAAATGAGTGAAAATAATGAAAATAATGAAAATGAGGGAAATGTAGAGGAACATGAGAAAGAGAGAGAGAGAGAGAGAGAGAGAGAGAGAGGAGAGAGAGAGAGAGAGAGAGAGAGAGAGAGAAGAGAGAGGAGAGAGAGAGAGAGAGAGAGAGAAGAGAGAGGAGAGAGAGAGAGATACAGAAGGACGAGAGAGAAGAGAAAAGAGAGAGAGAGAGAGAGAGAGAGAGAGAGAAGAGAGAGAAGAGAGAGAGAGAGAGAGAGAGAGAGAGAGAGAGAGAGAGAGAGAGAGAAGAGATACAAAAGACAGAGGATAACGAGAGAAGAGAGAGAGAGAGAGGAGAGAGAGAGAGAGAGAGAGAGAGAGAGAAGAGAGAGAATGAGAGAGAGAGAGAGAGCTGGCTCATTCCCGTTAACCTGCTGGTGTTCTCAGAAGGGGGTAACACGCCCCCCCCCCCTCACCCGCGTGGGAATCCGCTGCTGCATTCCCACAAAAAACCGTAACAAATAAAATGATCTAAAATGAATTCAGATATGTGACAGATATATATTTTTTTCATATCCTTTATTTCGTTAAGATTGTATGTTATTATTTTTCTTCCTTATTTACTTTCATATCAGTCGTTATTGTTTGATTACTTCTTTCTTTCTTTCTTTGTTTATTTAAGGTCGTTGTCATAATTACACTACATATAAGCTACGAAAACTTTAGATGCAAGTAAAAAATGATAAATAAATCGTTGGATGTATGTAAAAGAGGAAATAGATATATGCCATACTGTTTTTACCTGACACACACACACACACACACACACACACACACACACACACACACACACACACACACACACACACACATCCATTGAACAGGCTCATATTTCAGAGGTAACGGATCCTTCTCTCCCTACGGCGGCCAGACTCCCACCTCTCCTCTCCCTCCCATCCCCCTCTTCCCTCCTATCCCACATACTCACTTATTCACCAATCTCCATATACTCCTTTTAGAAATGACAAAATCTTAAGGGTGATTATATACATGTAGTTTAAAAGACATACATAATTTGGTGCTACTATAGCGTGCGGTCTACATCAGAGCCTGCAGTCTACGCTCCCCTACCGTGCGGTCTACAAAGATCCCGCCTGACCTGACCTGACCTGACTACCCCATAGCTTTAAGGCGTATTTTGTCCATGCCCTTGGAAGTAAAATTTTACTTATTTAAGCTCCGCCCACTTATTTTTTACTCTTTTGCGTGCATAGAAAACTGAGCAGATACACTTCGGCAGCGATATTTTACTCTTTTCCTGTAAAGTTTTACAGTCGTGGGTGTGAGTGGTGGTTTCAAGAGCCTGGCCAATCAGATCGAGCGCATGAGAAAATCTTATCAAAACTCCTCCCGTAAATGTTTCTCTTTTCCTTTAATTCTCATCCAATTCAACATTCATTACATGCGCACAACACGCAAAGGATACTGTATTTAATTAAGAGTAGGTAAGGAGTAGTAAGGAGTAGAGTAGGTGACTCTTAACAGGTAAGAAGTCACAAATATTAAAATTCTCCAGCGACGTCTGGGAACAAATTTCCCAATCCCTCGAATTTTTCAATGTGTCCGAATCTTCGTTGATGCTTGCTGGCTTAGCACCAAAACTGGTGTATTATTGCTATAGTATAGTCAAATACTTAAATATATTCATGAGTGATATTACATTTGCAATAGAAATGTATAAATTTGGTATATATGTTATATCACACAAAAAGAAAGCCTTTTAGAGAACCTATCGCAGGGCACGAATACGAACATTTCATCAGTCTGATTTAGCTCCAACACGCGTAGGAAGGGTCTCTGTGTGTAACCCACGGGCCACCACACACCCACCACCACCCAGGCACCCACCCGCCCACCACCACCCGCCCACCCACCACACGCCCATCACCCATCCGCCCACCACCCGCCCACCACACACACACCCACCACCCATCCACCCACCACACACCCACCCACCACACATCCGCCCACCACACACCCACCCACCACACGCCCATCACCCATCCGCCCACCACACGCCCATCATACATCCGCCCACCACACGCCCATCATACATCCGCCCACCACACACCCACCCACCACACGCCCATCACACATCCGCCCACCACACACACCACCCACCACCCATCCGCCCACCACACACCCACCCACCACACGCCCATCATACATCCGCCCACCACCCACCCACCCACCACACGTCCATCACACACCCGCCACCACACCCCGCCCATGGATGTTAAACGGGGGAGATGCACTGGAGGATGAATCACAACCAGCATTCATCTAGGTTTAGGCAAAGAATAATTCGTGAAACGTAGATGTAGGTACACGTAGCCTACATACGTACAGGTCCATGATAGCATTAAACATCCTCGACGCACATCGTGAAATGGCTGTGTAGCAAATAGATATTCAAATAACAGTTTCATAGCGCCCTAAACATTTCAGTTTAATATCAAGTCCATCTATAGAGTTAGAAAACAATGCTAGGCCATTCTAAGAGCTCAAAACAATTAGATATCGATGTGTAATACAGACAATCACGCTACTACTCTTTGCTGTGCCTTCAATAATGTCAACCTTAACGATATTCCTTGAGCCTCTGTAAGAGGTAATGAAGTGTACGACACTTTTACTCTCGGCAACATCAAGAAAGAGCTTTGGCAGCGCTACAATCGTATTTTGTGATGGCAAGCAGGGGCGGAGCTTAAATAAGTATAATTTTACTCCGGAAGGACACTACAAAATACGCCTCTAATGTGCAGTTTAACAAGTCCACACCTGACCTGACCTGACCTGACCTGAGTACCGGGACCCTACTCAACCTTATAAAATAGGAATCAACGAAGTAATGTCTCAGTATCCTCCTAAAATTCAAGCCGAGAACATCAGTCTGACACTCCTCCTTTACAATGCTGTTGAAAGAATTCTACAGAAGTGTCATCTTGACAGAAGAAATAGCGGTTAAGTTTTTACGTGAAAGCAATCTTCTGGACACACCACAAGAAGCAGAGCCTTGTCATCGATGTGGTAGTGTTAGGCAAGAAAAAAGAAAAAGTGACAGGGGTGGGGAATATCGGCCTGTGCTTAATAAATTACTTACTAATGTTTGCTTTTTTCTATAATACTCTACTGTATAATAGACAATATCATATAGCAATAGTAAGTTGCAGCCTGAAGTGTAAGAGTGCAGAGTGTAAGTAGCGAGTAAGAAATGCAGACCGCACGCTATAGTGTAAAATGTCCCGGTAGACCGCACGCTATAGTGCAAATGTCCCGGTAGACCGCACGCTATAGTGCAAATGTCCCGGTAGACCGCACGCTATAGTAGCACCCATAATTTTTTCGTCGAAACACCATTCTGTTATATTAATTTTGTTGGATTATATTTTTCTTTTCCCTCTTCAAGAAACATATAATCACCGGATTGTTATATGTTTCGCTATTCAAGAAGCATATACTCACCGGGTTGTTATATTTTTTTCACTCCTCAAGAAACATGTAGGTACTCATAAGAAAACATAAGAAAATAAGGAAGATCATGTACTTACTGGGTTGTCGTATTTCTTAGCACTATTCAAGAAACATACACTCACTAGGTTGTTATATTTTTCCCTATTCAAGAAGGGTTGTTGGTTGTTGTACTCACCGGGTTGTTGACGCGACGTTGTCGAGGCTGCAGTGCACGGCCACGGTGTCCGCGGGGCACTCGCGCGGCCTGATCCACTGGTAGTAGGCGATGTAGCCCATGTTGGCTAAGGACTCCACGTCAGGCCGCGCCATGTCAGACGCGGACAGCACGGGAACCACCCCGAGCTTGCGACCTCCATCCAGACCTAAGGCGTGAGAGTAGAGGTACTACTCTTTAGGTACTATCTTTAGGTACTACTATAGTTTTTTCTCTCTCTTACATATGGACAAAAAATTCAGATGACCCCCCCCCCCACGGCCCATCCCCACCCCCCACGTACACATACATCCACACAGCCACAAGTTTGCAAGTTTATAAAGAAAAGAGGCGGGAGATTACAGAGAAAGGGGTGTGTGTCCAGGAATAAAAAAACCCACAGAAACACGGACATACAGAACACACACCCACACACGCAGACACCCACCCACACACACACACTATACGCCTCCCTCCCCCCACACACACACACACGCAGACACCCACCCACACACACACACTATACGCCTCCCTCCCTCCCACACACCCACACACGCAGACACCCACCCACACACACACACTATACGCCTCCCTCCCTCCACACACCCACACACGCAGACACCCACCCACACACACACCCTATACGCCTCCCTCCCTCCCACACACCCACACACGCAGACACCCACCCACACACACACCCTATACGCCTCCCTCCCTCCCACACACACCCACACACGCAGACACCCACCCACACACACACACATAACGCCTCCCTCCCTCCCACACACCCACACACGCAGACACCCACCCACACACAGACACTACGCTCCCTCCCTCCCACACACACACACACGCAACCCCCGCAACCCCCACACAGATACTCAAACGCACACACACTGAGTCACTTACCTAGCTGTATATTGGACTCCCAGTTGGCGGTGTGGCTGTCGATGGTCCTATAGCCCGGCACAGGACCGCCCAGCTGCTTCACCAGCGTGGTCAGGTGCCGCCCGTCGTTCCAGTCCGTCTGCGTCAGGAGGAAGAAGAGGGAGAGAGAGGGAGAGAGGGAGAGAGGGAGGGAGGGAGGGAGAATTGATGGTCAGTAAGTAACAAGGAGAGAGAGAGAGAGAGAGAGAGAGAGAGAGAGAGAGAGAGAAGAGAGAGAGAGAGAGAGAGAGAGAGAGAGAGAGAGAGAGAGGAGAGAGAGAGAGAGGGGGAGGAAGAGAGAGGGAGGGGAGGGAGAATGATGGTCAGTAAGTAACAAGGAGTAAAAAAAAGAAAAAAAAAAAAGAGAGAGAGAGAGAGAGGAGAGAGAGAGAGAGAGAGAGAGAGAGAGAGAGAGAGAGAGAGAGAGAGAGAGAGAGAGAGAGAGAAAGAGAGAGAAAGAACCGAAGAGAGATAGATAAGGAGAGATTGAAGATTGAGGAGAGAGAAGAGTTAAAAAAAAACAAAACGAAAAAAACCCCGGATAAGTATGCAATAATTATATTGCGTGATATTTTGGAAACTTTGGATACTTAAAATATTAAAAAAAATCAAATTACGTAAATAAAAGAAAAGCCCAAAATGCATTGTAACGAATAATTAGAAGTGATGAAAAACCATGACTATTGGAAACGTTAAATCATTGTCAAGCAAAATATAACTGTTACTTACCCCCAAAAAAACTGAATTCAACAAAACGATCTGTATTGCAAACATTTTAATTAACAAAGTAAAGGTAAATAGAAATGTCCCGAATGATAGTGATTATTCTGTCTTTATTTATTTTTCTCAGTTACTATATTAATTTCCCTTTCCTCTGCTCCTCCTAATTTCTCGCATACCTTGTAAATTCCTCCATCCTTTCACATAAGAACATAAGAACATAAGAAAGTAAGGAAGCTACAAGAGGCCGTGAGACCTACACGAGGTAGTTCCTGTTATCTAACTCTACCTACATCCACCTCTCTTCCCCATCCATGAATTTATCCAGACTCCTTTTAAAGACCCCAATAGACTCTGCACTAACCACCTGACGACTGAGTCCACTCCAATCATTCACCACCCTATTTGTGAACCAGTTTCTCCCTATTTCCTTTTTAAATCTACGCTTTTCCAGCTTGAATCCGTTACTTCTCGTTCTACCCTGCTTACTAACCTGAAGAACTTTTCCTACATTGCCTATATTGTATCCCTTTATCCCCTCACTGTC
>JACEEZ010025617.1:402033-407033 GCA_016584305.1 Chionoecetes opilio | reverse complement strand
ATGTTTTATAGATATGACCTATTTAGTATCCTTGGCCACTAACTAATTTGGTATATTCAGTTACTTTTCGTAATTTCATGGCTCGATAACATATGATTTTATGTATCAAAGGAAAGATCTGGGCGTGAAGGTAATGGAAAGGTAATGACAGGCACCCCTACCTGCTATTACCCCAACCTCAAATCGGTGGGGGCAGCAGGCGACTTTAATCTGTAGTGCCCTTAACTGCCAACAACAAATCGGTGGGGGCAGCAGGCGACTTTAATCTGTAGTGCCCTTAACTGCCAACAACAAATCGGTGGGGGCAGCAGGCGACTTTAATCTGTAGTGCCCTTAACTGCCAACAACAAATCGGTGGGGGCAGCAGGCGACTTTAATCTGTAGTGCCCTTAACTGCCAACAACAAATCGGTGGGGGCAGCAGGCGACTTTAATCTGTAGTGCCCTTAACTGCCAACAACAAATCGGTGGGGGCAGCAGGCGACTTTAATCTGTAGTGCCCTTAACTGCCAACAACAAATCGGTGGGGGCAGCAGGCGACTTTAATCTGTAGTGCCCTTAACTGCCAACAACAAATCGGTGGGGGCAGCAGGCGACTTTAATCTGTAGTGCCCTTAACTGCCAACAACAAATCGGTGGGGGCAGCAGGCGACTTTAATCTGTAGTGCCCTTAACTGCCAACAAAATATACATATATAATAAATATATAATGAAGTCACTTGCTGCTCCCATCGAGTTGAGGTTGGGGTATTGGGTGATATCAGGTAGGGGTGCCTGTCATTACCTTTTAAGAACATAAGAACATTAGACCGTCCGTCACCCCAGCCCACAGTGAATGTAATTTATAGAATCAGAATAACAAATATATTCATTTGTATTATGCATCTTTATTGTGAAAGTTTAAAGAAAGAATTCAGTGTAATATACAGTGTTCCAAAATACAAAATGCATTATACTTTACTCAGTATTCCAAAATACAGTACATGATACATATTACAAAGGGGAACTGAACAGCAATGACCTGGCAGTTAAATACATTTGTCTTCAATTATTGTATTGATCTATATTGTTAATTTCCTTGACATCTCCAATCTGAAATGTTTACAATGTTTTTCCATCATCATTATCACGAGTCGCTGCCCTTTCATATTTTCCTTCCCTTGTGTTTCGCGGCCACTCAGCGGTAAATACAAGTGGGTCATTTACGACCACATTCCTGCATTGGCGATACCGTAACTTTACGACCTTTACATACCGTAACTTTACGACCTTTGTTTGGGCGTGAGAGTGAAAGTGGGGCATTCTGTCTGTCTGTCTGTCTGTCTGTCTGTCTGTCTGCCTGTCTGTCTGTCTGGATAGAAGCTGCTGTGAATGACTGTCTGTCTGTCTGTATAGAAGCTGCTGTGAATGTCTGTATGTCTGTATGTCTGTCTGTCTGTCTATCTGTCTGTCTGGATATAAGCTGCTGTGAATGTCTGTCTGTCTGTCTGTCTGGATAGAAGCTGCTGTGAATGTCTGTCTGTCTGTCTGTCTGGATAGAAGCTGCTGTGAATGTCTGTCTGTCTGTCTGTCTATCTGTCTGTCTGGATATAAGCTGCTGTGAATGTCTGTCTGTCTGTCTGTCTGGATAGAAGCTGCTGTGAATGTCTGTCTGTCTGGATAGAAGCTGCTGTGAATGTCTGTGTCTGTCTGGATAGAAGCTGCTGTGAATGTCTGTCTGTCTGTCTGTCTGTCTGTCTGGATAGAAGCTGCTGTGAATGTCTGCCTGTCTGTCTGTCTGTCTTCCTTTCTGTGGAATTCTGCGGTTTCTCTGTATTTCTGGTTTGTTTTCCTCTCTGTCTATCTGTAATGGGAGATTTCTGTCTGTCTGTCTGTGGAGGGAAGTTGCTGCGTCTGTCTGTTTGTCTTCCTGTTTAAATAGAGGCTGCTGTGTTTGTCTGTCTGTCTGTCTATAAAAGGAGATTACTGTCTGTTTATCGGTCTGTTTTTGGTGAAATTATTTGTCTGCCTGTCTGCCTGTCTGCCTTTCTTAGTAATGGTTAGGATTATGAAATGAGGAGAAAAAAGTAACAGATTAACTTCATGATGAGAACAATGAAGAAGGAAACAACAACAATGGAGGAAACTAATGAGAGAGAGAGAGAGAGAGGAGAGAGAGAGAGAGAAGAGAGGAGAGAGAGAGAGAGAGAGAGAGAGAGAGAGAGAGAGAGAGAGAGAGAGAGAGAGAGAGAGAGAGAGAGCAAAGAAGAGCAATTTCTGAACCAAATTTCTCTCAATCATAATAATTTGCGACAAACGATTTTCCTCTCTCTCTCTTTCTTTCTTTCTCTCCTCCACAATAGGTCATATTGAAGGTGAAGAGAGGAGGAAGAGGAGGAGGAGGAGGAGGAGGAGGAGGAGGAGGAGGAGGAGGAAGAGGGGGAGGAGGAGGAGGAGAAGCAGGAGGAAGAGGGGGAGGAGGAGGAGGAGGAGGAGGAGGAGAAGCAGGAGGAAGAGGGGGAGGAGGAGAAGGATGAGGAGGAGGAAGAAAGGGAAGACGCAAGGGAGAGGCGTGGGGAGGCAGGATCCACGGACAGACGTAATACATAAGTACTGAGAAAACTCCCCTGGAGCGAATCCTGGCGAGGCGAAATTATCTGCCAGTGTCCTCTAAACATCCTTAAAGGGAAGGGGGGGGGGGTTAAGGCTGCTGTAAACCTCATCGACTACTACTACTATTACTATTGTCTCTGCTACTATTACTACTGCTACTACAACTACTAATAATAATAAATGATACTTATACAAACAATATTACTTCTATTACTATTACAACCATTGCTACTGTTATTTCTACCACAGTTACTACTACTACTACTACTACTACTTCTACTATTACTTCTGCTACTATTACGAGTTTACCAATACCAACAACAACTACCTACTAATACAACTGTTATTACCACTATTATTACTACTACTACTACTACTACTATCCCTTTATTTTTTTCTACATCGATTTCTACAATTTCAGAAAAACAACAAAATGACACCACTTACAATCATTAATTTTCTAATCCTATCATCATTCTTCCTATCATTACTACATCCATCATCATCACTATCATTACCACCATTATCACCATCCCACAGACAAAGGTCAAGTAATATAACAGTGCCTTTCTCTCTCTCTCTCTCTCTCTCTCTCTCTCTCTCTCTCTCTCTCTCTCTCTCTCTCTCTCTCTCTCTCTCTCTCTCTCTCTTTGCCTTAGCACGACACTTAATCAAACTCCCACCACATTCACTGATTGTGCATTCTGAACTCTGTGCCCTGAAGTGATTAATCTATAGTCTATTATTTTTATTATGGTCAAAATGCACTAAGGAAGCCACGCCCCCTGCCTCCCCTTCTATTCTACGGGGCAGCAGATTGGTGCATTCCTCGTATCATCACTAACAATCACAATATCTTCACTACTTAACAGCGACGTGACCACTGGACAGAGCAATCTTCACTACAAAGGGATTTTTGATTTTGTCACCCTTTGTAGTGAAGATTGCTGTCCAGTGGTCACGCGCTGTTAAGTAGTGAAGATATTGTGATGGGTAGTGATGATACGAGGAGTGCACCAATCAGCTGCCCCGTAGAATAGAAGGGCAGGCAGGGGGCGTGGCTTCCTTACTGCATTTTGACCATAATAAAAAGAATTGACTATAGGGAAAACACGGATTGTACTAATATTCGCCTGTGCCTCATATCGTGTGTTTAGATTCTTACAATTCAACAACATTGTCACTCATATCGATGTCCTATTTTATCAACAGTTCATCTCTATGTATACCGAGATAAGACTGTTCTCATGAAACAGTCTTTTTCACAACTGTACTTCAATTGTGAATAAAAGTATTGAATCTGAATCTGAATATCTGAATATCTCTCTCTCTCTCTCTCTCTCGTCATTGGCACGTGTGTTTCTGGAGCTTAATTAAGAGAACACCAATCAAGTGTGTGTGTGTGTGTGTGTGTGGTGTGTGTGTGTGTGTGTACTCGGAGATGGAAGAAAAAGAGGAGAGGTGGAACAGATGACTAAAAGTGGAGAATATAGGAGGAGGAGGAGGAGGAGGAGGAGGAGGAGGAGGAGGTGGAGGAGGAATCAGCAATAGTAGTTCAAGGTCATACAAACCGTGACGTGAGTAAAGAAAAGGAGGGAGGGGAGGAAGAGGGGAGGAGGAGGGAAAAAAGAAGGTAGGGAAAGGAGGGAAGGAGGGGAGGAGGAGGAGGAGGGAAAGGAGGGGAAGGAGGAGGAGGAAAGTGAAGGAGGGAAGAAAGGGGAGGGAAAGAAGGGAAGGAAGGGAGAAGGAAGGAAGGGAAGGAAGGGAGGTAGGGGAAGGAAGGGAAGGTAGGGGAAGGAAGGGAAGGAAGGGAAGGTAGGGGAAGGAAGGGAAGGTAGGGGAAGGAAGGAGGGAAGGAGGAGGAGGAAGGGGAAGGAAAGGAGGGGAAGGAAGGAAGGAAGGAATGGGGGGAAAGGGAGGGAAGGAAGGGAAGGTAAGGGGAAGGAAAGGAGGGTAGGGGAAGGAAGGGAAGGAAGGAAGGTAGGGGAAGGAAGAAGGAAGGGAAGAGAAGGGGAAGGAAGGGAAGGTAGGGGAAGGAAAGGGGAAGGAAGGGAAGGTAGGGGAAGGTAGGGGAAGGAAGGGAAGGTTAGGGGAAGGAAGGAAGGAAGGGAAGGAAGGGAAAGGAGGGAAGGAAGGGGAAGGAAGGGATGGAAGGGAAGGAAGGGGAAGGAAGGGAAGGTAGGGGAAGGTAGGGGAAGGAAGGTGAAGGAGGGAAGGAGGAGGAGGAAGGTGAAGGAAGGGGAGGAAGGGGAAGGAGAAGGGAGAGGAAGGGAAGGAAGGGAAGGTAGGGGAAGGAAGGGAAGGTAGAGGGGGAAGGAAGGGAAGGAAGGGAAGGAAGGGGAAGGAAGGGAAGGTAGGAAGGTAGGGGAAGGTAGGGAAGGAAGGGGAAGGAAGGGAAGGTAGGGGAAG